>VXAZ01009477.1:682142-994821 GCA_013399875.1 Gymnorhina tibicen
GCCCGCGCGCAGCCGGGCCCCGTGGGCGCGCACGGCCCCCGCGCCGGCGAACAAAGCGCACGGCCGCGCCCCAGCCCCGGCGCCGCCCCCGGCCGGGGGCTCCCCCCGCCTCGCGTGTGCGCCCACCCGCGGCCCGGGCTGTTCACCGCCCCTCCAGGTTTGCCCGGCCGCGGCTCCAAACGCGCTCAGACCCAAGCTGGCCGCGGGGCGTTGCGAAGCATCGCCGCCCCGTCCGCGTTTGTTTTCAGCTCCCAACAATAAAACGGACATGGCAAAGGCACCAGCGCTCGATTTCCACACACGGCAGATCCAAAAGCTGATGTCTACACATTTCACAGATCTGCTGGAGTCTCATTTTAAAAAATACAGTCACTGCTGCCCTTGCCAATTACAGACCAATTCTCAGTAGTCTCGCGGTTGACCCCATCGGTCCTCCTGCCACTGCCACCAGAAGCCCCTAGACCAAACTGACCTAACTCGCTCCATTCAGTACTTGTCCACCAACCAGACCCTAGGCAATACTTAACCAAAGCTTAAGACCCGGGGAACCTAGTAACTGAACTTCATTCAAGGCAAACGACTGGAAATTTGCCCAAGTTCCTAGGACTGCTAAACACAGCTTCCTTCCCAGACAAGCTTCTAGGCAGGCTAGCATTCTATCATAGATACAACTATGAAAATGAAAAATGAACACTGCTTTTTCTTGCTTAAAAAGCATGCTTTTAAGAAAACTGATACCTGCAACTGCACATAAGCATTGGTTAACAGTCCTAGGCACCCAACAGACAAGCAACATTCAAAATTTTGCAATGTTTGGCCTTACACCAGCTGCTTCCACTTCCACAGCAAAGCATTACAACAGATGAAGCCCATATGTACTCAAACATAAACACTTCCAAAGCATTTTTTTGGGTTTGGTTTTTTTTTTTAAACAGAGCAAAACCGAGCAAAATTATCTCAACTGTATGTCAGTTTGAATGTGCCAACAGCAGTAGGACAAAAAATTAATACTAAAATAATGATGTTTCGAAAATTTTCAAATATACCATGTACTGTGATGCACGAATCCAGCTGTGACTTTTAGAGTTTTAGTCCGTATAACAAGCCATTACCAAAGCCAGTGCAATAAATGTATCAGTTTCACATTTAGCTGAAACCCAAGTGTCTCTTTGATCATCCCAGAGGCATCTGCTGGCAACCTAAAGGGATAAAAGATAAAAAGGTATTAGTGAACCTGTATACAGCAGTTTTACTATTTATTTTTTAAAGAACACACAGCATTATCTAAATGCTAATGTAATCGTATTAGCAGAGTTACGACGATTAACAAAATGCAAAAGTTGAATAGAGTGAACAATTCCTATTCAATTTTAAATACATCTTCTTGCGTCACAGTAAAGCTCCCACCCTGACAGATCCAAAAATCTCAACACCAAACCCCCAATTCTCTCTTGTGTTCACTTGTTAGACTTTAACCTACTGTAAGAGCACCCCTTCAAAAGCAATAGAATGTCTGCGAGAATAGACATTAATTTTGGGAACATATACAACTAAGAAGTCACATCCCCCACTCCACCTCCAGCTTACTGCAGTCTACTTGTGACCATTTTTTGGGCTCTCAGCCTTTTTGTTAAAATTGTTTTCAAAGCCTAAACTGTGTGAATTGATTGCTGGAATAAACATATTCCTTGAGAGAAAAAAGTTAGCTTGGACCACTTCACTAATCTGTTTGCACCTACAGCTGCTCAGTCAAAGCACCGCTTAAGAGGCAGCGTACTGTGAGATGGCACCAGAAGAGCAGGTAGATGCAGGCACCTCACAGACTGGCTTTGGTACTGAAGCTGAGCCCTTCAAACATTGTTTCATGTAACTCACTAAACACAGGTTGGTTTCAATCAGGTTTTAAGAACTGATGATGAACACTCCAAAATAGAAGTGTTCTTTGACACTCTATTTGACAGATAAAAGTGTTCTGAATGCCAGTGGGAGCTTGGAGTACTAAATTTATATACCAACACAGCAAAATCTAGAATCCTTTTATTTTAGGTGTTCCAAGTTCAGATGACTGGTGTTAATTTGAAGTCCCAGGAGAATGTCTGGTGGCAGCTGCAGTTACCATCCCTTTCCTTGCCACCCTTCTGTTCCATGTCACCCCACACTACAACTGCACAGCATTTGGCGCTGAATGTGACAACCCAAATGGAGATCCAAGTACACTGGACAAAAAAAACAAAATTCATTGAACTCATGCAATTGTACTGGCACAGCACACAGCGGAAACAACTGGTTGACAGAGAAGTGCAGTAGGGGCTGTTTACCCTTTACTGAACACATGAAGACAGCTACCTTCAGAGAGTTAGGCAGAATCACAGCAGCACCTTGAATTGTCACCTGGCGTACTACTACCCATAAAGAACGTAAAAGCTCCAGGACAACCTCAAACAAGTTTAGCTGCTGAATGTGAAAGAACACCTAGGAGATTACACACAGTTCTAAAAGTTGTTTCCAATTTTCAAAAGGTGTAACAAATAATATGTTTGCTTACAATCATTGCCTGATTTGCCTTTTCCACAATTAGCACTGATACCACATACTTATAACGGTCATAGTCCAATTCCTTCACAGCCTTTAATATTTCTTCTGAGATTGAAGCACACAAGAAGGGACTAGAAACTCCATCGTACGTAGTTGCTTGTAGTTTATTCTATCAAAAATAATGTTGAAAGATCTTAGTTTTCATCCTAGTACTCTTTTGCAGAAAACACTCTTTACAGTTATTTTCATTACAAGAACATGAGAAGAACTAATGAGTTGAATAGTCAGTACAGATTATGGTCTCAAATAGCAAAGGATGCACACTACTTTTACTCTAAAATGTTTTATCTGTTTTTTAAAGGTGACACACATACCCAGCCAATCTCCATTTAACAATCAAGAGTGTATTCTTCTCCATCATTTGGGCTCAGTTCACTGGAAAATAGTGCTACAAATATTTGTTCCAAATATCCAAGACATATCTTCCAGACAGCAGAATTAAAAAGATTTGGTTGTAACTGTTCAAAGTACCACTAACAGCTTTGGGTTATCTCAATAGATTGTTCTCTTTCATTTTTGCTTACTTTGTGTATGTAGCAGTCTGACAATCAAGGATACCAAGTAATTTTATGCAGGTCATGTGATATTAGCAGAATTAATACAAATCCACAAATTTGATGTCATGATCTTTCACTAACTGGATATTTTGCAGATTATGGTACTTTGAACTGTGCTGTAGTTCAATTTGATTTTAAAAAGTGCAAGAGTTTAGGAAGCTTCAGCTCCAACTAAACAGCACATGGTCAGCAATAACCTTGCAGAGGCTCTTCTGCACTTTGCAAAACAGAGTACATTCACATTACTCTCATGTGCCAAAACTCAAAGACTGCAGAGATTTATGAAAATGTTTTAGTTTATGCAAATTACACTGTTCCGTAAATACTTTTGCAAGACAAGCTACTTTTGCAATGAGACAACTAATTTAAAAAATACTATACCGTTAGTATTGCTTGAGCTTTGTCTCTTACTAAACAGTCCTGAACTTTAATACGTGGCTCTAGTCTGTATGTGTTAGGGCATCTTGGCTTTGCCTGTTCTGCTGGAGCTTCGTAATATGCTTGTGTCTTTCTTCCTTTTGACTGTACAAAATAATAAAAAAAGTCCACATCACATGTCAATATTTTAGAATTTAACGGACTCTAAATAATACTTTATGGTGTACAGTTAAGAGAAAAAAACCCCCAACAATTAGTCTAGGAATATGTTAACAATAAAACACAGAAAGCTAGAAACTGGTTATCATCTTCTGGCTGTTTTAACACTACTGTTTTGCCTGAAAACAGAGATGTGGTTGACTTTCACTCAATTTTAGCTTCTTTTCCAGCAAAATCCAACTGAACTTTGCATTTAAACTCAGTCAGACACACCATATTAGTACCTTGAATCCACTCCCTTTTCCAAGTAAAAATACACAGATGTTAACATACCCATCCAAGACTGTTAGCCACAAGTTCAAGCTTTTCATTCAAACAGCCTATACAACACCCCAAATACAGACTTGGTTTATTTACTACTTCTTTTTACTTGTCCTTATTCCTTGTTACTAAACAAGTAGCTCATGTATTGATGATATAATTTGCTCATTAAGGAAAAAAAAAAAAAAAAAAGAAAAAGTAAGCTCCAGTCTGCAAAGCTTTGTAATTTTGCTTGGAACTTAAAAACGGATCTCTGAAGATTGCATTTTCTCCCCATCCAGCTGTGTACTCTCTCTTCAACACACATAACAAAATTCGTCCCTCTGTGAATGCAAGAAGCAAGTCTGATGTTGCAAAAAGTCACCTGCTGTCCACCACAGTGGCTTAAAATAGAACTGTAAAATAGTAACAAAGAGACAGAAAAGCACAAGGAACCAATGAAATCACACAAATGCTACAGGCAATGGTCTTCCATACCAGCTACTTCCTAACAAACCACTTCCAAGTTTCGCTGACTCTTCAGTCTCTGTTCCATTTCCTGACTACTGCTAGAACTTAGCATGACAGAAAACCATCAGTTCCTTTCCAGGAGAGCAGAAAAGAGCTCAAAAGTGAAATAACATCACAATGCAAGGCTTATATTAACAAGTACAGAAAAAAGTCACTTACAGATAATATAAAAGTCTAATGAGAATTATTTAAAAAGATGTGCTACTCAGGGGCTCACAAATCTTTCCATCTGAGGAATTTTAAGAATCAGGGAAGAAATGCAGTTTCTTCTCTATGAAATCATGAACGCATTGGTTCTGTCAACAACTATGGACATTACCTAAAAGTGTCCTCTAGTTCCTTAAAAGTAGTGATGTTGGCAGCCTTAGTGCAAATTGCCTGCTGGTGTTTGTTGAACTCTGAATAGCACTTACTCTAAAAATGCAAGGACCAAACACATTTGCACTTAGCCTGTGGACGCTCATTATCTACCAAGTACAAACTCAGATCTCAAAAGAGTACAGCCCTGACACGCTCATCACAGGTCACCTAACAGAAGAAAAACCACCTCAAGTATTGCAGCTGAGCTCTTCAAATGAGTATCCCCATCCATGTGAGTAGAAATGAACTTGTGAAAAAGGGCGCAATCCAAACAGTGATTATTTACTGACATGGTTCAGCTTGAGCCACACCACCTTCACCCTCTTTCATTACTGATGGAAGAAAATTCATGTCTATAGCACACAACTTCTAACAATGGTGATACTTAGAAGTTTACTTGCTATTATTAGTGACATGAGTTTTCATAATCACTTGCAAGAAGTCATTGCATTTCCTAATGAGGCAACCAAAAACCTTATTGATTTCTCTATAGACATGGCTAGTAAATAAACCTACTCCTGTGTATCACTATATAAAATACACAGTAAAAACCCAAGTTTTAGCACAATGTTGTAATTACATTTCCGTAAAATATTTGCACCCTTTGTGAAAAAAATCTCTCAAAAGTTCAAGAACTGACTGCATTTGAGGACTTGACCAAAAAATGCCTGTTCTTATGTTACTCGAGTACATTGGCTTAACTTTGGACATATGGAAGGAAGTATGCTAAGAGAAAAAAAAGCTTTTGCTATTTAAATGAAATGCTGTTTGTTAGTAAGTCCATTTTAACAACCAATAGTTGTTAGTTGTTAAAACAAACAAGAAACCGTTCTTGTTTATTCCTTCAGAAGAGAGTACCCCTTCTAGCTTAGAGCAGCCCCCCGAGCTGGAAAGACTGCCCCACCAAAGGGAGGACCACCCTTCTCTTTACTATCACAACAGCTCGGCCTCCCAGTGCCTGAGCCAGCACGCCAGCTGCAGGGCAGCTGCGAACACGACACCTGACCAAGCACAAAGAGCACGAGCTATACCGGACGCTAACCAAGAGGGAACAGCATTCCTGAGACCAGTTTTCATAAGATCACACGCACCTTTCAACCCACGTTCCTCCACACACTGTACTGTCCTTCTTAAGCACACAAGCCCCATCCTTCCCTCCCAGCTGAAGCGCTGCAGGCCCGGACCGGCACCTCCGCCTCAGTCGGGTATCACATCCCCCCGCGCCGCTGCCGCTGCCCGCTGCCCGCTGCCCCCGCTCCCGGGGGTGCCCCAACCCCCGCCAGCTCAGCCCCCCGGAGCCGCCTCTCGCCCTGGGGGCCGCTCACGGTGTCTTTATCGTGCCTTCTTCCCTCCCTCCGGGTTCGCGGCGGATTTCGCCCCCTTGTCCATGGCTGTGGCCGCGGTCCCGCTCGGCGGCGTGCGGCGGCACGGGCCCTGCCCGCGAGCCGGCCGTGACGCGGCGCGCGCGGGAGGCCGTAACGGAGGTAGCGGCGGCCATGGCGGGAGCGGNCTGCGGCCTGCGGGCGGCGCGGCGGGAGCGTACAGCCCTGCCCTGCTCCTGCCGGTGCCAGCCCGGGGCTTGGTGACCTGCTCTCCCGGGAAAGGTCACCGCCCTGGCCCGTGCCTGGTCCGTTTTACATAAGTAATAGTAATAAAGGGTGGCAGTGGTAGTGCAGGTTTTGCTCTGGCCTTCTGTCCCTGACAGTGAAACGGCGAACGGGAAGGGGAAGACACACAAATTAAGGTGGACTGAATGATATGTCTTATGAATATTGTAGATTTTTAAATTTATCTCTCTTTAAATAGCAGGTAGATACTCCAGATGGCAGCTAATAGCGGTTTCCGATGGGAACTGGTACCCTTGCTCAGTGCTGACACCTATATAAATATTTCCTCTCTCCTTGAAGCCACGAATTCAGAAATTGCATATGTGAGGGTCAATTCTGCCACCAAATTAAAGAGGAAGAAATGTTTTTAATTCAACTTCAATGGAATATTTTTCATTATTATTAATTGTGGTATTTCATTTTCAAGCAATTTTTTGTCTGTGTAGTTAATGAAGTGTGACTTTTTTTTACTAAATCAGAAGCATGTTCATCCTTGTTAACATGGGCAGTTTTATCTGTGCAATTTTTAAAATTTAAATGTGTGCTTCTGAATCAGTCCATCTTTCTGTTTAGATTAACGTGGAAATAGCCTGAATGCTTAGATTGCACTAATACTGCTGCAGAATTCACATGTTCTTCCCCTGCCTCCCTCCGAGGATCTTGCTTGTTGTAAGGACTGATGCTCTTGGTTTACTTGAAGTAGCATCAGTTTCTCTGCAAGCCCAGAGATTAGACAGAACATTTATGTATAACTGGAATATTTTGCTTCAGTCTACCTTGTCATGATTTCAGTAGATATAACCATTCTGAAATACACCCTCCTGGCCTTGTGAAAATAGAGCAATTCTTTCCCTCAGTTTTCCAAAGGTGGTTCTGGTTGAGAGTTGCTTTCATCACATGCGTGGATGAAACTTGCATTGCAAACCGTAAGAGCTTGTTTACAGACGCCGTATTACTGTCTGTGTACCTGTGCTTATGGGTATGTTTTAATAATTTGCTTTGTTCTCATGTGCTTTCTTGATACAAGGATTCTTTCTGTCTGTGTGTGTTTGTTCTAGATGGCGTTGTTAGACTCGGTCACTACTTGTCTTTCTCAACCTGTGCATTATGCAATTTGCAAACTTGGATTTGAGAAGAAAGACACCTATGATATTAATAATATTTTATCTGGAAACGGTGAAGTATGTTGGCAAGCTGTTACAGAGCATGTGTGTTACCTTGAATCAGGTTGGTGTTTGCCTGTGGCAGTAGTGATACATTTAAGACTGTTAAGAGAGTTTCAGTAGAGTTCACAGCAATCCTAGCTGAGTTGCAACACTTTGTTACAGTACAGCATAAGCTCTGCTGCAGATTAGAGTATGTGCAGTTTATATCTACAAAGAGCTTTAAAATTTTCATCCACATTTGGTATTTGGCTTTTGCTGACTCCTACGGTTCATGTAATCTGTGCCACCTAAGTAGCTGCTACTTTGCCTTTGTCTTGGTTCCCAGCTTAATTTGCCTATAACAGAAGGGGTTCAGTTCTTCTCTCCGACCCCATAATTGCCTTGTTCTGTGTTCTTTATATTCCTTCTGCAGTAAATTTAAAAGCCTGGGGCCATCAATATTCCTACTGTTCCTTCTGTTTGTTTCCCAACTTTAGCTTGTACAGAAGTACTCTTTTGTTTCTCTTCTATGAAGAATAGCTTGTAGTTGTTTTTTAACCAAAACAAAGTATTTATGTCCTGATGAACACATTGAATTTTAATTTGCCAAACTGCGTACATGTTATATGCATATTTTACTACCTCTGTTTTTAATTTCCAGAGGTGGTAAAAATATCTTTCAGTAAGCCAGGAGAATTTGTTTTCCTATAAAAAGTGTCCCGTGAAAAAGAAGCAGTGATACCACTCTGTAAGGTACCACATCCATCTGCGTTCTTTAAAGGCCGTAAGTGGTGCAATTTGACTCCTGCTGAGCCAGCACTAGCTTCCAGTTTGATTATGTGGAATTTCTGTAGAAATTCTAGTGGGTTCTTTACATTTCGACAAAAGCAGAACATAATGATCCTATTTACTTCCATATTTTCTTGTGTTAAGGTTTTTTTGGAATGGAATTTTTTTGTTTTTTGTTTTATTCAGAGAAGTTGCTTGATCTTACCTGGTTTTGCATTGCAGTTTTACTTTTCAATATGTTTTCTGTGTGGTGTTTTGGACAGTAAATTGTATTGTATTGGTTGTGCTAAAATAGTCTGGATAAAATTGTCTGTGCTAAATATATACACAAACTGCAGCAGGTTTTAAAATAGTGGAGCTTTGGCAAGGTTGGACCCTCCCTAATCGCATTCTGTTTTTCAATTTAAGATCAAAGTGTGGATTATATCAAAAGCATACGATTGCTAGGACCTGTATGTGAATCTGTTAATTTGTACTTCAAATCTCTGACCAAGGAGCAATTTGTAATTCAGTATGCATTGTGGTTCCACTGGACAAACTGCACAGAGGTAAGGAAATTTCTGTTAACATTTTGTATTTTGGCATGTGAACCCTTTGTGAAAGTTTAATGTGAGAACACAGAAGAGATATCCATGAACCAAAATGCTTAGAATTTTTAACTAATTGTCCTTCTCTGATAGATGGTTGCTTGTATTTTTTCTGACTGTGGAATTAAATGGTTGCTTGTAATTTTTCCGACTTTGTAATTAGATTTTGTATTAGCATCAGGGCCTGTTCTAACGTTAGTTTGTAGAATTTGGTTTTTCTAATAATCTGTGCCTAATACCAAGTTTTACCTTGTAAAGTTATTACGGATAATTTTAAAGAGGTAAGGCACTAGATACCAAGAGGTGCTCTAGAGAAGTTTCTCTCCGGGCATCTATACTTTTATCTCCTTGGCATGGTTTTCTTTCTACATTTGCGTAGCAACTACCACGGAGGAATATTTAGGTTTCTCTGTGCTTTTGACAATGTGATCTTTCCTTCTGAATATTGAACACAACATTCTTCCTCTCCCCCATCATACAGGTATTTCTTGAAGTGTTTGATGTTTTACAATATACACAACCTACAGAAGTTGCACTTGGCTTAATGAAACTAACATCATGCTTGGAGCGAGCCTTGGGTGATGTAAGTGCCGGGATGAGGAGTCTACTGCAGATTTGGCTCTGTAAGATGGAAATGAGCTCTTGGATTTAACTGTACATTAAAAAAAGTGATATTGCCCTGTACTGTAATAGTACACTAATAGCTCACATGCATTTTGAGTTGGCCAGAGGTTCTTTTCTGGATCCAGTTGTGCTAATGGAAACATATGTGGGGCTCCCTTTCTAGTGCTTGTAGAGTTGCTTGTGTGAGTGCTGTTACTAACCACATTAATTTAAAAAGAGAAGAGTTTTATTAATCAGTGTACATATAGTAGGTCTTTATTAGTTTGATTTATTTAACTGATGTGGTTCAGCATAACTTCCACAGAAGATCTGATGGTGTATTAACTTGGGTGGCATGCAGCTGGAGAAACGGGCTGCTGGGTAACTTCTTTCCTAGGGAGAAAGGAGAAACAGCTACTTAAACAGTTTTTGCTGCTGGGCTATTTTACAGCCAGATAACTTAAAATACCTGGTTGTTCAATATCTATGAGGAGCTCTGGAGAAGGAAATGACAGAGAAAGAGCAATGGGTTAACTCACAAATCAATTTGCCCAAGTATGGGGCATGGTGAATTTTGAAGTAACAAAAAATTACCAAAGATTGGAAAAAAATGTCAGGGAGAATGCAAAGAATGGAAGGTGTGATAGCAGTTGAAACTTGAGATGCTGAGATTGCCCAACAAGGATAAAATCTAGTTTAAAGAACAGTCTGAATCAGAAGACAAACCACAAGTCTCCTCCCTTTCACAATGACAGACCCTATAAATTTCTATGGTAAGAAGGAAATAAGGTGTCCTTGGTAGAGCTTATTCTATTAGTTACTATTCTATTATGTGTTCTTGTTGTGCTTTATTGGTTTCTGTGGGATTTTTTGGAACAGAAGAGCAGTATACATACAGACCCTGTGAAAAGCCTAATATGGGAACATTAAACAGAATATCCACTCTTTTCTGATATATTGCCTAAATTTTAATTTGTTGTGAAGTTACAGAGTTTAAAGCCTTTTTAAGGATTTGGTGGGTTTTGTTTGATTAGTGTTTTTACAAAAACGGTTACTGGGTATAATAGTAAAATATTTGAAATACAAAGAAGTATACTAAATTATTATCTGTTCTGCTCCCTTTTTTTTTAATAGGTGTATTTACTTAAGGGTAATGATTGTCCTTTCCTCCTAAGAGACTTGCTTGCATCTGAGCAGCTCGCTGATGTCTTTGGACAAGCTGTAGTAAGTGCATAGTTTTGAAATAAGGAATAACTACTGAGTTGGTTTTGTTCCTACCAAATGGCAGGTTTCCAAGCATAGCCTTTACTTGTACTGAAGGAGAATTTGCAAATTCTGTAGTATATAGGAAAAATATATTGTAGATATATTTTCATTTTATGCCTGTTACAGTGTGGAGGATATATGGTAAAAAACCAGTGAATATTGTAAAGGCAAGCTCATAAGTTCTTACTTACCTTTCCATGTGAAAAACCTACATGTGTAGAATTTCACATGTCTGGCAAGGTGACGAGCAAGCTGCAGAATTCATCTGCTTCATCCTAAGTTACACTACTTGAAATTACACTTCCTGCACTGGCTGTTTCTGATAAGCAATTTTCCCCTTCAAAAGCACTGCAGTAACTTGCTTTATAACTTCTACCATATTGGAATTTTTCAAAATCGAGGAAAGTAATGTGCAGAAAAAAAAAAAAACCAACCCAAAATTTGGATGACATTTACGCCTTTGTATGAACAGAGTAGGCGAATCTTTCACATACAGTCTTAAAACTGCACATTCTTTGTTAGGACAAAATACTGAGTGTGAACCTGTGGAAGGTTGTGTTGTTATCCACTCTAGTAGTGTTGTAAGGATTATTTCTTAAATTTTGATGGCATGTGGAATATTTAAAATCTTGCAATTGAAAAATAAACCAAAGTTTCCTGTTTGTTTGATAGTGATCTGGGAATACAGCTTTTAATGCAAATTCTGTATTTTATGTTAATTTGCATGAAGTTATGCTGGATTTATACTACAGGAAGTAAGAGCTAAGCTTGATCTCATTTGTTTGCCTGTCGTAACTGTTCAGGATGTCTGATAACTAGTTTTGTTCTTCCCATATTATATTCTATATCCTGTATGAATAAGCTGAAAGATTCTCTTTCAGAGAACACTGGGAATTGCAAATAATGCATTTCTGTTACTGCAACAAGCGGTGGCCAGCCATCTTGACAGTAGACATTGTAGTTTCTCAATAATTTCTGAAGTTTTCTGCCAGGGAAAGGTAATAAAAGTAAGAAGGGTAAGAAAGGCAAAAAATATTCGATTTCTTCATGCAGTAATCACTTTGTTTATTAATTAGATGAATGTACTGAGGGTATTCATTGGATCTCCGTATGGTCTGAACCTTCGTAATGTTTTGTGGCATGGGTTTGCGTCACCACAAGAAATTCCTGCCAAGTAAGTTACCAGGAAAAATACCCTCCTTTTCTTACCAGTCAGACTTATGAGTTCTTGAAAAGTGGTTAGTAAAACTTACTTCTCTTGTGGGAAAAAAAAAAATTTGCCTGCTGCTGCTGCTTCTTTTGGGAATGGATTTCCATAGAATACTTCAGCCATTACAAAGACATCCAGTATTAGGTCCAGTGTTTTTTGTACTGTTAGGGAAAACAAGAAAGCTTAACTTTTTTTTTTAAAGTCAGGGCAATGAGGAATAACTTGGAACAAAAGAGAGAGCACTGGGGTAGAAGGAGGAGCAACAGCAGCCAATATAGTATACCGTGAAGCTTTTTTTCTAATTCTACTCTTCTATTTTTTTTCATGCTTGTGAATGCAATTAATTATTAAATACCCCTACTTAGATGGGGAGTGTTGGTTCTGGGTGCTTTTTAAAAGAGCAGAAAAACCCCTTTGTCCCCAGCTCACAAATGTTGATTCTTTGCAAAAGATTTCTTTGTATAAGCTCTTCTAATATATTATGGTATTCTCCCTAGATACTGTGCTATGCTGCTTTTTTTAAGTGCAGGATTGGGTCAGTTGTTACAGACTTATCTTCTGCAAACTAAATGTGTTTTAGTACATCGACCTTATGTGATCTTCATTAGCTTAGAGGAGCTTGATGCATTTCCAGGCAAGTATTTAACCATTAGCAAATTTTTTATTATCCTGTATTTACTATTGTTTTCTTGTCCAAAAGCGGTGTTGAAAATAATGCATTTTCAAAAGTTCCAAGATTAAATCTTAACTAAGATACCTGTATATGCTGTCATTAGGTGGACCAATCATGCTTCTAGGGCAACTTCTTAATATATAGGCAGTTCACTGATTATTGAATAAAAACGCACTGCATTCTAAAATAATTATAACACATTGAAACATGCAGTGTAGCTGCTTCCAAAAGACTTGAACGTATATTACATTCTCTTGATTATGAAAGTTAATTTCATGTAACAGTTATTTAGTTTGCCCTTATGAAATCTTACTTTTTTCAGAATCAGTGGGTTCCAGCTGCAAGGGTGCCCGAAGTCTTACAGGGAAGGTAGTGTGGAAACACAGTAAAAGATGGTGACCCATCTTCAATACACTAATGCTTTTCTCACTGAAGGATTTGAAGTGTCAGATTAAAACCTTCTCCCTGTCTGCAGGGACACGGTTTATTTGGTTTATTCCTACTATTTTAAGGCAATAACAGCATATAGGGAATCTTGGTGTCAGTGGTGATCATGGTCAATTTGTGCTACATAATCAGTGGAGCATCTGTCCGAGAAATCGAGACAGGGCTTTTGGGAACCAAATAAAGGTGATAATATTCCAATAATTATGTAGTATAAATCCTATAGCTGTTGATTGGCTTTGAAAAAACACCTACTGCAATCAAGTTACACTTATCATTTTAAGCCTTCCCTTGGATAAGACATATATAGTGTGAATTTATATGTATGGGTTTCATTACATGGTAGCATTGAGGTATGAAATGTTAATTTATTATGCTATATTTTCAACACAGAAAATTGATAAAATAGGAGCAATGTGCTCATGTTCAAATATTCATACTACTGAACTGATTCTGGCTGAATAGAAATTATTCATTTATATTATATTTTATTTAAGTATTTGAAGTAGGTACAGAACAACTCCACAGAAACTGGATCTGGTTGCTATGTAGTCTTTCAATAAAAAGCAAACATGACTTTTTAAACTGGTTTTACTCTGCAGTTTTATTATTACCACAAGTGCAATCTTACATATTTAAATTCTGATCTTAAATACGGCTACTGTTGTACTTGCATAGTTAAAATAAATTGGATAACTTTTACATCTCCCTTTACAAATGTTGAAATAATATTATATTTTCAGTGAAATATTTAAAATTCATTAGTAAAGTGTAGATTATATGTAATTTTTCAATGTCGGTTTTTTAACTTGCAGATCTTAATAATGAAATACTGTCCGTAGCTGAAGAACTTCTAAAACAGTCCAGTTTTGTATTAAAAATAATGTTACCATTTTGGATTGCTGCTTTAACAGCATTCAAGCAAAGCAGGTAAGATTTTTTTTTTTAATAGAATCTAAAAAGAATATATTCTGCATTTCTGTATCTGCATTTGCAGATTCCAAGGCTTCTTACTAAATTACTTAGCAGCATATAGTTATGCTTTGTTATGGTGATCTCTTGGAAAGTTTTCTGAGTTATGGCTTTGTTTTGTATCAACTAAGGTTATAAATGATAAATTATAAGCTATAAACTAAATTTGAAGCCTAAAAAGAGCTGTTGGAGATGTAGCAAGAAAAGAGAGGTTTACAAAGGAAGTGGAAATAAATCTTCATATGTTAAATCACACATGTTTTGAATTTTTATAAAAGTGTATTGTTTTGTTTTCCTCTCCCATGCTCCATCTTTTTGTGAGTTATTCTAGTCTCTGAGCTTGAATTCAGTGGTCAGTTTCTGTTTGACACAGGTAGTCTTTTATTGTTTGTTTACAAAGTGCATTACAAAGGAATTTTGTCCGGGTTGTTTGCCCTGAGACTGTAATGCTGAAATGGTTTATGTAAAGGAAGAAAAAAGCCCTTTGGATATCTCTGTTACTTTTTCAGGTATGCTGACAGTGTGATTCTCTTACTTCCTCAGCTGGAAGTTGGACTTAGATTGCTCTTCACTACAAATAATAAATGTCCAAATCGGTTGCTAACCGCAGAGGTAAACTTTTGTCTAAAGTCAATTATGATTTAGTGCTTACAACATTTGCAAAATAGTTATTCTAGAAGCATAATGTCTGTAACCATTTACAGTTACAGTTACCCCACAACATTTCAATCAGTTGTGGAACATTATTTACAAATCTCCAGTTGAGATTAATGAATGCCTTTAATTTTTTTTTTAAATGTCTGCTGCTAAAAAGGCCTGAAAAAGTAGTGAGAGATTACTGTTCAGAAACAGTAGTTTAGGGTGAAAAGTAGGCCATGATATATTTGTTTTAAAAAACTCAGCACAAAATCCCAAAGCACCTTTTTTCATTCGTAAGGGGTTTTTTTTGCTATTCATGCACCTCTGTTATCTCATGCAAATGAATACATTAAAGTTTGATATACATGTCTAGTTAATTGATTTTGTCTGAAAATGAAATAATATTATTTGTCTTTCGTTCTAGTCTTCTGCTCTCTACACCACTTTCGATGAGGTACTATGATTTTTTTTTAAAAATATATATCAATGTCAGAATTTAAGCCATACATGTTTCCCATTACTAGAGTTAAGAATGCACTTTGTTTTGCTGAATATGACATTATTTCTAATTTTTTTCCAAATAAAAGATGATGGACAGTAAACATTTTAAATTTGGAATCCTCCAGAAAATATCAAAATTAATACAAATTATAATGAACAGACTATTTTCTTGTAAATGTTTTTATCTTGAAATTCTTCACTCCCCAGAAACAAGAATTCTTCAATTTATCCTAGATTCAGTTATTCAAAATAAATACAAGTAAATATTCCAAACATAAATCCTCAATTTTACAAGTCGTTTGGATTATCTCAAATTGTTTGTCAGTAATAATTAGGCATCTTGATTCTAGAATTGCAGAAGTAATTGTATAAAATTAGGAAAACTACTTTAGGTGGTGTTTCTTCTTTGATTATATGGTCTTCAATAATTTAAGAATTTCTATTCAAATTACTTTTTTTTCTAGATGCTAGCAAAGTATTTGGATAATGAAGAAATCAACCAGCTACCTGTAGTTCTTGAGGAGCCTGCCATGGCAAGTCTTGAAAGTCTTCTGGGGTTTTGTAGTTGCTGGTTTTTGTTTGTTTTTCTTAGTAATAATCTTTATGATATGCCTAATACTCATTTATTTCATATAGCTTATGTCCAGCAGCTTAGAACCTGAAGCTTGTTAGTTTTTTTCATTGGGAAGGATCCAAAGTCATACCTGACAAGCTATATTGCATTAGGATATAGGACTGTTTTTCTTTCTGAAATATAAGTGTCTCAGAGATATTTGTCTTTAGACTTCTGAAGTTCAGCAGAACGGAGCAGGAGAAGAATTGATGCCCCGTACAGGCAAATTTCAAATTTATTTCTGATCGCTTGTGGGACATACCTTACACTAGCTGGACAAATAGCACAAAAATGTGGCTCAAACCTACCAGAGCACATTCTGCATCTTACTACCCAGATTGTGAACAGGAAAACTAGGGGTGTTGAGTTTAGAGGTTTTTTGAGAGTGTAGGGGAGATCTGAGGTTACTGTCCTGTTGCTAGAGGCAGTGAGGCTGTGAAGGGCCTGGGACACAAAGCTGAAGGAAATCTGTTGTTAGCTGTCACAGTACAGAATGTATGTTATGAGTAGTTTGCACTGGTTTTTTTTCTGAATATCTGAACACCCCTATCCTATAGACATGATCGCATACTTGTCTTTCAGAGATATTCTGTACACTGATACATTCAATTCTGTGTGAATACACGTAGTTGGTGTATGTTTCCACAGGACTTCCTTTGGGATTTCTTGAACCACCAGGAGGGCCCACGTATAAGAGATCATTTAAGCCACGGAGAGATCAATCTAGAAACATTTCCCAGAGAAGTAGCTAATCAGATAGTTGGATTTGCTATTACTATTCTCTGCAGATTCTCAGATGAGGATATGTTTTCGCTTAAGGTAGGGACCAATATTTTGTTCTCAGAAGATTTTTTTTCAGTTATTTTGGGTACCAAATACAATTTTAGAGAGTTTTACGACTGAATCTTTCTTGACACCTGCTTTCTGTGCAAATGAAATATTCCTCCAAGTAAAAAATTGTGAAAGTATGTTTTTGCCTAGTTTTGTAGTGAAATAACTACAGAAAGTTTTCCAGAATGTTACCCTTTCTTGCTGTACCTTAATTTGTTGGCTTAACCAGTCCTTATTCACAAGGTTGATCCATAAATTATAATGATTCCACTTAATTTTGTCAAATTATGTTAATGAACTAGCCTGTTTGTCTGCAGAATTGTCTAAAAGGTATGTAGAACATCTATAGCTCGCCCACAGAGGTATGTAGTGTGTAGTTATTGAATATTTTTTTTCCTGAAACACTGTAAATAATAGTGGATTGCTAATGGAAGCGTTATTTGTATCCATACTCACACTACGAATTTGTAAACACTTTTTACCTAGCACTATGTTTCTCGACATTAGCAATTATTGTGTTTGCTGTCCCCAGTTTCCTGTTTATATTTGGGATTACTTCTTTCAGTATCACTTAGCAACCTGTGAGATAAATCTTCCATTTATTAGTTGCAGCTCCTTTTATTTTCTCAAGATTTATTGTGTGCTGCTGCATTAATAGAATACTTGGTTGCTTTTCTATCAGCTGCTGTCAGGTTTCATAGTTAAAATATGTGAAATTAAGCTTTATCCACTCACTGTGCTGATTATTTCTTTCATCCTTTAGACATTTGGGAGAGTTTATTGACGTCAGTGCTATAGGTGGCTTGCATAAAATGAAGTGTAAGTCTAGGTCTGCATATGATTAGGACAGCTCAGAGAAACTGTTGTGTACTGTCTGTGATTTTGTAAATCAGGAGCACATGGTCGTAAAACCGCTGATGAACTGTGCAAGTTGCTACCGATCTCGATTTCATCCAATTTCCCGACTCAAGAAGCAGGTAGGTACTTCCATCTGTGAAAGCATTGGGGTCCTTAAAATTGTGACTCCTCAAAATTAGTCTAATTCTTTTCTTCATGCTTTGATTGTCCTAAAAAAAAAAGTTAAAACCTTACTTTTTTTTTGTTTATTTTTCAAAACTTAAAGGAAATCACTGTTGCTAAAATGAGATATAATTATGCACACTCCTGTTAATGCAATTGATACTGTATTTGTGTTCTAGATCACTAAATAGCTTTATTCTTACCTGAGTGTTTGCTGTTCTGTAGTTTTCTTAATCTCTTTATGCTTTTCTATGTCAGGAACACTGCTAGGTCCTGTCTCCAGGAATCTTGGATTAGGCTATTACTAAGTTTTTTACTGTATGAAGGCTAGCTGATGAAGGTTCTGTCATGGTAGCAAAATCTGTTTTCCATTGTCATGGTAGTTCTCTACCAATCAGTTTAATGAACTGCTTGAGGATATTCCTTTTATTGATTTGAGATTGGAGTAGACATACTTAATTCTTTTACTTCTCAACAGCATTCAAACAGTAGGTTACAAAAATTATGTTTGTTAATTAATTTTTGTATTAAAAAAATAATAATACTAAAGTAGTTCATTCAGATAGTGTTTTAGCATGGAACTGTACATCAAGACTTTTTGCCCTAACCTAAACCTTAACAAATGAAGTTGGCTTACACAGTTATGACTAGTGAACAAATAACTTACTGCCTGTTGCAGTGTTTTTCTAAATGGGCCACTAAGAAAAGCATGTCAAAGTCTGTATTTTACAAAACATTTTTCATTATATGTTTCTGAGGTGCTGGAATGTATGAAGAGCATCCTCTTCTGGTCTGAATTGCCAACAGTGCCTGAGGAACAAGTACAAATGACTAAAGGGTATGTATGTGCTGTATAAGATCACCAGCTATAAAACAGCAAATAATTCCTTATTCTGAAAAGGATTTGTTAACCAGTGGGAAACTTTATATGAGCTATTAGTTAGAAAAAGAATGCAACATTCTATTGTTACTTGAAAAGAATGAAGTCATTAATAATATCACTGGAGGAAATTGTACTTGTTTAGAGCGGAGAGAAGAAACTTTAATGCATCTATCATATATTCAGTATACTGCAGGATTTTTATGAATGAATAGAGGATTAAGGAGTTCTAAAGATTGCTGACACTCAGAAAAGGTTGTTTTAGTTGGAGAAAGAAAATCATGTTATAAGGTAGAGGGAAAAGAAATCATATTAGAGAGTAAGAGTGGACACTGAATACACTTCTATCCAAAAAAATCTTCATCTATGCCATTTAAGAAATAAATGAGTACTACACAGTTTCATAATATCAATTTTTTTCTTTTCTTTCTAAGGTTGGAAGGAAATGCTGAAGCTAATACTTTAATTTTGATGATATCTGAAATTGTATCTCAGTTGCAGCATTATATGCCCCAGAATTGCTGCAGTTCAGATGATCTAATCAACAGTGTACTAACAGAGAGGTGAGTTTGATGCCCTCCTGGTTCCCACTGTCAGCTTCTACTTGAGCCCAACATAAGAACTCTCCAAGCTAAGTTATCATTTCCCTGTTTGCAGAGGAACGCTTGAAATGTTGTATGCACTTTTCTAGTGTTGCTGCTGATTTAATCTGAAAACTTTAGGATTGCAGCTGAACATCATCTTCAAAATGAGGATGAGACATTGTAGATTTTGGAATTGCAGTAGAGATTTTACTTGGAAATTAGCCTGAAAAAATAACTTTTTTTTTTTCAAACCACGAAAGCAAAATGTTTTAAATATTTGTGTACTTGCTAGATTAGGTTGGTTTTAGTCTGCTTTGTGCTAAAACTGCATCAGAAATTCATTTTAACGTGCTTGGTGTCACAGCTGTGTGTGGCATTCAAAATGGCAATACGCCACTATGTAATTCTATTCTTCCTGCTTTAATATCAAGAAAGAGAAAATATCTTGTTATATTTGGTGTCAGACTTGGAGGTATGTTAGTTCCAATTATGTCTGACTTGGAATAATGATCAAAGTAATTTGACTTTTAATTGCCACTCTTAGAGCAGCCTTAAGAGTCCCATGACTGAATGAATGTGTTAGAACAAAACATTGCTAATCAAACCCATGAGGGATGGGCGGCATGGAGCAAAGAGGATTCTACCTGTTGCTGTACTTATGTAACATGTGGGTCTTCTGCTTCCTACTCACCAATCTGCAAATTTATCATTTGGAAGAAAGAAGCCTAATTATTGATGTGTTAAGGCTTATTTTTAGAGTTTTCTGCCTTTATCACTTTAAATCGTTAATGTTTTTCTATCTCAGAGATAAACTGAGCATGAGGGAAATTAAGAAACACTTCTGTAAGAACAGAGTGTTTAAAGTGATGTGTGACACATTAGTGTAGCAGATACGACAGCAGGAAAATATTTGTGTGCTTTAACAAAGCATGATCTGGTGTGGTGTTGATTAAAAAAATGGCCTCACCACCTGCATTTTACACAATGTTAAGTCTGCTTCTTGTTCTGCCCAGAAGAAAGACCACACACTAATGAGAGTACTAATTAATAGCATTTGTTTCAGTGAGTTTTATTATGGTGGATGTTAATTCATTGTGAGTTGAGCTATGGTGGGAGGCTTCAACCACAGCCCCGCTGTGATTTGATGTGTTCAGTGTATCATTTCAGCCAGGCAGTTTTGTTTATTGTGGTTGTGTTTCTTTGATCTGAAATGGGAAACATATTCATCATAATCAGTTTTGCATTTATTTTCAATAAAGTGATAGAAAACAATCACTATCCCTATTACACAGATCCTTGCTTTTTTTCAGTCATGAGGTAAGGGCAGTTTGTTTCCAGGTTTTCTGAATTAAAACATTATGAGGCAAACCACACTTAATACGAAATCCTATGTTAAATGCACCTAACAAAAGTTTGACATTGAAAATCCCTTCCTGTTTTGGAGGCTGCTGATGGAACTTTGTGATACACGTATTTGCACGCTGTATTCCCCACGACCCGTCCTGGAAGTAGTGGTGGTACTCCGCAAAATAAGCACGCAGTGCCATCAAGTGTCCCAACAGGTTATTGCCGGCGCTGGGCTGAGATACACGCAGTGGGTGAACAAGAGTCTGCGTTCTCGCCAGAGGCACAACTATCTACGGATGCTGAACAGGTTGGCTGCTGGTTTTGCTTTACTGTGTGGTTGGGTTTATGAGAGAATGGCTGCACGCTGCTGTTGCTGCCTTTCAGTGGATTCACTTGGAGGTTTAAAGTCAACACTGTTCACGTGTTCTTGTTAACCATTTCAGAGTCAAGTGTCAACCAAATTTCTATTAAGTAGCAATACTGAAATAACAAGGAAATCTCAAATTGGAGAATAATTTAATGGGCATTGTTGGATTATGTCACTGTAAATTACAAGCTTTTAAATTAAGTATTACTTGAATGTTAGATTGTATTTTTTTAGTTTCTAGCTTTTCCTATTTAGGTATGTAAGGGCCATTCAAGTTTTATCTGAATGCAGTAGGGTTAACTGATTTGAAGATTTATTCTGCTTTAGTTTGCTGCTTTTTGTCATTACACCTGAGTCAGCCTTTTTATAGATAGAAGAGATACTGTTTAATATTCTATTAATTTTTTTCCTAATCTTAAGGGCTTTCCAGAGCTCTATAAGTATTGTGTTATTGGCCAGGTTATGTTCCTAAAAATGTTAGCCATATTATTTAAGGAACATAGCTTAAACTGACAACTGATGATACACATCTGTGATTCAGTTGAACTGTAGTTTATTATCTATGGATTAGTGGGTGCTTGCGAGTTTTTCTTTGGAATCTTAGATATTTGCCTTCTTTTTCCCCCCTCTCTTTCAGTTTATTGTCTTTGTTTATTTTTCAGGCATTTGCACTGCTTTTTTTCTGAAGGACATTTCGTAGTCTTTTTTTTTCCAAACTTTTCAATATCCAGCAATTTGGGTTGGGTGCAGAAGTACGAAGAATTTTTTTTTATATTAATGATTTCTTTTTAATTTGGTTTCAGTTTGTTTATTTAAAGGTTTTGTGTTTTTTTTTATTTCTAGCATTAAATTTTTATCTCTGGTGTTGCGGCTCATCTTATTATTGATTACTCTGGAACTTATCAGTGTTCATTCAGTTTGTAAGAAGAATCCTTTTGACTATCAGCAGTATCTAAAGTGAGTATATAAATTTACTTTATGAAAATAGAAATTGCCTCAGAATTCCTTTTTGATCTGTACTTTAGAGATTTTTTATCATTTTAGTCATAATTTTATCTTGTATAATGTTCACTCAGCTAAAATAACTTCACTGAAGTGTAGATAGGGAATATTAATCTATAAAAGCTGCATTTAATATGTTGCTCACTTTACACTTTGTGTGTTAATTAACAGTTGGTTGGATATCACATACACTGTGAAACATTTGACCAAGAAAGCAAAGGAAGCCATTTGGGGAAAATTCTGTCACACATTTGGTCTCTGTAGTCTTTCTATGGTGGTGTTAATTGCAGTTCTGAAAATCCACACATCTTACTGTGAGAGGGAGGGAGTGGTTGTTCTCCAAAAGCAGAGCAAACCTTAATGTTTGATCATCCAATCATCCTGAGGGAGATTTAGAAACGAAGATGTTTGCAGCTTTGAATCAGGCATTGCAATAGTCTTCTCTTTATTTTTATTTTTATTTTTAAATCCTTAAAAGAGTTTTTCTCTAATGTTATTTCTTGTAGGTTTTTGAAGTCAATCTTGCAGTACACTGAGAACTTGGTGACATACACAAGCCCTGAGAAAAACAAGTGGGATGAAACCATGGAACTTACAAACAAGATTTTGATAAAAATAAGGAAAATCAGTGACAGAAAGCTAATGTTAATGCATCTAGCTACGTGAATTAAGTGGGCTTAGCATTGTCTGGACATTGTTATATCTAAATAGTTATGGAGACCTCATATTTGATCAATCTATTTCAAAGACAAACTTCATCAGTCATTGTCAAATTTTGGATGCAAAATTTAGTCTTTTTATCAGAAGGTAGCTGTTGATACTGGAGATGAATGATCAAGCTTCCAGAGAACAGGTTGTTTGTCAAATCCACTGAAAAAGATTTCCTGTGAACTAAATCAGGATGATACCAGTTCTACTGTAAATATATTTTGTGGTTTGTACATTGATTTTTTAATATTTTTTAATTTCCTACTCTATGGAAAAATACCTAAAAAAAAGTGTGAATAAAAGCTATGGAAATTTTTAAATCCAAAAAGTAATTTTTTACTTTGGAATACATCAGATTTTATGTCAGAGACTGTGTTCAACAGGTTAAGAAATTATGAACTTTCAGCATAAAATAGTGCTTATTGGCGTCTGTAGTTGTTACTAGTTGAAAACAGTCTCATCTTGCTCTGAACTCTGAGGCAGATCTGGTAACACAGTAACCAGTTGTTTATATAAGAGGATTTAAAGGAGACAGGTTGGAATAACTTCTACACAGTATGCATTTGTTTTGTTTAATTTCCTCTGCTCATTCCAATACATATTTAGTTAGTTAATTTCACACAGAATGAATATGAACATGCACATGCTCACAGACATGTATTCACTGTGGTTTAGAAAGCTATCCTCTTATTGCACACAATATTAATTTGAATACTTTATTTTTTCAAAATAAATTCTCCCCCTTTTTCATCACCAAAGAGAAGAACTTCAAAGGAATGCATAGGTTGAAGAACAGATTCACAGAAGACCACCAGTGACTCTCCATTTGCTTTCTCCTATGGAGAGTAAAACCAGAGGGTAGTGTCTGGAGAATGTTTGGCTCTACAAAGGATTAAAGATTCAAGTTACATTTTAATAAGCTTCTTTGCAATGTTTCTTGACTGGAAATCACAGCTAGAGAATTACTAGTTTGGTTTATTCATTGTGGGGGATGGATATAAACTAAGATCATATTACTTCCTTTATGCTACTCTTGAAATATATCGTGTGTGTTTGAAATTTAACTTTGTCACTTTCCAAGGGTTCTTTTGTTGCTATGAAACTAAATTATGTGAAGAAGTTTGAACTAGATAAAATAGATTAAATGTAGAAATAGAGAAGAATTAGTCAAATGTAGTGTATGAGCCACAGTCAAAAATTTCAGCTTTTTTTAAAACCTGAGTCAGCAAATCCTAATTATATTTTTGGAGGCTTATTTTGTACTCATTGACTTTGCTCAGATGTATTAGAGATTTGTTAAGTGTGTCTTGGTAGTGACATTTATGGCGACACTTGCTTTGATGGTGATAAGTATTCCAAGGCAAAAATCATTTAAGTTTTATGTATTCATTGTAGGAAAGAGATCAACAAATTAACACATTTTGAAAGTACATAAATGTTTTGAAAGTACATAAATGGCTGACACACTTTCTCCTTTTGAAAGTGCATTCATGTACCAAAAAGCATCTTATAGACCACAGAAATGTATTTTCAACAACATAAATTCTCCTTTTGTTGCTATATTTAAACTTTGGTAAAATGATCTTGCATTCTGTTCACTTCATTTGCTTTTACCTAAGATGGAGCACACTGACACTCCCTTC
The DNA here is from genome assembly GCA_013399875.1 of Gymnorhina tibicen. Classification (NCBI taxonomy): domain Eukaryota; kingdom Metazoa; phylum Chordata; class Aves; order Passeriformes; family Artamidae; genus Gymnorhina; species Gymnorhina tibicen. The sequence goes on from VXAZ01009477.1 coordinate 706,454, forward strand.
TTTCCTAATTAGTGCCACAGATGTGATTTGCTGGTATAAGTTTGCGGTAAGAAGCATGAAGGATTTCTGGCAATTCTGTCAAAGATGCTTTTTCAGTTTGTTTTCTTACCTCTGAAGCTCTCTGATGGGAACACTGCTACCATCTATTGTTAAACAAATCTGGAACAGGCTGGGACAATCCAGTTATTTATTCTGACTTAATGCTGTCATTTGCCAGAAGGGCTTATGCATGCAGGGCTTATAGCTTATGACAGCCCTGCATGTCATTTGCATGCAGGGCTTATGGATTTTTCCTGCTGTTAGAAGAACTGTGGAATAGAGCTGTATAGTAAGTGTATATCCTACAATGCACATTGAAGAACAAATGGCAAGAGATATGGTAGTGATGCCTTGGCCACCTAAAAACAGAGACTAGACAGGATTAAGATAATAAAAGTAGGTATTTATTTGAAGGGCCTTCAAAGGTACACCCTGGGCAGTCAAAAGGCTACACCCAAGATGGACCCTGGGTCACAGGTTCTTCACACTTCTATAAGTTTGGTTCATTTGCATATCAGGGATAATTCTCCAATTATAACCTCAGTTAATGATGTAACTACCCCAAGTTTGCCTCCCTTTTCAGAGGCTTTAATTTACACATTTTGGGGCCTGGTGTCCTTGAACTGGGAACCTAGAGAGGTTTGTTATGTCTAACCAGCATGAGAGAACAGTAGTTAACAGGCCACACGAAACTTCAGAGTTACACACTAGGCAATACAGGATTTGAAAAATATAAAAGTTAAAACCTAAAGCATCAGTAGAGGTCATTGGGTTTGCCCTTTATCAGTTACTTACTTTTCCACTTAAGTTGCTCATCTTTACCATCTCTTTAGAATCACTTTTAAGATATTAGAAATAGTCTCAACTCTGAACATTCAGCATTCCTGAGAGCAAAAGAAGCTTGGAATAACTATGTATCTAGATATATCTAGAATTATACCAAAGAATGTTTTCTTCCAAGTGTGGTATTTCATCCCAGTATTACTTGGATCTGATTTAATTGTTGGCCTTGCTCCCTGAGGTCCGTGTTTTCCTTGAGGTATTCACTCAGTGAATCTATATAGACACAGATGTGAAATTTGCAGTACCCCATGAGGATAAGTGTTGAATTATTTTGTTTACCTGGATAATGCCAACGAGGGAGTGATGATTCTTAAGTCATTTACTCCAAGTTCAATTAGTCAGTTTATCACAGAATCACACAATGCGCCAAGTTGGAAGGGACCCACAAGGACCATCGAGTCCAACTCCAGGCCTTTCACAGCACCATCCCCAAGTGTCACACCGTGACCCCGAGAGCATTGTCCAAATGCTTCTTGAACTCTGTCAGGCTGGTGCTGTGACCACTTCCCTGGGGACCCCATTCCTACGGATGAAGAACATTTTCCTAATATCCAGCCTAAACCTCTCCGGACATAACTTCAAGCCATTTCAATATTTTTGATTTTTGGTACCTTCTGGGGAGCATCAGGATCTACTAAAAGTTCGCTGAGGTGGGCACTGCACAAGTACAATGAAATATCTTTTATGGTAGGCATCTGTGTGTAGAAACAAAGTTTGTCCTTTATAGTTCTTTCAGTCATTCCCTAGTTTGTGCTCTCACTCAATGGTGATAGGAGGGGTTAGAAACAGAACCATGTGTTCTTATTCAAACATGATACCAGCAACTAAACGTAATTAAAACCTTTTTGGGGTTGTCATCACTATTGCATTATACAGAAACGTTTACGTAAGAGATAAAGCAGCAAATTTGATTTACTTTATCTTTTAATACATCCCATCTAGCGGTTTTCAAGCAGCCTAATGGCCTTTGAAGTGAACACATGGTGGCAGTGTTTGGTAATTCAAAATAGCACTCCATGCTGGCATTCACTTTCTTATCTCTTTTCTTAGGATGTGTATAAAAAAAATCAAGAGTTCTTCTGATTTCATTAGTTTTATTTATATGTGTCTTTAATAGTGTCTTCTGTTGAAACTTATTTTCTCATTTGTTTCAGATCACTTTTGGAGAAATTGAATGTGTCCGAAAAAAATTTTTGCAAACATTTTAATAGTTAAGTAGAGGTTCATCACATTTTCCACACTACTTGCTCAGGACTTTTGGAATTTGTCAGAAGTCCATCAGCTGCCCCTGTCCTTACATAGTGTAAGAGAATGAGTTCTTTGAATTTAATAAATAATTTATTTTAACAAATTACTGTTTTTTACAAAACATGAGTATTGATATTCCTAAAAGAAAATATTTCAGATTGTCACTTATTAATTGCCGTAAGCAATTTTGACAGCACCAAAAAAATTTTTTCTCAAAAGCAATATATATCTTTGAACAAAAATAATAATTTTCAAGAAATATGTTTATTGAGAAAATTTCACTAAGGTCTCAGCCTTACTGCTGTGGTAGTGATTTTTCAGTCTGTTGAAACAGAAATGTGCTATTCATATGCTGCCCTGTGAAGAAGAGCTAGTTGAGCATTGCTTGTTGGGTGGCCTTTGAAAACCTTGTCCACAGTAGCAATTTCAAACCATGCAGAGAGGTTGCAGTTAGAAAAGATTTTCATTCACATGAAGTGATCTTTGTACACTGTGAAGTCTTGTGTAGAAATGTTGGAACATCCCCAGCAGAGCTTGTTTTTGCCTTACACTACATGAGTGCATCTGGTCCATGTGTGGTGTATCACCTTTTTTTCATAAATTGGTCTGCAGATGCAGAACAGATTCCTGGCTGGTGTAAACTATTCCTGTTCCATCTTCTTTGGGGCAGATCCTTTACTCTGGTAAGGATCTTCCCCATGCTGTTTCAGTTTCCCTTTAAGGGGGTTGGTTTCTTACTGTACATCCTTTTCAGGTTGTGTATTTTCAGGGGACTGGAAGAAAGAGCCACGTAGTTCAGATAAAATTGCTGTATAGCAAAACCTAATTAATGTAGTGGCTTACATTGCAGGGAAGTGAGGATCATGTGTGGGACTTCACAGCTACAAACCAAATTCTAGATTCTTTAATATCTTTGTGTTTCAGGAAGAACTTCGCCTAGATTAGAAATAAGTTTTCTTTTTGAGGCTTTTTCAGGGCAGCACTGTAAGTTAGATCACCTTATATTTGCTTTTTAAAATTTTTCAAGGATTAATAGAGATCTCTTATTTAAGAAGTCTTTTAAACCATATAGATTTTCAGATAGAAATTGAAAGGAAAATGCCTGTTGTTTGTCTACCCTGGGCCTCAGGCAATAGGATGTAAATATGGGTAGTGAATACTGTGTGAGATCAAAATGGCGTTTTTTCTGAAGGTGAGAATCCAAGACAATATATACAATTAAAGCCAACAGCCTTGCCTACCAAAAGGAGTCCGTGCCTTCTGGCATCCTCCACTGAATACCTCCTCTGTTCCTCTCCCATGTATATGCATCTCACAGTTTCTCAAAAAAAAAAAAAAAAAAGAAGCGTAGTAGAACCAGCCAGCGCCAGTTTGTTTTCCATGTTTTCTTTTCTCTGTAAGGGATTAGTTGTAGTAACAGATTTCATGTGCCAGAAAGTGGGTGAACATTAACTATTTTGTCATGCACTGATCCTTCCCACAGCCCTGCAAAATTTGAAATGCAGGAATGGTTATTCATTAACATTTCTTTGTGTCTACAGGAAGTACATTTACTATGTAAACATGTTTTATATAGAACATACAGCTGTTTTGAACGAGCACTCAATGAAACATAAGAGTACAGTGCCTACACTGCCACTTCAGAAACTCTGAGATACCGTAGCATTGTGTTTTGGAAGAGTGAACACACAAAGACTTGGTGGAAGTTTCTTAAAAAAACCAAAAATCTTTGATTTGCTTGATTGTTTTGTATCTAAAATGCATCTGCACACTGAACTATTAATGTGCAATATTCAGAAGTGGGGTGGGGGGGAGGAATGTGTTTCTTTGTGCTGATTTTAGTAGAGATCCCATTAAAGAAAGAAAAGTCAAGCACCATCAGATAGTTCATTTTTCACAGACTATGGAGTATATTGCCACCAGAAAAAAAACCTTATAGCATACAGAAACTGTGCTTAGAATACCTAGAAGAATCACAGGCTGCTTGTTCTAAGAATGTCAGCCTCAAATCTCTGAGGAACTTTACTAGTAAAGCTACATCCTTGGGTAATAGATGGAATTGTCTCAGATAAACCTCCCTGCAAGCAACTCCACGGGCTGAACTTCACTTAAGAGCATTTTGTGGCATTGGGATGTTTTCTGAAAAGATGAGGAATAATTCTGTTTCCCAGAAACAGCAGTCAAGCAGTGTTTTGGCTGGGCTGTTGCCTCTAGGGGACTGAAGCTGTTTTGCCCCTTCAGAGCTGCAGGATGGGGCATTTACCAAGGCACTTCTCAAACTGGCTGTGCATTGTAAACATGGGCTGTACACATGGGCCCTCCCATGTCAAGGTTACCATTCCTAAAGGACTCTAGGGCTGAGAACCCTAGGTGTGCTGAGGAGAGGGGTTATGTACAGCAGGCCAAGCCCTTGGACAGCTCTCCCTGGCATGGAGGGGCAGATGTGGAGGTACCAAGTTAGCCAGTATTTGGACCGTGGGCTGCTGTACTGTGGGTTTGTGTCTGACCTTCAGGTGAGAGAATCACAGAATCACTGAGGCTGGAAAAGACCTCTATGGTCATTGAGTCCAACCACTAGTCTAACACTACCTTGTTTAACACTAAACCATATCCTCAAGTGGCACATCCACACATTTTTTTAACAGTTCCAGGGATGGTGATTCTATCACTTCCCTGGACAGCCTGTTACAATGCCTGACCACCATTTTGGTGAACAAATTTTTCCTAATATCCAACCTAAACCTTCCCTGGTACATCTTGAGGCCAATTTCTTCTTGTCCAAGTGCTTGTTACTTGGGAGAGAAGACTGAGTCCCATCTGGCTACAACCTCCTTTCAGGTAGTTGTAGAGCGCAATAAGGTCCCTCCTAATAATCCTTGCTGAGAAAAGTCCAAGATGGAAGAATGAAGTCCTGGTTGTCTAACCAGTCCTATGTGCACCTTTTATTAAATGTTAAGGAAGGGGAGGGTTCCTAGTAGTTTTAATGGGAAAACAATACTGCCCTTAAACTGGCAGGATTGTACAATTATAGGAGATGACAATTAGATGAGCTCATGAATTTTGAACTAACGGCATCTGTGCAAAAGCAGAAGGTTAATTCTACACAGTTGATAAAAAAGAAGTAAAAAAAAAAAACGCTGCAGTTGACCCTTCAGGATATAATGCACTTGTGTCAACATGGACTCTGCCCAAACATTGTTCTGCTGTGGAAGCAGCTGGATGCCCTGCCCTCTGGTTTATATAGCGCCAAAGGGAAGGGGTAGGGAGAGATGATGTGAGGGAAGAGGGAGGAGAAAAAGAGGCAGGAGGGAAGATAAAGCAAAGCCAGCTCCCATCTTCAACACCATGCTCTGAACTGAAAGTGTTCTCCAGCTGACCCTCCCAGTGCTCATTTCTTGACATTTAGGAACCTGCATCAGCAGAGAAAGAGTGTCTGCCTCAAAGTCGCAGGCGCTGTTACAAACAAGCCATTTTTTTGCTTCCTTTACAAATATTTTTCTCTGGGAGGGTAGGCAGTGATAGAGAAAGGGGCAGGGGGGAGAGTAATGGCTATTTCTGTCTGGCCTCTAATATTCAAGGTCTAATTTATAGTATTCCATGTAGCATGATGGTGTCATTTTAATGGTGTATTAACACTGAAGTCTGGAATATTTATCTGGTTGAAAATGCATTGGATACTAAATACATCTCTGGGGAGATGGCTGTGGGATGATCACAGAACTGATGGCCATCAAATTGATAGCATTTCTCTGTCCTCCTGAGTCTTCTGCTGTAAAAGTGGGACAGGATGTTTTCTGGTTAAGAATAATGGTCTCTGTGCTATCCTTGGGGGCAGATGTGGCCCAGCACCTGCGCTCTGGATCCAGGATACAGAGCTTCTACACAATTATCTTTCCGTTTGCTGTTAATTTCTATTCAAATTAATCAGTAGTTTCTTGACATGAGGAATCACATAAAGCTTTAAAGCTTTATCACACACCATTGTTGTTTATTTATGTACAGTCTATTATTCATGCTAGAAATATGGAACAATTTAACCTGATTTGTAACCTTCCTTTCTTTTTTTTTTTTTTGGCTTTAGTCTCCCATGTGATTTGCATATGTATAATGGGGGAGGGGGAGGGAGAAGGGAGGTTATTGTGGGACCAGGTTTTTTTTTGTTGTTCATTATCTATACCAGCTAATATGAGATAGTGTCCAATAGAGTTTCTTAGCATCCCTTACTTTAAAGCAGGTGAACATACTGAAGCAAGAGAGACGTTACTGACCCCAGGAAACAGCAACCACATGTGAAAATACATGTACTTGATTCATGGAGTTTAATTTAACATGAACTGTGTCAAACCTATGCTGTGGATATTTTGAGAGTTTGTTTCCATTAACATTCAAGCAAGGTGCAGTCCTGTCTGTGGGAAAGACAGGATGTGTGATGGAGGGAGCCCTGCAGCCCGGCATCTGCAGCATGGTGATCTATAGCTGTGACTTCTGCAGGCTCAGAGCAAAAAGGGTGTGAGCATGGGTGCACCGGCCATGTATGTTGGTGGGTCGGTGACAGTGGGGATTCTCTTGCCAACAGCCTTGCTGGATGGCAGGGATTGCAGCTGTTAGCAATCAAGAGGAAGCTATCATTTCCTTTTGACTTTTACAAACTGGTCTAATAGAAATTCTATTTATTCAGGTGTTTTTATACAAATTTTCCAATGATCCTGAGTTTGACCTTTGTGTACGTAGTTTCCCCTCCAGTTAGTGAAAACCATTTAGAAATGTCAAGGATGGGACTAGAAGGGACCTCCTAGGTGCTGTCTGCTGCTGGTTCAGTCAACCAGATTGCACACGATCTTTTTCAGCTCTGTCAAATACCAGAAATAATCTCTCTCCTACTCATCTGTTTGCTGTACTGCTGTACCAGAACCTTATTCATGTTGCTTAGAAACCCTGTTCTAGTATCCAAGATTCTTTTCACAGCCCATTCAAATTAATTTGTTCTTGTGCCAATATTGTCCCCTAGTTGGGTGGTTCTGCTCTGTATCTAATGTTTGCATATCACTTCAATGTATTTATAACAAGGAACCATACCCTTTCTCAGACTTCATTTTTTTATGTTAAACAAGCACAGCTTTTTTAGTGTGTACCCATAAAATGGGTTTGTTATTTCATGGATATGTCCAGTAACATTTCCCTGCACCTGTTCTTGTTTTAGTTCCTCATCTATAGGACTAGTCTTGCTGAAGATTGAGGTCAGATTAATTGAAATAATTCCCACTTTTGTGGCACACTTTCTCAACTCTAACATGACTTCTTCAGATCCTAATCCAAATTTCCAGTATTTACATGATCTTTGCTTAACTCAATACAATTTTTGAGGTGATTATTCATCCACACGGGTTCGATGCCACCCATATAGAGTTCTCCCTTTGGCCAGAGGTTTGAAATTTCACATAAATTTTATCTTGGAAGACATTACAGGTTTCATCTGAAATCCCAGTCAATGAGATTTTGAACCCAGTTCACTAGACTATCACAACCCAGGGAAACTCTCTGATTTCATCAAATTCCCAAATTTAATTCCTATCTCTTTATTCCACAGGGCAGAAGCACAAAATGAGGAGTTTGTATTGTTTCTGTAAGTGCCTGTAGAGCGTTTTTGATCTCAGCCCGACACCCTTGTCATGGGTGATGCGAATGGGCAACGGAGCTTGTCTGCTGCTGCCATGGGCTGGTGCCCCAAGACGGGCAGGTGCTCCCGCCTGAGTCAGGATGTGCACATGCAGAGATGAGAGGTCGCTCCAAGAGAGATGGACACCCACCCTTGGCTCCATCCCTCTCCTGCAGCGGCATGTTTGAACAAGAAGAAAGAACGCAGTTGGTAATGGAATGAGTAAAGTTTTACAAGGAGAGCAGGTGTGCCTGCTTGAAAGATAAACTCTTTCCCCATGCAACGATAAGATAAATGATCCGAACTTGTGATTTAGTTAATGTTTCTGTCTTTAGCCTGCTGTGTACACAGCACCCTGCTGGATAAGCTGCCCAGAACTGCATGCCTCTGTATGCACAGAGCTATAATAGTCAGCAATATCATTCTCTCACCCCGTGTCCTTAACTAAACAGCCTTTAATCATTATACATCGTTATTATATGTTCCTTATGGGGCTTATACAGTGCAGCAGCTACCTTGCATTAAAAAAGGCCAGTGCCTACATTAAACATCATCATTGGCTGTGTCCTGAGGATCTTGTTTCACTGCTATTTCAGGCTGTCACGGTTCTCCAGAGCAGTATTTAAACTATGTCTGAATTTAGGCAAATGCTTTTTGTTCATGTGCCTTGAGAATTAGAGTTAATCCATCTTTCTCACCAAGCAAAAATTCCTCCAGAGGCATCTTGCTCTTGTTTCACTGCTTATTGATTATCACTCCCAGTTTGCACGTTACTGGCTCTAGTGTTCCAGCTGCATTTGAATGAGCAAAAGAAAAGCCAGCTGGTGCTCTGTTGTTCTGATTTTTATATCAGCATTTTGGTTTCAAAGACATTTATCTAATCTTATTAACTGGCTTTACCAAGAGGATTTCCTCACAGACTTAACTGGGCGAAAACAAATAGGCAGCAAGGAGGGGGTGGTGGAGGATGTCTTCTGTTATTCTGCACAGAAGCACATTCTTACCTACTAGGAGAAAAAATAAATCAGGTTTGCCACTGATTCAAATGCTGACATGTTCTGATTAAGGCAAAGCTCCTTATTTTCCCTTATGTGAACGGCCTGTAAGAAGACAAGGCAATGGGCATTTTGTTTCCATGCAAGTGCAGAGAACAGGCCAGAAGACGCAACCTGCTCCAGAAGAAAAGGCCAGCAGTGAGCCCGTGCTCCTACTCAGAGGAATGAGGCCAGGGGACTGGGGCCAGTGGCCATGTCCCTGGCACCTCTCTGTTCTCTCTTTCGGGTGAGAGATCACTTGTTTTGTATGGAGCTTTCTTGCATGAAAAGCGTGACTAAGAGCCATGCATACAGAGTGCAAAAACGGAACAGATTTGGGGAAATTAGTTCTAATGGTGCCTACACATTTGGAATCTCTGAGGTTGAGGATAGCAAACATGCAGCCCAAGGTCCAAATTCCCAATGAGACACATGGACAAGTCATGGTATTCATAAATTCAGAGTCATATTTGACATAAAATAAAATACAGTGAATATACAAGCATTACAAGAGCGTGTAGTGACAGGACAAGGGGGAATGGCTTCCAGCTGCAAGAGAGTAGATTTAGAAGACAAAAAAAAGAATATGTGAGGGAGAGAGAGCTTCACTTTCTCATGAGTAAAATGAGAAGATTTCTCATGAGAATGAGAAAATTGTACCTATGTTTTATGATCAGTATAGTCAAGGCTCCTGGTGTTGGGCATGGGCTTGCTTGCTTTCCTTCCTTTCTTCTTTTCCTCATGTCGCTCTCTTTTGCTGAATACAGATCCCACGTTTACATGAAAAACTTATGTTGATTCCTAAGGAATCTTTTTAGATTTACATGTGTTAGCAATGAGGGGCTTTTAACTTAAAAGCTCTCTTTGGGGTAGCACTGGTGGAGAATAAAGGATGGTCCTGGGCTGAGTCAAGGGAGTGGTAGATGGCTTCTTCTCCTGAGAACAAAAGGGAGGTTCCAGGGAGTTACTGCCTTAAACTCCCATGTAGAGCAAGACTGGCAAGAGCTACTAGCTTCTCCTAGCTCTCCCTACATGCTGGGAATTGTCCTCAAAGGAGACTGTATTATCCTGTCTAGAGGGAGAGCTGAACGATGATGCATTCACATGCCATGCCCATCAGGTATTGCCATCCATGAACAGGCACAAAAACCTGTCCAATTGATTCAGAAGTATTTGAGATCACCTGCAGATCAAGCCCATTCACTCATTGTTGTGGGAAACACAAGAAAAGGTAGAAAGATTCTTAAGTGTGAGAAATAAAAGCAAGTTTCAGAAATAAAGCGGAAGAGTTTAGGATTAGCTTTGGCTGTGAAAACTTCATGAAGATACAATTATGCATTAAGCAAGGACATTAAGACAACGGTTAGAGTTTCTAGGTTTGGCTGATAGCTTTTAGAGTTGCAAAAATATGTTTAACAAGATAAATAAGGTTAAGCTTAATAATGGAATACTGTGCATTGTTATGTAAGGTACAAACAAGCAAGTATTGTGTATAACAGGTGTACATGTGCTAATGAAGATTGGTTAAGACAGTTGTCTATAACTTTTAAAAGTACGCTATTGGCTGAAAAGCTTTTAAGAATGCTCTGTATTCCGGAAATCTCCAGAATGCCTTCGACAACGCGAGCTTGTATCATCTCCTGTGTCTCAACTCTGTATGTGAGACTGATAAAATAATAAAAAAGCTCCTGGAGCGTCTGTCCTGGCTCCCTGTCCTGTTTGGACCCGCCGACACATTGTCACTGCTAGCAGTGTCTGCCCAACTCGCCTTTAGGCATGGAGGGGGAAACCTTACTGCAGCTTCCAGTCTGCTCCAGCCACCTTCAGCTTCCAGCCAGCAAGGCTCTGAGGCAGTGGACTGCACAGGCGTGAACTGGGAGTTCTAAGTTACACACTGTAGCCTCTCTGAGAGCTGAAGGATGGCATGCTGGAGGGCACTTGCCTCCTTCCAGTCTGCAAAGCCATCCTGCCCTGACTGGTACAGTGAGCTTGCACTGCCTCTTGCTCAAGTGTTTTGTAGAATAATATATAGCAAGGGGTCCTGCGGACTAATGGAAACAATACTCCTATTTCTGAGGGCACGTCTGATATAACATCCTCAGTAAAAGAGCAAAATAAAGGGCATCAGTGCATCTACCATGATGAAAAGCTACATGTTTTTCCCCAGTGAACATATCTCCAATAGCACCTACATTTCTGTAGGCTCAGCACCTGTCCTCATGGGGAGGCTATTGCAAAATAAGTGTGTGTGTGTGAGGGGGTGAATTTAAAACAATGCTCTAAATAATCTCCTTAAAGAGATGCCTTTGTCACAAAAGAATGTCTGTTGGTTGCCCCACTTAACCCTCCTCCAGAACCAGCTAAATGCAGGCAGTACTCTGTAGAAAATGAGTATGTCCAAGCTGGAAGTTAACAGAGTAGCCACTCTGGATTATGTTCCTGTTGCAGCCATGTTCTGAGATGAGAACAGCTTCTTGGTACTCCAAGTCTTGAGTTGTGCACCCCAAGTGGAGGATTTTATTTATTATGTGAACTGATTTGTTTCCTTCTCTAGTCTGATTTAAAACACATTTAATCAAACAGGGGCCCTTTGAAAATCTGGATGCTCAGCCTAGTGATGGCTTTTAATTTTAAGATGTGAGTCATTGTCCCCATGGTCTGAACCCAGGCTATCAAAAAGAGCCTAGATGAAAAAAGCAGCCAGTGGTCTTCTTTTCCCAAGAAAATTGAGTTGCCTGTGCTAATAATAAAGCTTGCATGTTCAGTAAGTGAAGCTTTGTTGGGGCATCCTCCAAGGAATATGATAAAGTCCACGTCAAATTTTTACTTCACCACTGAGTAAGAAGCAATGTTTCCCACCTGTGAGAAATGTTTCTGTGTTTGTTCAGTGTCAGTCCAAAGTGAGCCAAAATTGTCTTTAACCAGAATTTTTGTCATGGGATCTCTCACAGCCCAGTGTGAGGTCTAAGGAAAGGGTTTTGCCTTTGCGCTGTGAGCTGTGGACTCCCACTGCTGCATATCCAGCCCTTTCCAAGGCTGCATCCTTAGGGGTACTCTGGGGCTGCAGATCCACTACGAGCATGCAAAGGCACAAACAGGCTTTGTGCCAGACTATAACATGGTGCTACAAACTGCTTAGAAGAACACAAGAGAAAGATCTGAAGAAATAATAAGCACGCATACATATATATACACACATACATATATATGTCTTAATTTTATTTCTTATCCTTCAGAAGAGTTGGGAAGGGGTGAAACTCTCTAAGTTATTCAACTTCTTTTCCATTTGGTAGTCATTGTTCAGGATCAAAGCTAGGTAGATTTGTTCTTTCTGTCCATAGAAGGTTCCCTGATTCAAGTGAAAGTCCTGCAAGAATGTGTCCCTCCTACTTCCTCTTTTTCACCTGAAGCTTATTATTTAGTCACTCTTAAAGCAGTTTTGCATCCTCCTTTTTACTGACAGTAGCATTACTGCTGCTAATTTGCCTCTGTATAGCTGTGCCTCTGTGTAGCTGTTGAACTGTTTCTTGCCTAAGCAATCTCTAAATATTCGCACTTTTTGATCAGTGCACAGCTAGTAAGTGACTGACGACAGCAGAGAAATACTTCAGTTTCCACAGTAAAAGAGGGATTTCATTCCATCGCAATATTTTATGGCTTAAGAGGGTCATCTGAACTGCCTAACTTCTACCATAATGCTTGAATTGCACACAGATAAATAGAAGTGTTATCTTGTGCCACCTGCAATGCTAAAACTCTTTTTTCCCCACTGATAAAAATAGATATAAACATATGTTATATATATAAAAGTCACACCTACTTAGTAGAGATTGAAGCCCACGATAAAGATTTCCTGCTTCAAATTGCACTTTCAGAAATATCAGTTTATTTTTAATAAATTTAATCTAAGAGCTTGTATCCTGTAGTGTCCTAGTTTCTTAATTAAGTGCCATATGGTACCAGGTGAAATGCTTTGTGGAAGAAATCTAAGTCTCCTGTGTCATTATTTTGCCCTTATTAATCAAATGTACAGCCCAACAGCTGTTGAGCATCCTGTGTGCAATACTTCTATATTTCATCACTGCGAAGTACCCACCTCCAGGCATGAAACAACTACAGGAGTCAGAGCTCAGAAGGCGTTTTCTAGGTTTTCACACTAGGCGTATTTCTGTTCTGACTTTTTGTTCATATTTAATCAATTCTGTGCAACTATCCAAGCAAGGTGAGTGTAATATATTTGCAGAGAATTCATTCAAAGTTTGCCAGTCACTTAGGAAACAGTGACAAGATGACTTCGCTATCAAAGTTTACAGGGATCTGTCTGTGTAGTAGTTTGGAAGAAGCACAAGGTCATGACCTTCCTTTCTTTTTTTGCCATGAAATATTGTACAGAATGATGACTTGGTGTAGATGAATGCTTATGCTCCACAGCTGGGATGTGACTGATTTAATGAAGTGTTTTAATTAGTTCAGGTTCTGTGGACTTGACTGTATATCTAGACCACATATTTAATCTCATCTAGCAAAGAAGTAATGCCAGAATTCAGGTCCAGCTTCACTTACATATAAATCTACATTGGTTCCAACTTAAATATAAAGTGTTGACTCCCTTCTGAAGTTGGCTATTTCTATGAGTTTCTCTCTAGGCTGTGGATATTTATAGTGCCTTTCCTTTTCTGGAATACTTGTGTGTTAAAGAGACCCAAAGCCACCCTAGTTTCCCCAGTGTGTATTCCCTCCCGTTTTCTTCCCCTTGCTCCCTGTTCCCAACCCTCCTGTCAAGCAGGTACCCCGGGAGGATGGGCTGTGGTCTCCACCGGAGGGAGCAGAAGGAGAGCTGGGTCCCACCCTGCAGCACTGTCATCCTTCTCCTGGGGCTGGACTGGTGGAACAAGCCCTTCACCCTACCTCCCATGCTTCCTTTGGTTATTGAACTTGTGGGGAAGACAAAACCTGAAAAACAGCTGGCCAAAGAACATACATTGTTGGATCAAATATTAATGAATAAGAACAGTAAATCTTGCCAGAATTTTTCTTGACTGTATCTCTCAATGCTTCTTCTTCTCTGTATATCTCTAGAGATTTTCTTCATCCTTTAACCTATTTTTTGATGCCAAGAAAGTCATCGTCCCATCTCCTTCAGTTACTCCTTTGAAATGCCATCATCTTGTGAGAGTCTGAGGACAGCCATTTGCCATAAGGTGAGACAAGAGCCATCACATACGGATGAGTTAAGAGGAACTCAATCAAAACCTACCCTTGAGATAGTACCAGTCTTCTAAGGTTTTAGCATCTTTCAGGTGTAATGCAGAAGCTGCAGTTTTAAGGTGTTTGTTGCAGCCGGTTTACCCAGCTGCCCATGGATGATGCTTTATGCTCAAAGAGAAGTGGCTCTTATTTCTCTAGGCACCTCTTCCATCATCACTGTGTTATCCGAGCATGGCTACCACCCTGCATCAGCACTGAGAAATGTGAGCCTATTTGAGTGAAGTATTTGCTTCCTGCTCTATACTTCCCAGCAGGTGGAAAACTACAGATCCAGCTTTCTTGAAGAAAACATGCAGGAACAAGCAGCAGTTTGGCATAATAAGGACCCATCATTTCTGCAAATGACTGGTCATCTGAACTTGGTTTTTCAGATCACTAGAAGGTGATACAAGGTTTATGTGCAAGGACCCACCTGAAACCCAGGTGATTTTGAGCGTGGTGGATTTGCGGCCTTCTGTGAAGAAAAAGATAAAACTGCATCTATTTACATATGTGCACTCATAATTTGTATAAACCCAGATGTTAAAACACTTGCATATCCCTGCATAAATAAATAACAAATAAGGACAAGATTTCTGAATTTAGGATGCCTTTTCAGTGCATGTTCTTGATGGATTTTTCTTTTCTGAGTATAAAGCACAATTTCCTTTGAAAAAAGAAAATCAACATGCACCATAAATGACAACTTGTTATGGATGTAAATATTAATTATACATTGAAATTCTGGAACTGTTTTTACTAGAAGCTTGTTAGCTTGTTAATTATCATAATTATCATACAAGGGGAAAGGGAAGAGAGAGAGAGAGACTGATTAGTGTTGGTAATTTGCCTCATCCTTTCTGTGCTGTTGCCTTTTTTTTTTTTTTTTCATTTTGGGAAAATTAATTCTGTGAAATTATCACTAGGGTGCTGTGTGCTCCGGGACACGTCTGTATGATGCGGCATTGTTCTGGCAGAATGCAGACTTAATTCCTGCTTGGCACCTTTCCTGTCCCTCTCTTCCATGCCATGTTGGAGTCTGCCAATCTTGGTCAACGCCATATCGTGCACTGCTCTTCCCTCAAAATAAAACTGAAATAAAAATAGGGACAGACACGCAGTGCTCCTGAAACCTCAGACAAATATGGGCTGACACAGGAATGAAGGAAAATGGTGGTGTTTTAATTACAGTATAATAGAGGAAAATTACTCCTAATAGGCACAAAGCTGTTAGTGGATACCAATGGGAATCATAGCCATCCTCAGTGTTTTGGAGTGGCCTTGGAATATGATTTCTCCTCTTGCTGACTTTTAATGAACTCTGTGTTTTCTGCTTGCACCTATATGGAGGGGACAGCCCTGGATACTGAGAGGAGGGGGAAAAAAAGAGAGAAGAAAAATTCCCATATAATGTTTGCTCATGTGAAAGTTTTATTTAACTCTGAGGCAGGAAAAAAAGAAAGTAGGTTTAAATATATGTTTCATCATAGCAAAAACTTGCCTTTCAGGTTATTTAAGGATCCATATGGCTTCCTGGTTTGCTCAGGATACTCAGGAAAGATCTGGAAGAAAGGTGGCTGTGAATCCACCAAATCTGCAAAGAATACAGAATTAGTAAAATTCTGAAAGATCTGTGAGCAACTTCAGAGGCACCTTATCTGACTAGATGAATGAGTGACATGGTGTCATACAAGGTCGAGCTCTGTTCAGACAAAGTGTTGCACACTGAAGGGGATAAAAAAATGGATGTGCTCATATGCCTTACAGGACTCAATTACCTGCAGTGGCTTGGGAAAGGCAGCTGAGTGTCACGGTGGATGTCTCAGTGATCATTTGGATGCAGAGCACATCTCTAATTTATCGGTCAGGCAAGATGTTAGACTGCAAACGGAACAGGATAGAGAATAATGTGTAAAATGCAAGCAATTAATTATGTGAGTCAATGATGCATTCACATTTGGAATAACATATGCAGGACTGGACACCCAATACTCCCAAGTTTCACAAGAAGCCTGCACCAGAGCAAGACAGAGTTCAGGGAAAGGTGACAGGAATGGAAAAGGACGTGTGAAATTTCCCATCTGAGAAAAGACTGAAAAGACTGGACAGTTTACATTTCAAAAAAGGTGAAAAAGTAGTGATGTTGTATCAATACCATAAAAGTAGGTTGTGATATACTGCTAGCAAACAGAAAACCGATTTGACCTGTTCTACAATTCAGAAACAAAAGAGGAATGAGCAAATTGTAAAAACAGTAATTTCAGAGCTAATTAAGAACAGATATTGTTTAGCACATGTATCATTGGCCTCAATGCCACCAGACATCAGTTGCTAAACCTGTAACAGCGAGTGGTTTGTCATGGTAGGAGTGGGCTTGTGGAGTGAATGGCAGGTGCTGGGGACCACCACCCCTGCTATGTGCCCTTAGGACTTTTACAGGAGACTACATCTGCTCTGATCCCACAGACCAGACATTCAGTGGCAGCAGCCCATCCGTTGCACTCCTGGAGTGTGCACTGTGGTTTATATTCATCCACTGGAGAGGCACTAGATAGAAATGATCACTCCACCCTGTGAAGCAAAGTGTGGTACATGAGGACCACAGGGAGAAACAATTCAGAATCACATCTCAGATTCAAATTCGAATGTTAATGCAGATGCATCTTCTAAGCCCAAGACCATACTGAGACTCAGAGTAAGGCTTGATATTTATACTGTCAAGAGAAGGTCAGAATTGTACTAAAGAAACTTGGAAGCTGATAGCTATTTATTTTATTTTATTTCTTTTTATTTCTTTTTATTTCTTTTTATTTCTTTTTATTTCTTTTTATGCTTTTATTTTTCTTTTCACTAAGTGACAATGAGGATGCAACATTTTGGGTTAAGGACCTAGGAAAACACCTATGACAGAAGTCTCTGTTGTGTCTTCATAACAAGGCAATTATCGCATGAAATTAAATATTCAAGTGGGTTTGATACAAACTATTATAAACTTGTGCATGCTTGAGATGCATTTCTTTAGATAAATGCCTAGGGTGTTTTTTGTGCTGCTGTTTCTTTCTTGCTCTCACCTGCAGTGCAGACTCTGGAGTAGCCTTTGAAGTGAAAGCAGTCATATATTACACTGAATCAAATAGATTAATTAAAAAAAAAAAAACAAAACTTTTTTCAGGTTGTCAGAGATATTCACAACTTTCAGAGAACAGCTAGATCCAGGCTGAGGAGACTTTACAGAAGCAGCTGCGGGCAATATGAACACATGGGGTTTGAGATGACTGCTGTCATCTGATCTAGTCCATCAGGACACACACACAAGGATTGCTTGTGCGATGTGGGTTGACCCTAGCAGGGTGCCAGGTGACCACCAAAGCTGCTCCTCCCTACTAAGCTGGGCAGGGGACAGAAAATACAACAAAAGGTTTGTGGGTCAAGATAAGGGTGGGGAAAGGTCTCTCACTGATTACTGTCACGGGTAAAACAGGCTCCACTTGGGGAAATGGATTCATTACCAAACAAATCAGAGTGTAGGATAAAAAGAAATAAAATCCTAAAACCTCTTGCTCTCCACCCCTCACTTCATCTCAGTCTCAACTTCACTCCTGATTTTTCTCTACCTCCTCTACCCCAGTGGTGCAGCAGGATGGGGAATGGGGGCTCTGTTACCAGCATAGCAGAAAGCAACTCAGCCCAGTTAGCTGTGAGTTCAGGGAGGGGAACTGAAGGCCACCGGACTGTTTGGTCCCTGATGGGTCTCAGCAGTTCCCCCGCAGTCCTTTCCTGCAGCCAGCACATCCCAACAAAAGGTCTTGGGAAACTGCCCTGTGGAGACCGCAGTGTGACATCTGGAAGATGCACCTATCTCTGGAGAAGAGTAGCTCTGCCATAATTATTCAGGTCTGATAATTAACTGGGATGTAATTAGATATAATCACCCTGACAACAGTGTGCACCTTTTTCAACAGACAAGGAGGAGGCCTTGTTGTCCACCTGTGTCTGATCAAAAGGGATAATAGAGGAGCAAGCCATTAGCGTGCACGTGGTAAGGGAGCTGGGCCAGTGCTCCCATTGAAGGCCTGATAAGTGATACAGCCGGGCATGGGAGAAAATAATTAATTCATGATATTTTTTTAAACTGTCTTTGCCATCATGATCTCAGTTGTCAGTAGCCAACCTGTTTGAATAATACCACATTAAAGAAAAAAAAAGAATAAAAAAGGCAGAAAAAAAAGCCAGAACAGCTAAAAGAGAAGAGAAACATTTTCTGCACTATCAGCAGGGTTCAGTGAAATTAATGTGTCCTTTTGTTGCAGCAAACAACAAGGGAACAGCTGAAATGCTCTGTATCCGTCTGCACATGGCATCTACCCAAAACCTGCTTAACACAAATGCGCCAAGGCCCGTGACAAGGGCCCTGTCCTCTGCTCATCCAGAACAACCAGGGCTGTGCATGGAAATCCCCTATCCATGGAAGGAAGACTTAAAACTGTGAGCTGGGAGTGTCTGGTGCCTGCCTGAGCCTTGCTTTGAGGGTGGAGGTACCAGGGGATTCGCACACAGGGAAGAGCAGCAGCGGGGCCTTGGGGCTGTGTCAGAGATGCCTCCACGCTCTGGGAAGCTTTAGGTGAATTACCAAGAGCAGCTGTTTTCTGGAGCATCACCACCAGCAGCTTTCTGCCCTCGCCCAGCGTCACAGCCGTGCCACCCCCCTCAAGGCAGAAACACGCAGCTTTCTCCCTTCCCGTGGAATGGTGTCCTATCAGGGCCCTGCTGGAGAGCAAAATGGGCACCTGCAGATATGTGCGTGGGGATGCCCTGACACCCGAAAATGTTATTTTACAGGGTTCCTCTCAGGAGATGCTGCTGTCAGCCTGCTTGCTGAGGCTCATTCCACCCATCCACAGGGAGCTGGAAAGAAAACATTTCCCAGAAGGAGACAGGCACACACCTTTGGTGTACTGGACCACACAAAACAAATTGTACAAGAATGGAACCTTTCTTTTTCAGGAGGAGAGGGACCAGATCCAACAACTAAATGTCTTTGAAGTAAAATGAAGTTCATGCGTGGTTCCCAGATCTAAAGGCTGAGGTGAACTCTGTAAACCCAATATTTCTGGCCTTCTGATTTAGATCTGTGCATAGCAGAGGTTTTTCCCTTAGAACCTTTGAATGATCCTTCCGGATGACAAAATATCACTAGTTTGTACCTGAACTGCAAGTCAAAGCTTTCTAAAGAACAACAGCTCCTCAAGGTCTCTTAAAGCAGAGACTTTTTCATACGTTTTATATCAGAAATAATTAGAAATTGAATTGAATTTCTGTAAAGAATGCTGTTAACTGGCTTTCTGATGGGTTCAGTGCTACGTGCACATCCAAAAAAGCCATGCCGGGGTCAGAGCCAGAGCACTGATAACATCAATTTCTGGAGCCAAAGTCCAGCCAGAAGTTCGTCTCTGTCTAAACCACCCAGCTGCTGCACTATAAGTTCTTTTCTCTTCCAAGGGTTGAACATGTGGGTCTTAGGCTCAGTGATGTTATCTGCCCATGCTTGATTCGCTCTTACAGGGCAAGTTCTGGATAACCACCAGCTTTCCCCATCTATGCAGAGTGGCACAGAGACAAACTGTCTTCAGTCATCTGCCTTTAAGCCAACTAGCTCAAGGTACTTGGTGTTCTCCCATTCCCCCTTGACACAAATTTTATTCCTTTTTCTCATTTATTTTTTTTATCTATTTTTCTGTCTCCTCTGGACTCTGCTCCTTTTTCCTGCAGGGCAGATGTGGGCAAATTACATTTTCATAAATTCAAAGACAGATGTGTATTTTTGTTTTTGGTATTTTGAAAATCTTTGATGAGACTATAAGCTAGTTTTTGTTACTTATAACCAAAGTTCCCTTACTTCCTTGTCTTCCCAGATTCACCTGCCTCTTTCTATGTTTCCACTTTGCTTTTTCTGTCTAACCATGGACCCTCACATGTACCACTGTGAAAATATTGCAGACCACTGAGGAGACTCCTCATCATAGTAAGCAGAAATGTCTCTATGGGCACAATCAAAGTCTAAAATTTTGCTTTTTCTAGATCTTTCCTAGCATTTACTATATTTTGGCAATTGGTACTGCATTCATAGAAAGCAGGTGCTGGAGCAGCATGGACACCATTGATGTCTAGGTGCTTTAAAATACCATAAAGATGTCTTCTGGAAGTTTTCTGAGTTGCTGGGGGTTTTTTTATGTCAATACTTAGGAGTTTGGTTTAAGCCTTTCTGATACTGCTGGGGAGGAAGATTTGTGTGGTGGGAATAAGGCATCTGAGCTGGAGGGGAAAGCTGAGCTGTGCCTGTTGGGCACACTGCAGCAGCCACCCTGCCCTGCTGGGACCCCCTGCTCCTTGCTCCCACTTCCCACTCCCCTGCTGCTGCCTGTGCCCTTTCCGGCTCTTTGGAGCAGGGATTGTCTCCATCCTGACTAACACTGCCACAGCCCCAAATGAAACAGCACCAAGGGGACCTGTAGGAGCTGTTTTAACTCAAACACCAGTTTCTTTCCTTCCAGTAGCACTGAAAGGGTCATCCAAGCCTCATTTGGTAGATTTGTGCTCACCAGAGAGTCTCTAGGTATGGTGCTTCACCCAAGATGAGGTGACCATACCATTTCGTACTTGTGAGGCATCCTTGTTCCCTCCAAAAGCATCGCCCAGCTATCACTGCTTTGTGGCACTTTGGTCAGAATGCTGGAAGGGAGAGTAATTTCCACCACTGCCTCAGACATGATACAGATGCCTGATGAAGCAGGGAAGAAAGCAGGGCTAACGACAGCCAGCCCAATTAGCGCAGCACCCTGGGCAGGGCATTTCATCTGGGCCCTCCGCACCGCCTGCCGGGACGGGTGCAGATGTGCGAGCGGTGAGTGACAGGCAGAGGAGCTGGGACCTGACTACATTCAAAATCCTTCCCTGAGATTTTCCTGCTTCCTTTTTCTCTTTCTCCCCTTTCACCACGTGAAACGCGCAGTGGGCTGTATATGCAAACACTGACAGATGGTGACACTCGGCTCCAGCTCAGGCAGATTAGAAAGGGAACTCAGTGTTCAAGGGACCAATTACCACTCTGTCCCCTCGGGGAAGAGCATATCAGATGTTTACTGGGGGTTAATAATAAATGAATTGAAAAAAAAATTGCTCTTCGAACACCATATTCTGTGTATTCATGTCAGCAGGTTGTAATTAGCTAATTAAATGCTTGGACTGACAGAACGGCCCCAGTGGGGGTTGCAACATTGCAGACCGCTCCTGAAATATGAGCAGGAAACATCTTGGAATATGTAGGCAGGAGAACAGTTAACACCTCACATTTAATGGGAAACTTCTTCCTGCAAAGGTTACTGGGAGAGCTGGGAGGAGGACTTGGACAAGTCCTGTGTCTGCAGAGCTTGCTGCCAAACAAGCATGCAAGTGAGAGGGGCACGCTAGATAAGGAAACAAGCAATCACGGGCTCGTGGCAAGCAAGACATAGAGAAAAAAGGATGAAACGTTTGAAATTAGTATAAAATTCAAAATTAATTTCAACTAGCTGATAACTCTCAGCTCCTCCTTAAAAGGGTAGAGAGCTCCACAGTGGTGGGAGAGCTACCAGGAGGCAAAATCTACTATAAATATAGGTGTCCAACCATGTGTGATTAGTTTGAGTCATCTAAACCAAAGCTACACTTAAGAAACATGAAAGGCCCACCTTTAACCCCCCGAAGCAGAGGAAATGAGAAGGCACATTCAACCCCTTGGCTGCCGTTCGGATATTAGCTCATGCCTTACACCCCTGCCCTCACTGCTGGCCTTTGGAGATGAGAGCGTTTTGTACCATTGGCATGTCACCACTGCTTGTTTGCTTTCCTGGCTCCTTAGTCGCAGTGGGGTTGGGTTCATGAGCAGCAAGGCACCTGGCACACTATACAAATAGGGGAGCAAAATCCATGCCAAATTACAGCACATATAATGCATCCGTCTGGAACATATCAAAGGAGGCATCTGCAGCACTGGCAGTGAAAATGATAGTGTCTCAGGATTTTTCAAGCCCCAGGTTTCTTTGGTCTCGATTTCTAGACACAGTACTTTGGAGGTAAAAATAAATGCTTGCAAGGAAGCAGCCTGGAAGTATTCAAGCCAGCCATGTAAGAATCCACGCTCACTCTCAGCAGCTACATTTTGGTTGTGCAAAATGCCACACAGCATCGTGTGCCTGAACCTGCAGCCTGCCAGCAGGTTATAGATACACAAGAGAGTGTTCATCCTCCCCTGGGGTAGGGTGACTTGATGCTGCAGGAGTTCATTAGAGATGAAAGGCTGTGTAGGTGAAAAGGGTGAGAAACATGCTAAAGATGCCTCCAAAATGTAAACCATGAGATATCTACAGAACCTGAAAAATCAAGGGGAAACATGCCACTTCTCACCCTTCATGCATTACTGCATGAGAAGCTGGGGGTACACAAGGCATCTCATTTGAAAAGTCTTTTTGAGACATGCATTAGACCATGTATCAAGACAGAAGAAGAGCCAGCGGATCAGGGCTGCATGCTTGGTGATGCTGGTGTACACAGGACGCAGGGAGGACCACCCTCTGCCACACCCTGTGTGTGCGAGGGGTCGCCTGCTGTAGATAGGTGTCATCTGCCTCCCAAAATCAGGAATGCTCTGATGAACTCAGGAGGTCTAACCAAACTCTTCTTTGCTGCAGCTGTGATGCTTTCCTCATGCCCCTGCTAGTGCTCTGTGAGCTGTGCTGTAAACATGCCCACCCAAAGAGCCTGAGAGAGGATGGCTGTGATGCATTGCTGCCAGACTGGGATGTATGTTTGCACTATGAAAGCTTGTTGATCTTCGCTTTCCTCTCTCCCCTAATGCTTATTATGATTGCAGAGTAAAATCACTGCTGTGCTCTGTATGCCAACCTGAAATGTCCCTGCCCCATGCCCTCCCGCTCTTCCAGGGTGTCATCCAACCTTGGGGGTCAGTCTGAGGGGGCAGCTGCAAGAATAACCAGTATTCTTTGTTTCCTGCCCCTGCTTGTGAGGGAACAAGTCAGGTTACTTTGCCCATGATTAATTGTTTGAAGACTTTCCTTTGATGAGCCAGCCTCAAAAAACTGCAGTTGTTTAGACTCTTTAAAGGGTTTTTTAGCACTTACTTGTGGGGCAGATTACTGAAATAGCCTTTTTAATAGTATTTGGCCATCTGGGACAAATTCATCCATCCTTTCTAAGCGAGTAACCTCATGGGTGACAGAACAGGTGTAATTTAATCAGGTGGAGGCACAATCTTGGTAAGTTGAAGGCTGTGTATGGGGTGTCTCTTCCACACCCACCAGAACCTCGTCCATGGGCAGCCTTTGCAGCACACGGATGCTTGGAGGCAGTGGGGTCTGAGTAAGATACTCCTTCATGGAGGTGCCTGTCCTGATGGCTTCAGAGGTGAGTTTGTAGTAGTCTTCCCTTCTTTGCTGTTACCCAAAACCTGGGGAAAAGCATGTGTCCAAAGCCACCTCTGAGCCTGCCCTGGCCTGGGTGAGCTCTGCACCTCTCCAGCTGTGCAGGCTTGACAGGATGCTCTGGTTCCCAGTGAAGCCAAGAGACCTGAAACATGTGACATCAGGGCAGACCCAGCTGGTGACTGCTTTGCAAAGGGCTCATGAGAGTGCCCTTACCAGAATAACAGACTCACCTTTTGGGTTTCAGTTCCTGTGTAGTCGCAGTCAGAATAACCCTTTGCACTTTCCACTGTGGGAGTTCAGGCTGAATTTTTAAAAACCTCCAGGAGCTACACTGTAAGGGCAAAAAGTGAACAGGGAGTAGACAACACCAGCAGGCTGGCTCTCAAGCACAGGGAGCAGCCATCCTGCTGTCTGCCTCCTCCCCATCACCAGTTGCCACACTCATCCCTGCTGAGGTACCCTGTGATTATGTTTATGGTTTTTTATTTCCTTGGTTCCTCAAGTTCCCTAGGTTCTTTCTCTGAACAAGTAGCACCATTTTAACATACCTGTGTAAGGGTTCAGGACCTTAATTTGTGCTTTGCAAAGTGTTTCTGGACTCTCAGACTATACCACAAACACCTACACTCTACCTACTTCTATACCCATTCCAGTGAAGCAACTGCTATTTACAATTCATCATGCTTCTAAGAGCTTCCCCAGATCCTGGCCATATAGACTGACTTTTTGCAGAAATCATTTCTACAGGTATATGTTGGCACAGTTACAGGCAGTGAGATATTTTCTGCACAAATATGCATCAGAGAATGTGCTGTTTATCACACCCACCAAGTTTCTTGAGAGAATGGAAGGAAAGCAGGCAGTACCCTCCATGGGGGAGGAAGGCCTGGTCAATCTGCCAGCTCCTTGTTACCAAGCTGTGACTAGCTGGTGCAATCCTGCCCAACCATAATATTCCAGAACTGAGTCATCCAACAACATCAGCTACGCTTGTAATTGCCATCTCAAATAACCACATATATTTATTATTTACCAGCACATGCCTTATTGGTGCTCATTACAAGCCGTTAATGAGGTGTCTGTTTTAAGGGTAGTTGTGGAGCTAATAAGCAGGAGGTGGAAGAAGCCTGCCCTTTGCCAATACATATGATTTCTTTGCTGGCTTCTGGGCTACCACATATCCCATCCACAAATGACAGATGCAGGATTGTGAGGTCTGCCTCAAGCACACCTGCTGTCGTCTCATTTTTGCAGGGTGTGGGGAAACAGGAGTGGAGAAACAGGAGGCTGTGTGTGTCTGAGGAGGAGGTAAAGAGGGGAAAGATGTGACCCACAGAGATGGCCGAGAGCAGCCTGCCCCACCTGGAGTGATGCTCACCCAGCAGCTCCCCCAGCCTGTGCAGGGGCACCGTGTCCCCCCAGGCGTGCATGTAGCACACTGCCCCTTCACTGGCAGCCTTGGAATTGTGTGGGGTATAGCCAGCTGCTGGCGGCATGGCCACCCCACACAGGCGGCACTCAGCTGTTTTGCATTTTGCAGTGTTTTAGGAGAAACACGTGTCTCCCCTGTCGCTGCCGTCCCACACAGGCACAACCACATGGGCTGCGGGACCCAGCTGCCTGGTGAGGGGCTGCTGCTGAGGAGCCCCTCTCCCCATGTCACCCTGCCTGGACTACCCATGTATCGGGGGTGCCTTCAGGGCTTCACTCATTGGCATGATGCTTTTCCAGTTCAAACTCTAGGCTTGAAGCAAATCGAGAGAAATTCTCAGCCTTTAAACTTTCAGGTGAACCCAGATGCACAAGTTGCAGAGGCTGAGCCCGTGCTGCGTGTGCAGCCCTGCACACATCCTTGCCACCTGTGCCAGCAGTGCAGCCTCTCTTCCTGCCCACACACCCCACCCATAGCGCAGGGGATGTGGGGTACCCTCTGGGTCTCTCAGCTCCCATCCCTCATCCCCAAAGAGGGGAAAGAGGACATCCCAGCAATACCTCCTTCATTGCCCTCGTGCCCAGGTTTCCCTCCCCAGGACAGGAGGAGATGGCAGTGCTGGCAAGGGACGGTGTGCAGGATGAGACCACGCATGGTGCAGGCTCAGGGTGGTGGCAGCCGCTCTGCCAGGCTCACTCAGGGAGACAGAGCAACAGATGCAAGGCAGGCACTGAGAGTGGAGGCTCCCATTATTTTGGCCTTGGGCACTTTCGGAGCTTGGCGGTCTTGAGAGTCACCCAGCGTTTGGCCAGATCCCCAGTGGCTTTGCACATTCCTTTTCTTTCCGTGAATGAATGGTCTAATCTGGCTGGAGGGCATTGCAAGACCCAATAGCCAGTTTGCTGCACCTGCTCATCAGGGATTGAAACACCTGCCGCGGCCGGGGCTTAGCATTTAAGTGCTGCTATTTGAAGACAAATCTTGTCTTTTGTCTCTGCCTGAGCCTTCTCGAAGCTTCCCCCTCCCCTTAACAGAAAACAAAGAAAAAAAGAAAAACTGGAAAAAAAAAAAGGCTGTGATGGGTGTTTTTTTGGACAAGGCCTATTTTTCCTTCAGTTTCCTAGAGAAGCAACCCTTGCTTTCCACATTAGGTGCATTGCTGGGAAATGTTATTCACACAGGCAAAGAGCACTTTTATTTTGCTCACAGCTGTTTAGAAGGCCCATGCTGATGTTAAAATGCTGGAGCCTTGGGTGGTTTCACTCTGAAGCACTGCTGTATCATCCTGGTACTGGCAATTAATTCTATGCAATAAACTGATGCTTTTAATGAGAACAGATGTTCTTTCACACAGCCTCCTACCTACATTAAACCTTTAATTTTTTCAAGTTCCTTTCTTGTGACAACAAACAAATAATATTGAATCAATAGCTAATGTGAGATTTATTTAGTGGGGAATTAGAAGGCAGTTGTATGGTTTCTGCCAGCAAATTAGGAACTAAGGAAATAGATTTTATCCAAGCAATGTGATTTCTCTATTCTTTTAAGTGAATTTACATATTTGGATGACTTAAGACACTTGGACTGTGTATGGAAGCCTTGGTCTCTTGCAACATTTGTTAATGAAGAGGCTAGAAAAATATAAAATACACTAGATGGATTGGACAGGAACCAGCTGATACATCTCCAAAGTTAACAGAAACCAGGAAATATCTTTCTAGTGGCTCTCAACTGATATCTTCTTGAACCAAGTTCATTAACACTTTTATCAGTGATCTGGAAGAAATATGAAAGCCATGTTATATACAAAGATTGTCAGAGAGCAAAGTTTGCAAGGGAGAGCAGGCTTCAGGGCAGGGAGCTGGACAGAGCTACAGTTTTGAGTGAAAAACAAGGAAAAGTCTATCTCCAGTGTAGCAGCAAGGGCTCCTGCCCTGCCCAAACACCTTCCCTGGGGAAGGAAATCTGGCAATGCATCAGCCCTCAGTCTGCCAGAGGACAACAAAACCCAGAGCAAGAAATTGAAATTAGGCAGATGCAAGCTAAAGGGTAGATTTGCAATACAGGACAATGAACCACTGAAATTACTTACTGAGGGTTGTGATGGATTATCACCCAAGACTTTCAAAGCACATAATTTTCTCATCTCTTCTCCCACCTCCCAAAAAAAAAAAAAAAAGATACTTTACTTGATTCAGAGGACTTTTAGGTACTGTG
The DNA here is from genome assembly GCA_013399875.1 of Gymnorhina tibicen. NCBI lineage: Eukaryota > Metazoa > Chordata > Aves > Passeriformes > Artamidae > Gymnorhina > Gymnorhina tibicen. Next base: position 733,649 of record VXAZ01009477.1, read on the forward strand.
TTACAGGGAAGATCAGGCAGGATGATCACAGTGGTGGTGGCTTTATAATCTATGAATATGTTTGATCAGAAAACAATTTTAAGAGAAGACAAACTCCTGAGAATCTTGCACTTATTTCATTTTGATTTATCACAAAATAATTATAGGATACCTAAAAAATATGGAGGGAAGGCTAATTCACTCCTTTTAGAGGTATTTCTTCGGCAATTGTAATATCATGTTAAATAAACGAATAGAAAAATTAGGCCCAAAATAAGAAGAGGCTCATTAATACACTGATGGTCAACCTGCAAACTTCTCTACATTGTGGGCAGAACAACAAAATAGACAGTTAATTTTTGGGACTAGATCCTAATATCCTGTGTTCATCTGCCCAATAAGCTGAACTTGCCTTAGGGCACAGATCAATTGCTAGAAGGTTTAGAAGAAATTTTTCCCATAGGTAGCTTAGGAAGAGTGATATGTGCTCCATTAATTCCTTGAGAGGCAGGAGAAGCCCACTTTAGTTCACTGGGAGCTTAGCCTAAGTCTGCTTTTTGAAAGACTCCAAGAGCTTTGTTAAGAATTTCAATCAGCTGAGTCCTCATACAGTTTTATATAGTGGTGCCCTTGATTTCTTTGTGATCCTGGTATTTTTGCAGCTAAAGGATGAGGGGCTGCCCACAGGGAGCAAGGTTTGGTTTGGCACTTTCTGTTGTTGTCTTTGCCCGGAGCACCTAGCAGGAGGCCGCTGCTGGAGGTACGATGTCAGCTGTGATGTGATCTGGCACAGGTTCGACTGCTATGAATTCCCTTGGCTGTTGCCTCTCAGAAGCTATACCAGAAAAAAAAAAACCCATAAAACAAAGTAAAGATCAGAGACAACTCTACTTACATGTTCTTAGCAGTACAGAGAGAATATCTTAATTCTCTTTTGCTGTGAGATTAATCACACAGGACTGTTGTCCTTTCCAATTGCCTGTGAATTTCAAATAGCGCTGTCTCTTAGAAAATATTTCAAAGGAAAAGAAATTTCGCATTACTCTACCTAGACAGGCCTATCTTTGTCCTCCACATGGCATCACTCCTTTTCCAGCAACATGGCAGTAGAATGGGTTGTGTTCTAGACACACAGTTCGCAAAACAGCCCGTAGTGCCAGACAGACACCAAGCATAAATTTCCAGTGTGGCTTGGGTGTGAATTCAAGTTACAGTGTATTTTTTACAGTGTGAGTCTCAGGCTAAGTTAATTCTCAATTAACAGCTAAAAGCCAGCAAGAAAAGGCGTCAGTGGCTTTGAAGCAGATGATGCTATCCTTGTAACATACTGCAGGGAGTTACTGCTTACAGCGAGGTGGGTGGAAGTAAAGCCACTGCAGGTGTGTTTCCCAGTGAGGCCTTAATCAGACAGGTGGAGGTAAATAGAGGACAGAGGGCTCCCCTGTCCTGGGGAGTGAAAAGGGTTTTGTGCTGGGGAGGGCAGTGCTGCAGCTGAAAGAAAGATGTGCCTGTTTTTATCTGTGATGTTATCTTCATGCAATCAGCAGAACAAGGTTGTTGGCTCAAGTAATAAGGAAAGAAGTCTGTGTGCTTGAGGACTATGCTGCGTAGTGAAGATTTAGGGCGGGCAGAGGCTGTGGGACCAGAGTTTGCAAGCTTTCCACAGAATAGAAGTGAGTTATTTGCAGGGATCTTGAAGGAAAAAAAAAAAAGTGAGTCTTAAAAGTAGAGTTTGTTTGGGTTTGGGAAGATGTTTTCAGGGTTTGCAGCATGAGCTGTCTTGTCAGGTGTAGCTCTGAGCCCACCAAATTAACTGGTGTTTCACCCCTGAAATGGAAAAGTGCATATGATGAAAGAAACACAGTGGAAAAGTGGGTGTGCTTTGACAACGGGAGAAGAGAGAACAGGAAGGGACATATTTCCTGGAACTTTCAAATAACGTCTTCTCCCTTCTCCATAGCCAGTGAAGGTGAACCTTTGTTTATCTCTTCAGTTCTTTGAGTTTCCCCACTGGTTAGAGGTGAGAGCTATCGGCAAGTTAAAATGAATTGAGTGTGCTGTAATGCAGTCTATATCTCTAGGTGCTCCAGGAGAGACACCCATATAAACACCATCCAGTATAAAGCTTGTCTGTGTTGTCCATTGGAGCAATCCCTTTCCCATCCATTCTTCCTGCTAGAAGTCTCACTGGTATACTGTGGTGGCTTTTTTTCCTAGCTTAAGAAGCAATTTGTAATTAGCTTTCCTCCACCATGCTCCCTCTCTGCCAAAACAAACTTGTCAATAAAAGCCTGATGTTTAGATGAAAAAAAGATGTACATTTAATTAAATGCAAAGTTGTTTTGTGAGAATGGAACATGTGAAGAAGCCACTAAAGAGTATCACACAGAGTGCAGAGCTGGAAGAAAATGTTTGAAGAAAAGGAACAGTGTGGATATTATGATTTCAAGCCACAAACATTGCAGCAGTGAAACAAATTGTAAAGCAAGCAGTTTCTGGATAGTTAAAAAAAATAGCCGCTAGTTGCATCAAATTAAGCCCTGAGAAAAATCTTCATAAAAGTTGAGAGCGCTGTGCTTGAGACCTACGTACAGAGAAGCAAATCTGGTGTGTGAGGTCCTGTGGGACTCCATGTGTGATGTGTGCTTTGAGAAGGCTCGATTTCCAAGTCTTCGTTAGCTTTGCTAAACAAACACGCGTTCTTGTTAAACATTTCTCCTGAGATGACAACTATTGACAATACATCTTCCTGAAGCATATGACAGTTATCAAACAAATAGTTGACGCTTTGCAAAGTTTCCATTATTCTCTGGTTGCTGAAGAAGCTGGAGGGTAGAGCAGGACACTTGGCATCGGGAGCACTTTAGCGGTTAATGTTTTGCACAAAATTTGTTAAGTGCAGAAACTGCACTCAAATGCCTAAAGTGTTGATTCTATGGAAACATCAGTTTGGGGCCTGCTGTTAAAATCTGGGGAGATATACGCTCTCTGGGAAAACCATGCACATCAGCAGCAATTCTGTATCATAAAAGCTAATGTTAGGAGTCACATTCGTTAAAGTTTCTTGAGTGTTTCATGCACTTTTCATCTCATGGTTCTAAAGGCAGACAATGCAGACTGGAGAAAAAAAGGATTTCTCATTTCTGTACCATCTTCAAATGTGCAAACAAAAAGAGGCTCCATTTCGATCTCTGTATGGAGGAGGATGCTGTTGTGAAACTTGCACATGGTCTGAGCCTAGCTCTGGCATGGTGTTTCATTAACCTGAAATCAGCACAGCATGTGTACAACAGTGAGGACAATAAAGTTGATTTCCTTACTTTGAGAGAATAATATGAAACATCTCAAAATTAAAGAAGCTTAAAATCCCCCTCAAAAAAGTGAGAAAACATAAAACAGTCAAGAACAAAACCAAATTGTTAGGAGACGTTATTCACAAAACAACCCCGAAACCAAACCCCAAAGCAACGAAAAGCCGCTATGTTCATCTTCAGGTGGAGCACCTTAGCAGAACCATGGTCAACAATGTTGCTGTGTGAGAATACATGTCCCTAATGTTGAGCCAAACTTGTTTTCCAAGGAAAGCCGAATGAAAAGAGAAGTATTGGAACAATTTCTCTTTGGTCATATCAGCTAAAAATGCTATTTACGGAGCAGAGAAACATGCTGAATCATTTACTTAACTTAGAATCTTTTATACTCGATTGTCTGAGCTGATATAAAGCCATGGGAAGCCTTCCTTTTTGCTTCTTTTTAGGCTGCAAATCAGAGCTGAAGATAAACAGCCTTCAAATTGCCTCTTGCTAAACACAAACAATTACTAGTAAGATAGACAAATAACAGTGTATGCATGAAAGCAGTTTAATTTAATACATGATGGTATATACAATATATCAAAGATGGCTGTCTCAACACCATTTTCCATGACAACAAAAAACATGAAAATGTTTTTGGTTCATTGCTATTTTTCATCAGTGCTGTTGAAATGTTGGCTGGAAGGACCTCCAGAACCCCTGGCAGGGGTCCACTTCTGATCCCCTGAGGCTGTGGGTTTGCCTGACCCTGTGTTTAAATATTAGTGAAGGGGATTTCGGTCTCACAAACTACCCCGCTCCAACGATGTATCCAATGACTGTACCAAACAAGTTCTACTATACCTTATTAGTTATTATGTTTTTCTCTCTGCATTGCTTTTATCTCCTTTGTTGCCTCATAATGCGGTTAATCTTGTCACAGTGCCAGAGGTGATGAGGAACGGCTGATCTTACTCATTAAAACAACATCCCTTTATATACAGGGATGTTCTTCTTGTAGCCCTTTTTACTCTCCCTCCTCCCTGGGAAGGCAGACCTATTTCTGTCAATCTCTCCTTGAAGCCTTTCGTGCTGCCTCAACTTTGTATTTTGGCCTATCAGAGACCATAGCCAGGCTCACTGCCCCAGCTGAGACCTCAGAAGCATCTGAAATAAATATTTTCAATGGCTGTCAAAGGACAAAAGTGTTGTCCAGTCAAGGTCGTGTTTTTTCACATTTTGAAAAAAATTCTCAAAGGCGACACGGTGCTGCTTGATCAGTTTGAGGTGTGCTGTAATTACCAGGTGTTTTCCGCAGTGCTACTGCTTACCCAGTCTGCGCATTTGAGTCATTTTCCTTCCCGTTTCCAACAAACATGACAAAACTAGCACAGGAGGAGCTGACACGTGGCTTGTGTGAACCAAAACAAGCTGGCTCTCACCTCCTCTTAATCTCTGCATTTTGCATCCTGGGTTGCAACGCACCAGTAGCAATGACCCACTGCAGCTCTGGTGTCACTGGGAAATCGGGGCTGCCACGTGGGGAGGGCTGTGTGGGCTGCCTGGCCTGTGGCGGTGGTTTCCAGCTCTTGCTGACACTCAGTATGGCAAGAGTCGTAAGATGTAGAAAGCCTCAGCTGCCCTGTAGCATTGGAGCAGGGTATTAGCCCCCCTGCTTCCCCCTGACCCCAGATCCTGTCCAGGAGCCTACAGGCTGTGTGTGCACAGTGTGTGCAGTAGGTACTCGGCTGTACTGGCCCTGTAATGCTCGGCTTTCTCCTCGCTGTGTTGCTGTGTGCTGTTTGCCTACATTCCGAACCGGCACTAAGGACATCACCGCTCTGTTTCCACACTGGTGGCTGCATTGACACGTGCAAAGAAGCCACATTTCTCTCTCATTCTGCACCACAGACATGACACAATGTGGTAAAAGGCAGATATACACACAACAGAAATTTTTTCCTGTGGTCCAGAGATTAAACCACAGCTGCCAGTGGTTTTGCTGCAAGTACAGCAATTGCCAGGCAGGAGATTATGCCATGATATTGGGCTTGCACTCCAGCCTCCTCACTCAAGCTTTCTAGGAACATATTGCCAAGATTCCTTTAGTGTGGCTCCCTCCCCAGCCCTGGACACCCTTGTGCCATGTCTGTTATTACTGCGGAAGTTTCAATGCCAGCCCTGTCCCACCCAGTCAGTCCTGATGCAGCAATGGCTCAGTGTTTCAGGGCTGGGAGAAAGCCCTGGCTGCAGTTTCAGCCTGGTCAGGAACCCCAGAAGCACCTTGTCAAGAGCACCATCAGACACAGCTGGCTGGTGCTCAGGGCCGACCACTACCCTGTACACAGAGGCATGGAGTTACAGACTGGCTTGGGTTGGAAGGGACCCTGAAGACCCCTTAGTTCCAAATCCCCTGCCGTGGACAGGGACAACTTCCAGGAGACCAGGTTGCTCAAGACCTCATCCAGCCTGGTTTTCAAAACTTGCAGGGATGGGGCAACCACAGCTTCTCTGGGCAACCTGTTCCAGTGGCTCACCACCCTCATAGTAAAGAATCTCTTCCTAATATCTAATCTAAACTTGCTCTTTCAGTTTAAAGCCACTCCCTCTTGTCCTATCACTTCATGCCCCTGAAAAAACTCCCTCTCCTGCTTTCTTGTACTTCAGTACTTCAGGTACTAGAAGGCTGCTGTAAGGTCTTCCGGGAGGCTTTACTTCTTTAGGTTGAAAAATCCCAACTCTCTCAGCCTGTCTTCCATAAGAGATGTGCTCCAGCCCTCTGATCATCTTCGTGGACCTCCTTCGCACTCACTCCAGCAGTTCCATGTCCTTCCTATGTTGGGGAACCCAGAGCTGGACACAGTACNTCACCACCCTCATAGTAAAGAATCTCTTCCTATTATCTAATCTAAACTTGCTCTTTCAGTTTAAAGCCACTCCCTCTTGTCCTATCACTTCATGCCCCTGAAAAAACTCCCTCTCCTGCTTTCTTGTACTTCAGTACTTCAGGTACTAGAAGGCTGCTGTAAGGTCTTTGGGGAGGCTTTACTTCTTTAGGTTGAAAAATCCCAACTCTCTCAGCCTGTCTTCCATAAGAGATGTGCTCCAGCCCTCTGATCATCTTCGTGGACCTCCTTCGCACTCACTCCAGCAGTTCCATGTCCTTCCTATGTTGGGGAACCCAGAGCTGGACACAGTACTCGAGGTAAACAGTGTCCATACTCACAAGAATGCAGTAGAGGGGGAGAAATCACCTCTCTCAGCCTGCTGGTCACACCTCTTCTGAGGCAGCCCATGATAGCGTTGGCTCTCTGGGTGCGTTCTGTAGTTTCTCTTGACTCTGGCCCTCATCCAGTCCCCAGGACTGAATGTCCGCTTGTGGCCAGAGCAAATTAGGTTTGGCTCTTGCAGCATGTGCTTTGGCTTAGTTTTGCACAGAAAAAAATCCAGTTTGGGATGTCTGGGACTGCTCTCTGGTACAAGCTGAAACACAGTAAGCAAGGACTATGACAAAATGCGGAATTACACTACAGAATGGAAACACAAATGTGAACACACCTTAGATTGGCTCTTTTATATATTTGCTTTGCCCAGGAGAAGCTGAGGCTCAGACAGAAGCTGGGAAACCTGACTCATTACAGTTACCTTGGAAAGGTTATTAGGTATTAGGAGTGTGCTTCAACACGACCTGTTAGCAAATGCTCTTTAAGAAACAGTGACAGTGGCCAAAGACACAGCAAGTGTGTGTGGAGTACAGAGGTTTTGGAGAAGGCGGGTGGAAAACCACATATCCCGTCTGAGGGAGAAGAGAGAGATAGAAATGCCAATCTCACTGCTATTTTCAGTGAGAAACTAACTACAGGTAAAATCACATGTCCTACAAGGTTTGTGATTTTTCAGAACTGCTAATGTTTTCCTGAAAAAATGAATCCTAAATTACATAATGATTCTCAGAGTGTCAACATCAATCACCAGGTTTGGGTTCAACCAAGCAGCAGTTTTGGATTCACCACTTCCTTCAGGAGACTGGTCAGAAGCTTGTGCTCTCTTAAGGAGTTATTTTTTTCCAGGAATAATGCAAATATTTCATATGCTTGTCTTCAGGGGTCAGCATTAATGTGGACTCTGAAAATCTATCAGTAATTAAAAGCTTCTAGCTCAGTTCATTGGGAAATGTCAATGGCAAGTCTGAGATGTGGTGTTTATCCTCACAGATTGACTTGCACTCAGGCAGCTAAGCAAACACTGCTTTCAAGTGGCAAAGTATTTGCAGCTATAATCAAATTATTTTAAAAGAGAGAGCATGTCACTGGCTGTCAAGCTAAAACAGATTAGATTTTTTTTAATGTCATTCGTTACCACATATGCTACTTCTGATCTTACTGCAATAGAAGGAGAGAAAACCTATTTTGTTTTCTGCACAAACATACATTAAATTTTATTTATTTCAAAGACTGTTTTTCAGCGGTTTCAGACACGCTGCCTTCTCCATTCCTCCATTCCTCCATTCCCTTTTCATTCCTGCCTAAACCAGCACAAGGCATATTGCTCAACTCAAAGGGAGCCACAGCATCACTACCAGCCCACAGCCCCCACAAGCAGGACTGGCAGTAAAGGTCTGATGGCACCCAGGGCAGGATGCTGAGAGCAGCTTTTTGTTTGCCCATTGCTGAGGTGGTACCCAAGCCCCTCCCTGGCATCTGTGACCCTGAGCCAAGCCTGCAGCCCTGAGCAGCTAGGAGATGCTGATGCTTGTCAGCTTAGGGTCTTCGACACTCAAAAGATTTTTGTAACCAGTCTACCATCTATAAGCATAAATGGGGAAATAAAAAAAAGGGATCTGCTCCTGCTGTTCTCTCAGGAAAGCACAGTAGATGAATGTTCCAGGTAGCATGAAGGGATGTCTCTATACTCACAAAACTACCCTGGGAAGCTCATCCTCAGGTCTCCGCAGTGCCCACCTGCCAAATACACGTCCTCTGTGTAACAGGTGTGCATCCCCCAAAAATCCTGGCTTGCTGTTAGGAGGACTGTTGCCCCTTGTCCTTTCAGGATATCACTGATTCCACCACCTGAGAAATCATGAAGTCTAAGTACAGAGCAGGGTGGCTCTGTGCCATGGGCTGAACCAAGAGAGGACAAAAAGGCCATCTCTGCCCCCAGAAAACTAAAACTCTGACAAGGAGTAGCATAAAGGGACAGACACAGGGGGGCCAAAGGTGGGCCATGTCCCCTGCTCTGTGTCCCCCTCCTCTGCCCCCACTAAAAACTTGCTGAGTAATGTTCCAGTGAAAGGTTAGGGACCAGGGAAGGCATAGCTCCTCAGGGTCTTCAGCACCTCCCTGCATGGCAACTTTTATAAAGAAATGGTTTAATGCTAAAAAGCAAAGAAAGAAGCCAAAAATATGTCTCATTTTCAGTATTTCATGATTGAAATCTTAAACATTATGAGCATGAGATTTGCCAAACATGGATCTCAGCTTGGTAGGTTTTTTCCTGTTATACAAAGTAAAATGTCTGGAATCTGGTAATCTTGCATTGAGTTAATTTCAAAAGATATATTTTAAAATTTGTTTCAAATCCTTTTGTGCTTTTTAAACTTATTAAATATAGATAGTGGTGTTTTAGACAAAAAATTAAGGAAAACATCAGCGGGAGATTTAGTCTGATTGCTGTGCATGTTTAAAAGAAAATGCTCTGCATGTTTAAAGGAAAAACACACTTAGGCACTGTGACATTCAGTTTTAAAGAAACCCAGTTTAATTATATTTTCCCTAATTAAGGATTTCATTATAGGGGATCACATGATTTAATTATATCAATACCCCAAAGACCTGATTGTGAACATAAAATGTGGATTAAAAGGATGCCTCATCACTTAATTACCTGCTAGATTGGAACAGATCCATGTTGTAGGTCAAAAGGGACATAAAATGCAGGCTTCTGCCTCCCTCTTTGTTGTGTGTGAAGGGCTCTGTGCTTGGGGAGAGAAGGAGGGGGAGCACTCATATCTTTACTGGGAGTGATAATTATCTGTGAGCAGTTTTCTAAGCATGTATTGAGATGGATGGATGGATGGGTGGGTGGATAGATAGATAGATTGAAAAATATTAATATCTTTTAAATTTTCAGCAAGTCTTTAGTGGACCTGAGCTGCATATTTCAGCTTACAGTCTAATGGATGCCTGTGTATTTCCTCTCAAAATATAAGGTCTTGTCTTTCAGAAGGAAAATGTCAAGTAGTGGGAAATCTTAGGCTGGGTTTTAGACTGTCCCAAAGTGAGCAGATGGATACCTGATGCTGTGGCAGAGACTGGGGCTGTCTCTCCCTGTGTCCAGTCAACATGAGGCCCCTGGAGTGGCTGCACTTCTGGAGGTTCCCTGCCACTGAGTAATGAGGCTGGTCTGGGGGATGGAGGCGATAAAATCTTTTGGGACATCACTATAAAGCCGAGGGACAAGTGTTAACCTGCCTAAACCTTGCTTACCACACACCTCTCTTCCCCACCCTGTAACCAGCTCCCAACAACTGCTCCCAGGAAGAGGCTTTGGCAGGGAGCACTGAGCACATGAAGGTGGAAAACCTGCATCAATCACTATGGTATAGTTTTTTTTCTGCCATTCAAAATGCCTTCCCACCTCCCACAACCCTTACAAGCTCCTACCTAGTAAAGCTAGAAATCTGGCCCTTGTACCCCATGCTCCCAAAGTACAGAGCAAATTCTGTCAGCAAGAAAAGGTCCCATGGGGGCCAAGTGCAATTTTATCAGGGCCCATAGCAGCATTGCACGCTGTGGACTGAGCTTGTTGGAAACCCCCTACAACATAGCTCCCCACAGCTTTCTAAGGGGGTTGAAGGGTTGCAGGATATTCACATAAGATTACGGTTTTCTCCTCCAACATGCCATAAAAAGGAAAATTCCCTGCAGTCCTGCCCCAGCAGGTATCCTGCTTTTTCCCAGTCCCCTCAGGGCCAGCAAACTCTCTTAGGTACACATGGGGCAGCAGGTCCATGGTTACATTGCTGCTTCAAACACTGCACTGTCCCAAAAGCCAGCTTTGCCTGTATCCAATCCCCATTCTGATGTGGAGAATGACTCTTGAAAGAAATACTTCAAGGCCACCAGGAGGGCTGGTCTAGAAACAGAGGGCAGAGTGCTCCTTTTCCTAGGAAAGATATCCTCAGGCACATGGGAGCAGGCAATCCCTTAAGCAAGGGGACAGCCTTCAAAGTGTCCCTTTGCTCTCTGGGCGCAGCCTGGTGGCTGAAGGGCATTCTCAGATGCCATCCTGCAATTGCTGCTGCAGTGGTGGTACTGCCTGGTACAAGATAAGAAGCCAGATCTTGTGCCCAGTTTGGGTAGCAAGGCTAGGTAAGAACAAGGTCTCCTGAAACTACTGCTAACAGCTGATGCTGATACATCCCAGGTCCTTTCTGTGGCTTTTCCAAAGGCACCAGGAAGGACACAGAACTGGATGGTCCTGCTGTTCAGGGCTATTCCAAACCAAGCAGCTCTGACACCTCATCACAGGAATGAGAAAGATCTGCACCCCACAGCAAGGCCGGCAGCTTGGATACTGCCTGTAGATAGTGCCAGCCTCTCCCTCCACTGCTGGGCACAGCCATCCTGCCCCACCTGCCCCCTGGGCACAGCCACTCTGGACATGGCCACCCTGACCTGCCTGCCTCTGGGCAGATCCAGGAGGAGGCTTTGGGCACACACTGTGACAATGTGCCTGGGCCCTGAGAAGCGAGGGAGCACATTCGACTGTTAAATTATCATCTGCAAGTGGTACAGTGCTATGGGATGAAGACCCGTTTCTTTTACTTTGATTTGGTCTCATTTTCCTAGGCAGGGAAATGCCCCAGTGACAGTACCGCTGCAGATGGCATCACAAAGCCCCGGCTGGCACCAACTGAGTTGGCACAGTCAGATTATCATGTTCGAGTTTGTGTCTGTCTTTTCTTTTTCCCCTCCTTTGCTGTGCTAATAGCATTTCTATTACCATATAAGCCTCAGTCAGCTCCTTCAAAAGGACACAGACAAACATAAAAAGTAAATTTCATTATCACTGGCAAAAAGGATGGGTCACAGAAAAAGCTAAATGATGCTAGTCTATCTTTTTAATTCTTTCTTTTTTCCTCCCTCCCTCTCTCTCTCTGTCTCTCATCTGGGCTTAAAGGGAGACTGGAATTGAAGTTGCAGGGTCTCCAGGGCAGTATTGCAGAGCAGTGCTGCTTAATGGGGCAGCTGGTGGAGAGAGCTGAGCACATGTTTCCTTTGCAGTTTTCATCTTCATACTTCACAGGGCCCAGGGACTGATTGATGGAATTTTTTTTTTAAAACATAGCTTTCTTGAGGCCTAGAGGCTGCCACACTGAACATATGTCCACATATTCCCTTGGGCAGTATTTAAATGTGTGCATCCATGTGACTGTATTTGTTTAGTGTGTGCTCCCACTGATCTAATGGGACCTTTCCCATGACCCATTGCTTCCCTAAGTTTGCCACTTGCTGCTGTCAGGCGAGAGAGGCTTTAACTTGGATGGCTGTAGCTGTAAATGAATGGGACTTTTTTTCCCTTTCAGTCCTTTCGACTGAACCCTCTTGCTGATGGATCATCTAATGCAGTTTAGTTGAGAACCCTTCCTCATGCTGTTAAAAAAAGCCAGACCTAAACAGACCCCATCTGTTGTAATCCTATGTCTATTTATGTGAATGCAAAATTTGTCGGGCTGCTTTCTGCTTGTTAATAAGCCATCCTCTGAGAACAAAACCCATTCTTGGAAAATGCCCAGTAAGATGTGCATTGCTTGCTACACTGGATACCTCTAATGCTAAAATCTCTTGGGAACAAGAAAAGCAGTGGTTACACATGGCACTCGCTTTCCTTTGAGGAGGCACTGTACAATTCTGTGTGGTATTTAGTGTCCCCCAGGTATGCAGCTCAGTGAGACACAAACTGGAACAAAACTATCTTTAAGACATTTCCAGCATACATAACCTGCTTGAGTTAACACCCAACACTGCTCAGAGGAGGAGACTAGAAGCAGATTATTTACATTTCCCACTGTAGCAGCTTTGTGCAAAAGTCTGATTATATCCTACCTTTGCTATGTCTTTCTTTTTCAGCAAAAAGCCTGAAAAACCTCACAGAATGACACAAGTAAAGGAGGTGTTCGAATGGGTTCAGAAACTGTGGCTGACTAACAGAGTTAAAAACTATATAAATATTCCACAAGCAGCATTTGCATGTATTTAAGGCAGTGCTGGGAAATGCCATAATGTATGCAAAATATATAGAGCATGTATATGCTCCGAAATAATAATAAATCCTAAACAGATTAATTATATTGTCTGCTAGAGCTCTTGTTCAAGAGTGGAGACTTCCTGCCCAGCACAGTCCCTGCCCTAAAGAGCTTAAGGGAAAACACTGGAGGGCTGAGAGCTGCAAGGAACTGCCCTCACCTCCCTGCCAAGCGGCACATGGAATACCCCTCCTCCAGTCCTCTGGCAAATGCCCACAGTGTTACACCACACCAAATCCTGCTCAAGGTGAGGCTGAGACCAAACCTTCCATCTCTGTGCCGTAGGCATGGGCACGGGCTGGGCTACCTTTTCCAGCATTCTCCTCAGGAGTCATACCAGGAGCCAAGTACTGCATATGGGAATTCACACTGGACTTGCAAATATCACTTGTGAATCTAAACTCAGCTATCTCTTTTAGCTTGACATAGGTTGGGGACAAAATCAGCTGAAGAATAGGAGTAAATATACAAAATGCAGAGTGTTTGTTAAACATCATATTTTCTATTAAATAAAGAATAGTTTTACCAGCAATATCAGTGGGAAATGTATCATGGACTGAGAAACAACACCAGGGAACTCAGTCATCCTAAGCCTAAACTGACTTTCCTTAGAAAAATTATTTACTAAACAAAAGTGCAGCCTTCAAGTTATCTCAGGGGCTGACAAATGACTACAAGATACTATACGTATGGTAAGTGCTACTGTAAGAGAGCTGTCATGTGATCTTGTGTTCAGTTATTAATCACTGGTGGTTTTGTCACTTTCAAAAGAAAGTGTGAGGTGATGGATTATCTTATTTACCCCTTCCAAGAAAATATTTGTTTTCAAGTTGATTTTTAGCCTTACTTTCTCTAATCTCCTGAGCAGTGCTTCTGCTGGAAAATACTTTGGAAATGGGTGACTAGTTTAGCATCCTGGTTTTGCTAAAATTGTATGGTTTGTTTTGGTATTTTTAGTTCTTTGTTCCTAGGATACTGACCCCAGAGTTTAGCAGGCACTGTTGTATGCACAGGGTACGCGTCACCACCCTTCCACATTGCTGTCTTCAAGGAGTCGGGGCTGGTTGGAGATGCCAGTGGTATTGTGTACTTTGGAAACTGTTACTCAGAAAACCTTAAAGGTACATTCCAAATAGAGCTATAATGTCCTCATGAGGCAGGACGAAAAGTTTGAGCATCTATACCCCAGCCGGATTTTCCAGTCTATAATTCAGCCAAAGAAACAAAGCAGGGCCTCCTGCTGGTTGTAAAATGAGTTGTTAGCATGAAAAAGGAAACAGACTTAAACCCTCCAGTATGTTCTGCAGTGATTTTCTCAGTCAAAATGACACCATAAAATAAGGAAATTAATTACTAATTTCATTAACACTTTAACCCTTGTTGTTAAATCTGGATGGCTGGTTAAAAAGTTGGCTACCTAAACTTTGATGTCTAAAAGTTGATTAGTTAGGTAAAACCTGTCTCCTGTAAGTCCACGTTGATTGTGTTAGTGACAGCAATGAAGTTTCAACTCTCGCTTGCATCTTATATGAACCACTCCATTATCTGGTACCTGCTTATCCAATTTAGATTTTTAATGTAGAAGCAACATGAAGTTCTTTCCCAATACATCAGAGCCTCAAGATTATTTTATAAAAATCGTAGTGAATGAAGTGATCTTGGGCCACTCCTTTGACAAACCTTGAATCTATCTGGGCTTCTTACTGTAGTAGCTACTGCTGAATAGCTTTTTTAGTCACCCTTGAAACAAAACAGTTCTGGTTTAGAAATTCATGTATCATCTGATTTTTTGCCAAAGTAATCCACTTTTTATTAATATAGGATGATGAAAAATGTTGCAATTAAGGTTCTAAATTTTTACAAGCAGCCTTCTCAATAGCTTGGATTGTGAAGGAGAAAATACTTTTTCAGCAGCTAGAGAAGCAGCTACCTTTTTAATTTAAACTTCCTCATCTCTGCACCAAATTATTTCTGGTGCTTTTTGATTTGTAAAACAAATAGCACTTTTCAAATGAAGCAACACCATAGGTACTGGATGTGGAGAGGTGCTGGGGATGCTGTGGGAGGTGATTCTGAGATGAATAACTGACCCACTTGTGGGTACCTGCACCCTACACCCTGAGCCCCCCACTGCTACTCATCAGGAACACTCCTGGTCTTACAGACCCTATGTTAGCCTTGCCTTTCAAGTGTATTTTTTTCACTGTCACATGGCAATCTTCAGTTTTCATTCACCTTTTCTGATCTATTAAAAACGTGGTTCCATGCCACTTTCCTTGACTGTACCTACATGCATTTCATTGGGACCCTTAAATTCATCCAGGACAACTAATTTTTAACTCTTTTGATAACCTGAAATCTATCCTGTGAAATTGAACGCAACTGGGATGTGGAAGCACAAGGATCAGTCGGTGCTGCTGGATTCTACGTCAGTCTCTGATGGGGTGTTTCTGTAATTCTGCCGTATTTATTTTGTGTGATGACATCTGTGCAGTGGTCAGCAAGATCAGAAATAACCCTTTCTTAGGCATTTGTTTTGATGCCAAGTGAAATTTACCTTTTCTCAGGTCCATTTCTTTTGGGTCCATTTCAGAAATTGGATGTCCTTTGCTGGTGGCTGCTATGACCCCGATGTTCACTGCCCACAGCCATCTCCTCCCTGTCTGCTGAACTTGCCAGTCATTTTGGTAGCCTTGATTTTAAATCCCAGCTCTATCGTTGGTGCCTCTATCTAAACTGAGGAGGGATTCATAAACACTGCGTGGTCACTGTAGAGCAGGATAAGACCCAACTGCTAAACTCAAATCCCAGTTTCATCAGAAGGTGGCTTGCTAAGAGTTGTGAAGGGCTCAGAACCTTAAAGTAAGCCATAGCAGAGCACTACAATTTAGCTCAGATGAAACTGGTGTGATCTTCTTTTGGCTTTCTGTGAGAAATGATCAGAAATGGTCATTTCTGACACAGAGAAAGCCTGCTTTCCCCTCAGTAGAGGATAATTTTGCTCTGTTTTTGCAAAGTGAAATACAAAGTATAATGGGAGTGCTGAATGCAATAAGGCAAGAAAAGTAACTCCTCTGTGCTGAAGGTCTCAGCTGGAGTGCTGCATCCAGGCTGGGGCACCACACTTCAAGAGGGATGTGGACCAACTGGAATCAGTCCAGGAATAGCAAGGAGAGAGCTTAAAAACATAACCTATGAAAGAAGGCTGGAAGAACTGAGGTTGTTTAGAATAAAGACTAGACTAAGAGGAGATGCAATAACATAAATGCTGTTATGTAAGTGGTTGCTGCAAAGAGGGAGGAAATAAACTCTTCTCTATAACGGCTGTGGACTGGAAAAGAAAAATGGGCTGTAGTGGAGAACTGCAGATACAGCCTTGACTTTCTGGTAGACCACTGTGCTGAATTTGTGGGAGACTATCTGAGCAATGGGAAAAGGGGGAAGTCCATGGCTTGGATTGTCCCTCACCAGTGTAGTCCACACCTGTAAATGTAACATGTTTGACCAAGAGCAGAGAAGGAGCTCGAGGCTGGAAGGAATGATGACAATCAGGCCAGCTGTGGGGAGAAACAAAATGTTTGTTTGGACAATTTGCATCTGTTGCTTTTTTTAACCGGATAAGAGAGTACACTATGTAATATACACACACCAGCCTCACTTACCGACAGAGACTTAAAATATTTATATCAGGGACAAACAATGCCAAGGAACTCCCCTACAAATGCAGTGATTTAATAAACACAGTACTGTAATGTAGCATTTATCTTTATTATATATAATCAGCTGTTGCTTTTACTTGGGTAGAAATAATGTCAAACTGCGCCAAGGTAAAATGGGAAGGTTGGAAGTTTCCCATTTCCCCAGTCGCAGACATACACACCTTTTTGGCTTTTTCAAGTACATGTGGGCTTTGAGACTGCATGAGGCACAGCAAAGAACTTCCTGCTGTGGCCCCACAGAGGACTGCGCATCTCACAGACCTCTTGAGGTCTCACATAGCAGATAGCTCCTCTCCTCGGTCTCCATCAGTCTCATGGAATAAATATCTTCCATAACACCATTGAATAAATGTGTGTGTATGTATCTAGGCAAAAGATGCACATTGTTTCCCAAGCAAAGGTTAGGAAGATATCTATCTGAAACATAGATTGTGTCTACATGCAGATTTTTATACTGGGCAACAGGTACGAGATCCTCAGACAAACCCAACCCAGTGCTCAGAGTTCACTGCCATGCTCAATACAACATTAATTTTAAAAAGTGAAGGTGACTTTATTGACAGTTCCTAATCATATGATAATCCTAATCTGATGATAATATGATATAAATCATTGATGGAATGATTGGCTGAGTGAACTGTCTATCACAGGTGCTTTTTCTCCCTAAAATGCTATTAGTACGGGTACACAAGAAAAAACCCAAACGTAAGAGTTGGAGAGATGGCCATTTTTCACGGGTATTTACATTCTCCCTGCAACGGAGGCATTTTTTCATATGCTCACGAATGTGATCCAGTCTGAAACTTTATTTTTTTTCTGTAGCAATATTTCTGTGTTCTTCCACCTTCATTTAAAATATGGAATTGCCCGAAAGAGCACTTAATCAAGAAACCACAGTTTTAAATGAAGCTTTGCTTCTGATGAAAGAACTTCACAAATTGCTCGAAGGTCAGAGTAGGAGTTGGCCCATACTTTGCAGACTTGTGAAAACACGATGCCAGCAGGCTCTGAGAGTGGTATGAACAGTGTTTGTGCAGTTTGAAGATGCAAATGGATGTAAACACACAAACATTACATATATGAAAACTTTCTCCTTGGGCAACGTGATGCCAGAGCTGGGGTCATTAGCAGATGTTGTTCCATGTGACTTTATCCCAGCTCACAGTGGCATCACCACAGTGATGTCTCATCACCAGATCCCTGTCACCTCCATACCCAACTGAGCCCCATATTAATACACCCAAATTAGACTGGCCTGCATGATCTTTAGTTCTTTACAAGACAGGCTTGGGCTTTTCATTTCCCTTCTGAGTGAACGTTCAACTAGACAGCAACTATTTCCATGTCAAAGCAAGGATACAGTTGCCTAAATGGACATCACCAGGGACGGCATCTGCTAAATAAGACTGAATGCTTCACAAGCATAGGCGCCAGTGTAATCTCATTACAAATTATCTTAATTGAAAGCAGAATAGCCTCCTCCTGAAGAGTCGTTTACGTGCTCTTACCTGATCTGTTGGGAAAGTACCTGGCTGTGGTGTCTCCCAGTGTTGGGACAATGAGACCTCTGGAGTGAAAGAAGGGATATTTTGGGCAGTACATGGGTTATATGAATTTACAAACCACTCAGGTATAAGTGAGCTTCTTGAGGAGAGCACTAACTGGCATTGTCAAGGTTCTCAGACAAAGGTCATAAGTGGTCTTCCACCAGTCTTTGGTGAGTTCCCATAACAGTGTCTGTATGTCACCTGGGTCTGGAAGACATATGACCATGAGGTGTGAAATATGCCCTAAGTAATACCTTTGGAGAAGTGTTGGGGTGGCTTTTCCAGGCTGTGCTGACAAGGGTGGGACTAATGTGCTTTTCAGAGCATAGCACAGGAGTGGTCCCTCAGATGTCAGGCAACAGGGGAGCGTAGACCTAGGCTTCCTTCCAGAGTAGACAAGGACGTGCAGGGTTAGGGATGAGAGAACGCTGCATGTGGCACCCTGGGGGGACTGCAGAGCAACCTGCACCCTCTGCAACTCCAGGTCTCCGCTGTTCAGGACACATTCACAGTGCTCCTCCGTGAAGCTTCTGGCAGCAATGTGAAAGTGTTATCAGGGAGCTTAAGGAAAATAGCATTGTGTCGAAACTACAGTGCCAAGCCTTCTGCAAAGCCCAGGTGCTGTTCAGCAATGGAGGAGCTACAAGATAGCCTGTTTAAGGATTTCTTTTCTTCTTCCCCAATGTCCTGGATACCTGAAAAATCCCTCCTGACTCCTGGCTTTTGCTTGGAGGAGCCATGGAACATCCCAACAGGCAAGCCAACAAGGGGTGCCTTTCTCTACAGAGCCTAAGACCAGAGCTGGACAGCTTACCCACAGCAAAGCAAGGGTCATTGAACCAGAGGAAACTCATCCTGGCTCACCAGAGAGATGGCTAGGGATCACTCCCATAACCACCATCCTTGGTCACAGGCAAGACGAGGGAGTCAGTAGGGCAACCGTGGGGCAAGTTCTTGCTGGAACAGGGCGTTTGACCCCCATTGGCAACTATCAGTAAATATCTGGTTCCTCAGATACTGTGCGGTGAGAAGAGGCACAGCCACTGCTTAACGGAGCAGTGACTCTATAGAAGGGGTGTCTTGGAGGCCAGAACACTGTACGGGTGCTCTCAGGTGCTGGGTAGTTCCCAAAGACCAATGAATTAGTCGTCTTCTCTTCTGCTTCATGCCTACAGGCATTAAAGTGATAGTGCTGCAGTGTAACTCCTGTGTAAGGGTTGTAACATGTCCCTGAAAAGTTGTGATCATAGGTGTCAATGAATGTGTTAGAATGGAGAAGGGAGTACTGTCAAGGAACTGCATGATAGAGGACAGGGATGTGGAGGCAGTCAGGAGTGCAGCAGGAGCAGAGACAGCTGTCCAAAAGCTTGGAGCCCCCAAGGTACATTCACACAGTGGCAGAGCACAGGCGGGCAATTACACTCGCCCCAAAAAACCTTCATCTGCTGTTTGGTGTTTTTACTAGAAGTCCATTGTCATGTCTCAGCAAATCATGGGCTGTGCCTCATCAAGGCAAAAAAATGTGTTTCTTCCTCCTTTCTTATTTTGATGTATTTCACTTCCATATAATGTCCAGAGGGATAATTTAGCCTGTTCAAATGCCTTATTGAGGAAGGACTGCATTGTTCTTCCAGCCTTTGCGCCGCATCGGAATGTGCCTCTTCCTGAGCACCCCTGCGCATGGCCAGACCATGATAAAGCCGAGGCTGCTTTTCTTTCATTGTTTCTCCTTGCCTTCTCCTTTCTCTTCCCAGCTTCATTTGTCCGAATACTAATTTGTGTTTATAACAAGAAGTGGTTCCCGCACCTCCCCTTTGTTGCTTAATTGAAGGGAAACTGAGCAACAGGTGGATCTCAGGAAATATCATTAGTCTCTTTCAATTGTTTTTGGCACTTCTTTGAAAGAAAAGTTCAGCTCAATGCAACTGGCTGTTCGCTGTTTCCAGGCTAATTACTGCAGGACCCAAATGAGGAACATATTTGAACAAGTCTAATTTAAAGAAGGTGAGCTTCTCATCCAGCTTGGTATTATTTACAGGCTTTGAGTTGCACAAGCAGTTAAGGACTTTGATGAAGTTGTGTCTTATAACCAAAACCTATAAAGGAAAATAAAACCCTTGAGTATTGCAGAGCATGGAAATACCATTGGTGCACAGAAACACAGCCAGCCATGACCCAGTGTGTTCATGTTTATGTAAGGGCTTCCTTTTAACCTATTCTTTTGTTCATAGAGAATAGAAACAGTGTATAAGGACAAAAGTATTGTTGTATGTTTGATTTTGAGAGGTGCTTGTCAGTGGAGACTGTAACTGGAAAAGAAAAGCTAAACAGGGAGACTTCTTCCTCAGCTCCTTGGCTCACAAAACTGAAAAGTCACAGACAAGGGGGAAGGATGCTAAAGAAAACAAGCAGCATGATCCTTCAGCGTGTGGTTTTAGCCCAGCAATTCCCAGTAGGACAAAAGAGGCAAAATCTCACAGTGTGCTCCTTCTATCCCTTTGTAGACAGAGCTCCAATTTCTGCTATTTTTAAAACCAGAACCCTGGGGGAATATTTCACCATTGAAAATCAGCCAAATGCATTAACGAAGTGCTCCACCTGTTACAAGAATGCAGGCAAAAGGCTGGATGATGGCAGCTCTCACTTGATGGTCAGCAATCAGGATATTCCTTACATGTGATATACTGTGATTTTTGACCAGCTGAAAATCTTGCCATCTGCTTTGTATTTCAAGGCTTAAACAACTAAGCAGGTCAGAGGAAAAGAAGAGAGATGATAACATCTTCTTTAATTTCAAGGGTAATTAAAGAAGACGGTAGGTACACAGAACCTAAGAATGCAAAATGTAATTTAAATGTAACTGGATTAGTGATACTGAGCTCTCACCATTGTCTGAAATGTAGATGCTTCTTGTTTCTTTCCACTGAGAAACTGAGAAGCTCAGCATAGAAATCTTCTGACATGCAATGTGTCATGGGCTGTTTGGAGCGGGAGTAATCAGCGGGTGTTGACAGCAGTAGGGCAAGAAGTGGTACAGCAAAAACACACACACACTCAACTACAAAAGCTGGGAAAGACAAGGACGGTGAAATCATCATTAACCAAGCATTTCTCCCCCTTGACATGGGAATAGGGATGCAAGTAGAAAAGCCCTGGCTTTTCAGCAATGCCTTTACGGATTTATAACTGTAAATTATCCTTTTATAAAGGATGTATTTAGGAAGCAAACTGGTTCTCTTTTTGTGAATGATCTATTTTACAGGGCTTAAAAATATGTCAAGGTTTGCTGCAGTAAATCCTCCTCATGCTGTAACTGAGTAATGTAAGCAACTTGGGTTGCCTTTTAAACAATTCCCAGTGTGTGGCATGGCCAGTGCAGTTTGAAATGCCTCTGTCTATCTAAACAGAAACAGATGTTTGAACAGCAGAGCTGTGCAGAAGTAATTCTTCAAACAGTAGATTAAAACATCTGTCAGGACCATTGGATAGGACCAGACAAGCAGCAGCAGTGTCAGCTGGAACTGCCAGTCACTTCTACCTTACCCTGGAGGTGGAAAGGAAACGATGGGGGAATTCCGTCTGGTCTTTGCGTGTGACACCCTCTTATTTTGCCATGTTTCTCCAGCCATTCAGAAGATTACAGACCCATCTGTGCAGAACAGCTCACAACCCCTCTCAGCATTTCCTACTGTAACGGAGGTCTTCTAGGTTTTCACTTTTCCCGTTAATGCCTTTTTCTGCCACTGCTGGCAGTCGGTATGAAAGCTGTGAAGTGTTGGTGACATGCCAGGTTACCGCATTTTACAGTTATTTCCATCTGTCCTTCATGTTTCAGCATTTGACCAGTTTAGTGGCATTGCAAGCAAATTCTTCAGGCCTCACTGGGTCAAATAGATGACAGCCGACTAATCTCCTGCAACTTGCCCGCAGGAGCTGTGCCACAGGCAGTGTATTCATTTCCAGCTGAGCAAGAGGCCAAACCAAACCCTTGGATTAACACCTCTTTTGCACTCACCCCCACCCCAAAATCAGAGCCAAGAAAGTGATACAGAGTCAAGAAACTGTTCCAATGTTTTTGGTGAATCAAGTCAAAGCTCTGAATCCTAACAGCCCCTGAAGGATACCATTTTTACAGTCTGGATCTGAAATCTTAGTCTTGAATCCACCCTCTGTTTCCAGCCTAGATTTATTCTTACTTCTTGTTTTAGCATCCAGAGAAATAAGTGGGGACAGCCCTATCCTCCAGACTGCTCATTTTGGGGTGGAGCTGCTATGGCTTCACTCGCAGTACCTTCGTCTTTTGAGCGAGCTCCTTCTGTGCACTCCTGAATCAAGGTCGGGGCCAGGGCTGCCACCCTGGCTCCTCGGGTGTTCCCTGGGAAGACCCTCTCCACCATGAGGTGCCAGTGCTGGGACAAGCAGCACGGGGTCCCCTGTGAAACTGGTGGAGCTCTCCCTTCCCCGCACGCAAGTTGCTCTCCCGTCTCATTTGTCCCCAACAGCCATTAATTGTGGGCTGTAGCGGCAGCAGATTACCTCACGACAGCCTGGCAGATGTGCTCTTGCTGAATAAATAAACTCATTTATACGGCTGTAATGACTGTTGCTTCTGTGCTCTCATCATGAAAACTCCAGCCTATCTACAGCAGTTTATAAACAAAGCTGCTTTGCCTTTATGGAAAAGCAATTTGTGGCTGAGGAGCCTCAGCAGTGACTCGTGCCAAAGAGAGCTGAGGCCATTTCTCAGGGAACAGGTGTCCGCATCATTAAAGCCACCACCCCCCCGGCATTAATTGCCATCCCTGTTGGCACACTGAGAAAAGAAATTGGGGTTTGTCTGGGCCATGAAGATCAGCTTCCCGACTCCCTCCTTCAAGGTAGCTACTCTGCCTGCAGCATTGCTGAGGCAGGGAGAAAGCTCGAGTGCTATGTGGTGGGTGGACTCAGTCTCTGGTGGTGGGGGCAGGGAGCACTGGGAAACTGGCACAGACTGGTGAAACAAAAGCATTCATGGGGAGAGAGAAGGAAACTGTTTATTAGATGGAGCAAATTCATTAACTTCCCCCTTCCCCTCTTTATTTATTTTAACTGTCTCCTTGCTTCGTCTCTTCTCCTGTGTTTCTTCCCTTGCTTCCGCCCATGCTACATTTTTATTGCAGAAAGGAAAAGAAGCTTCACCGTGTAGTTTCTTAGGCTGCTTGCAGCCTCAGAGCAATGCACTGCAACTAAAAAACACACCGTGCCCCAAAACACAGCAAAGCACAGGCATGCACCCTGCAGAAATAGAGGGCTGCTGAACAAACTTCTCGGTTAGGTGGGATTCTCTCTCATCCATCTGAGTCACTGGAGGTGACCCCATCTGTCCCTCTTGTGCCCCCACCTGGGTACTTTCCTTCACCTCTGTGGCCGAAGTAGCCATGTGAGCCATAAGCACAGAGATAAGTGGGAAACTGGAATCTTCCCTGCAGACGGCCGTGGTTAGCACCACACACGCAGTGCCCTGGGGAGGAGAGTCACGCCGCAGAACTGCCGTGTGGTTGCAGTGACTTCACCCCACTAATTATGGCAAGGCAGGAACATGCTGGCAGCATTTAGGGGTTTAGGTTATAGCCACACTACAAAGTAAACAGGCTGTGAGTGGTGTTTTAGTTTATAACCAAAGACAGGATGACTGTCTTAGTTAAATGCACTGGTAGCCTTGAGTCAGGAGATTTTGGGCATGGATGGGAGCTGGGTTAAAGTAAGCCATCCTGAAATACGGATCTCCAAGAGGATGCATTGCTCTCTGAGCGAGATTATTCTCAAATCCCATAAGCCACAGAAACAAATGTTTTCATAAGCAATCAGGACATTGCTGCTCCAACAAACTCAGCCATGAGCGTAAGGCCTGGGGAATACGACTGTGAAGACAAGGGAGCAGCAAGGTTCCTTTCCAGGGCTGGAGCTAGGACAGCCATCCTCAGCAGCTGCTGGCCATCCGTCTGCCTTACACTGCCCGTGTCCCCACAGTCCCTGTGGGTCATTAGCAAGGCACTGCTGTTTGCCAGCCCAGCTCCGTGCAGTGGCTGCTCAGAGGTCAAGGCCTGTCCAGCTCTGCTCACACGCACCAGTGTGGGGCTGGGGCTCACCACCTCCTCCCTGCTCTCGCCTGCAGTCACGGCTGGCACCTGCCATGCCTATGGTGGGCAGCTGCCTAAAGCATCTGGGATAATTGCCTCCCTCTCTCCACGGGTTATCTTTAGCACCGGGCAGCAGTGACAGGGCAAACGCTGCCATGGGCTTGCAGCAAGCCCGACAGCACCAGCATGCACCCAGTCAGGGCAAGGTCGCCCCAAGCCTCCTTTCCAGCTCTTTGACATTGCTGAGGGGGACAGAGAAAAAGAGTTAGGGACTGGAATGGCTTTCAGGGACAAACCCAGCAAGAGGTATTTTGCCTTCCATTAACTCTGCTGGTTTTACTCTCTGCAGAGTTAATTACAAATCAGTTTAATTGTTCTCTCGCTTGATAACTTTCTAATCTCTCAGAGACTTGCTGCACAGCAGGCTGTAAGGTTATATTTTATCACTTCTCTTTCCATTAACCCCACTGTGTTAGTCTGTGGTCTGCTTCCTCCCTCTCTCCCCAGAACGTTAACAATTAAATTGATTAAAACCAACTTCAGCAATGGCTCTGTTGAGAACCTTCCCTCTGCTCCCCGCCAGCCGCAATGGCTGTCACACTGTCGGGTCACGAGCGGCAACTTCTCTGCCCCCCATACCTTCCCTCCCCATTACACCACCAAGCAAGGCAGAAAAATTGTGCAGTGACACATGAGTGTGCAGAGAAGTGAGGGAGAGGAATGAAAAAGTCACTCTGATGAATGTGCCTTAAAAAAAAAAAAAATTAAAGAAGGAAACAAACCCTGGCAATCTGCAAGACCATTATAAAAACACCCCGAGTCTGCCAGGAATTCAATCTTGAATGCCTTCCTACAGTCACCACTGACCAGCATTTTCCCATCACCTCTCCCTTTCTGATCAGACCACTCAGTGTAGTATTAACAGCAGCTGCCTCTTTTGCTGTTCTTACGTCTCTGAATGCTCGATGTAACACAGGGGTGGGAGGGAAAGTGTTTTGATCATTCTCTTATCTTTCCTGGGTTGCAACATGCAACAGCATGCAGAGCACACATCGTGTTCAGCATATAGAGGATCTGGCAGCCCTGCAAATGCTCCCAGGTATAGTTTGTTCTACCTCTGACAACAAATGCTCTTGGCTCGATGTAAGAAAGGTCAATGTTTCTTTACAAAAGCAAATAATGCCGAGTTCTCCCACAATATCCTCAAACCAAGCACCAAATCACTGCTTTTTGTTCTGGATGTCGCTGTAGCTCACTCTGCTCCATACTTAAATTTGAATGTAATTTGGTACTCTGAACTTAATTTCGAAGTCTATTAAAAATCCTTCCCTCAAAACTTAATCCATGACAACATTTCCTCCTTGGAAGATCTGGTTGGTTCATGGGTCTCTGCCATAGGGACAGAAAAATCAGGTACACTGAAAGTACAGTGTTTCAGAAATTTTCTGGTTCAACTGTTTGAACAGAATTTTTTTCTGGCTTATGCTTTTGTCTCTGATATGATGTGTCCTATATTCACTAGATATGTTTTGTTTTCTTTGTTTTACTGAGTACATCTATCTCTTACTGAGATTGGTTCTGTTTCTGCAGTCAGAGACATCCTAGAGTTAGAAATCTTATCACAAAAATACTCCAAAGAACTCGTGGTTTATATATGTAATCTAACAACGCTCTGATGTCAAGCTCAGAAGAAATCTTGCCATTGCAGTGAGCTTTGGATTACTCCCTCAAAAGAGGACAAGCAGAGTTTGTTTCAAGCCCATCAAGGCATTTCCAGGCAAGAGTAATATCCAGAAAACCCTTGACTAGATGATCTTGCAGGAGACCCAACCACCACCAACCTTCCTCTGACCAACCAGCCTAAACCAGGCTGGCTGAACAGTTCCAGAGTGGGGAATGCTGTATGTCACCTGATCTGAGATGTTCCGCCAGATGAGATCAATGGCTCCATTTATTAGCATCAGATAACCTTAGTTAATACCAGACATTTATTTGTTTGTCTTTCACCCTAAGTAAGTGTATGATCACAGAGCAAGACTGCTGCAGACACGGGACGGGAAGGCAGTCCCTGCTATATGGCGTGTGGAAGGTAAGTGCAGACAGTGCAAAGCAGAGAACCATAAAACCCTTGTCCATGAGGTCCTTGTTATGGCCATGAAATCCCTTAATGGCACATTGGCATCAGGAAACACTTGTACAACAGAAGCTATGTGTCCAAAGCATTAATGTGAAACCTTTTCGCCCTGGAGAGCTCTCAAAAATTTCTTACTAAATGATCATAAGAAACCCTTCAGACTGCCTTGTCAGTGAGTCTGAAAACATTTTGCTGGTTGGCAAAATGCTTATGTGTGTAGGCTGCAGTATCTTGCCAATGCCTTTTTCTTTAAAAGCTAGTATGATATTTTAATCCACGCTTTTCAGTCAAGTGAGTAATTTAAATGGGCACTTGACCCTAGAATATGCCAGATCAGAACTGTCACATGCTTTCGGGAAATCTGGAAACAGATCCCAGCCTCATAAGTCATCACAGTAATTGTAAGGGATAAAAACCAGACCACACTGACTTACTCACTCCTGAAATTTGTAACTATGTTTGGATATGAACTCTCACTGAGACTTTCAGCAGTGTTAGATGGCTTGTTTTCCAAAGATGCATTTCTCAGCATTTCTGTAAATCAGGCCTGAAATCAGACACTAATTTAACACACAGACACAATTCACCCAAAACCACCCATACTTTTTTGGAAATATGAATTTCTAATACATTATCAAATAATCAGATAAGAAGCATTTGCCAACCTCCTCAGAAACAGAACATTTCATAAGAGCAAAAACTGCTTTCTTAAATGTTAGTTGTATTTTTTAGAGTGATAATTTCATTTTTCTAGTACTCCAAAGCATTGGAGAAAATGCCTACGTGGTTAATAAATCATGACGGCATTCAAAATCTGTGGAACTCATTGAATTAACTTGAAAATATGTTCTTCCACCAAAAAATAGTGCAGTGGGATTGGCTACCTATCAGCTTGCATTTAACCTCCATATCACATCAAGTAGTGTATATATTATATCCTAGACCACATCTGTGTTTTCATACCTGGGGAACAGTCTCCCAACCTCAGTGCAGCACCAAGCTCACTCAGTGACTCTTTTCTGGTTGAGATTTGGGCACTAGCTGTCCCCCTCTGTCAGGTTTTATTGCCTCTGTGTCCCTTGCACTGCTGGAGGTGGCCAAGACACCAAGGCATAGCGTGCCACATATTGAGCAGTAGATCTGAATGGGAAAATAGAGATTAGTTCATTGTAAATTACTCATATGGCTAGTCAATCTGATGGAGTTATATTTCATGGGCTTGTTCACAAAGTGGTTTGAGGGATTTTTTGGCATACTGCATTTTCGATTGGTGTCTGGCGACAGCTTCAGTGACTATGAAGATGAGAACATCAACTTGAAATTCTTGTCACTGTTCCAGACCAGGCCATGCTGTATGCCAATATCAGCAAAGTAATCCTTGGAGCAGTGTGAGCCATCTTCTATCTCTCTGAACTCAGCATCACTTCACCTTGTAAACCGCAACTTCTTAGAAAAAATGAACCATGAAATGCCCAAAATGACCTTTAGAGTCTCAGTTACCATTCATGCACAATGGAAATGTAGCAACACGTTTATCTGCTAAGAGCTGTGTCTCTTTACTTCATGTTTAAAACTGTAGTTTCCATCCTAGCTTAGGGACCAATGTTCATATTTCTGCTCTGGCTGTAAAGGATTGTGTTATTCTTAAAATAATCTTCTTGCTATTTAAAGAACGATGGTGTGTGAAAAATCAAAACCCAGAGGAACTTCTGCAGTGAAGGACATGGAACTGAGGCAAAGAATGCTTGGAAAGAGAAGGTGAGGAAGAAGACAATTGCAGGTACCTGGGAAGTTGACCATCAACAACACTTTCCTCATGCAGTTTGGGCTAAGTGATAATTATGGTTTTTCTGCATCCCAGAGGAGTACATTAATCGTCTGCATGTGGCAGCACACAGCTGAAACTGCTGTCTGACATCCTGAACTTTCAGCTGTTAAAATTTTCTGCATAGCCCATATGCCATGCTGTGATTAAATAACAGAGATTTCATCATGGTGGTAGCAGCCATGGCAGCCACCTTCAGCCCTGGCAGCAATACTTAAGGGAAAGAATCTGAAAAAAAATGTCCCTGAAAATGTACCTTCATGGAATTGTTTTCTGAGAAAATTCATTTTGGGCTGACTGGCCAATGCAAATGTCAAGGAGTAAATATTTCTCATGGTGAATATTGAGACAGGAGTATTTTTGTACTTTAACTGTTTTTAATTTTTTTTTTTTCTGTCCACATCTATTAAAAGATAATGGTATAAATCCAGAATAAATCCATGGCTGTCTACTGAGCTACACTGATTTAAAACTTAAGTAGCAGAAATGGCATGGTACTGAGCAGCACAGCCCTGAGGCAGTGAGATTTTATGGCCCCCTAAGCCACCAGAGACAAAATATTCATTCACACTAGCATTTCATTTCATGGAAATGAAAAGTCATTGTTGGCATAAACAAGACATTTCCATGCCTCCCATGTCTATGGAGGGCAGAGTCAGGCATGGCTGCTGCTTTCCCTACCTATCTCATGACAAGACCTGAGGGAAACACTTGAGTTAGTGTAAAGCTGTTCTTCAAATCCCTCCTTGGCTGATTGCAGGGTGTTTAATTCTGCTCCCACAGTTTTGCTGTGCCATGTCCTGGTGTGTCTCTCCAGAGGCATCTCTGTTTAAGTGGCTGCCAAGATGATCCTTGTCTACATTTTTTAGCCCACAGACAATTTTGAGGGCAGTGGCTTTACATCAGCAACAGAGGAGGACAAGCTTGATTGGTACCTCTTTATTTTCCTCGATTGTCACTGTGGAGGGAGAGGAGGAGAGAGAAAAATGTTGCCTTCGCTTGTCATTTGTCATGTTAAGTTTTACTTGTCTCTGAGGATTATGAATTGAGGATTGCCTCCTCTCTTTGTGCTTCACATGTGCCTGCTTTTACACAGGTCAGGTTATGAGTTCATTCCTTTGTAAGTACTCTGTGACGCACAAAAGCCAAAAGGGGAAAGAAAAAATCTCCACCCACTCTGAGACAGTCTATTGAACTTTGTTTTCCAATTACCTAACAAATTGCTGACTAAGGACAGGATAGGGCGGTGGAAATATAAGACCTAAAGGCACTGTACATTCCTCATCTGTAATGACCAGAAAAAGTGGGTGTTTGTTGGTGGTTTTAGCCAATTTGCAATTTATCTTGGTTTTAGCCCAAGCAGGCTTGAAACCAAGACAAACATTCTTTGATGTAATCTAATTGTGACTAAGACCGTTTGCATAAAGGTTTCACAGCTAGGATAGGAAGAGGAAAAAGACCTTGAAAGCATTCCAGTGGAAAAGTCATGTGCACCAGGCTTTCAGCTGTACCAATGGCGCCCAACAGCCCATTGTTTTAGTTGCGGCTTAAATTAATACCTGACAGCAAATGAATTAAGGCCCTGCTGAAGTCATGTATTCGTTTATTCTTGTTTTGGTTCCAATCATGTTTGCACAATGATAGCTTCAGGTGAAAAACTAATGGGGAAAATGCCCTTCCCCTGTTCCTATTCTCACTCGCTTCCAAAAATATATTTAATAATCTAACTTAAATTCTCTACAAATACATTAGCCTGACCAGGCTAGCCTCACAAATTAATGAAACATCACACTGTTGGTGAGGCTGGAAAGAGTCGGGGAAGGACTGCCACAGGTCCTGAAGTTCTGCAATGCATTAGAGGCAGTGCCTAGTTTTTCTCATTACACAGATCTGTGGGTCTCACTCTTCTGAGGTTATCCCAAAAGTGGGATCAATGATCCTAGCTGGATTTACCAGCAAGGTGTGCATTTTAAAGATAGCGGAAGTTCTCCTTCACCAGCTGCCCTTGGCCCAGTGTGTGGATAGACCAGGTTCTAAGGTCAGTGAGGAAATGCAAAACTAAGAGATATTCTTCTCTGGAGAATACTGAAGACACAGCAAAGTCATTACTTAAGCATGAGCAGGAAATACACAGGAGATGGAAGCAGAGTCAGACCACTTGGAATGAATATAGAGAGGTTGTCAGGGTAAGTAGAAATGTTCTTTCTCACAGCGCGTTAATACTGACAGTCTTGGTTATTAGCAACAATTCTTGGCTGTTATTACCAGCAGTCCTTGGTTGGCTCCACAGCAACCTGGCTATCAGTGTCTGATACATACACATTAATTACACATTAGCCCCCTATCTTCTGGCCTTCTGCAGAGGAAAAGCTGAGATGGGTGGCCTTGTTCAGCCTCGAGAAGAGATGACTGAGAGGGGAACTCATCAATGTGTATAAATATTAAAAGGGAGGGTGCCAAGAGGATGCAGGCAGGCTCTTCTTGGTGGTGCTGAACAATAGGACAAGAGGCAACGGGCAGAAACTGATGCACAGGAAATTCCACCTGAATATGAGGAAGAACTTATTCACTGTGCAGGAGATCGAGCACTGGAACAGGTTGTCCAGAGAGGTTGTGGAGTCTCCCTCACTGGAGATGTTCAAGAAATCTGGACACAATCCTGTGCCAGGTGCTCTAGGATGACCTTGCTTGAGCAGGGAAGTTGGACCAGATGATCCCCTGTGGTTCCTTCCAAACTGACCCATTCTGTGATTCTGTGATTCTGTGAAAGATGTGTATGCATTGAAGTGATTCATAGACTATTTCTATAGGTGTCCACTTATGCAACAGGAAGGTCGGGTTTAATTCTGATTCTTCTTTCCCATAAAACCTGTCATCTCTTAATTACAGCAGCATAATTCTAGAAAAAGTCAGAGCAAAGGATTTTATTTTTTGTGTCACTGGACTGAGAACATGGTAGCAGATTACGATTATTTTCCTTGCTGTAACGTATTTGCTGTTAGTAATCCATTATGGTTTATTTCCCAGTCTCTAAACACAGACACCTTCAAATTTTCACTAGGGACTGTGGCTAGTATGGTTCAATAAGCAATTTCTCAGTTAGGTGCTGTAATTCAGCTTTCAAATTATCCCGAAAATTTGCCAATCCAGGCATAAAATATGCTCTTCTGAGCTTTATGTTTAATGATAATGAAAAAAACAGTGGTTTTTTACACTCTTGTCAAAATACCCTTTCCTCCAAGTCTGTTTGAGTTATAGTTTGCAAGACAGCAGCTGTAATTTCCCTAGGAGGGCATCTATATATACCTATTACTGCATAATGCTCGAAAAAATTAAATTAAAACAAAAATATTAAGAGTTTAAAACTCATTAACACTATTTAGAGGTGGTCATCTCTGTAATGAACAGGTGGTATTCTGTCTACAGGACAGAAGTATGTCTTTACTAGGCTGCTAAATTTTACATTTCAATCTACAGCAAGAGGTTTGAGTCGCGATGGCGCCTTCTTTTTTTTAATTTCTTCCATATCCTAGGTAACAGCCTGATTTTGAATTTCATTCAGAAATTCATTCTCTTTGCCTTCTTTATGGAGACCTACAGATAGATGAATTATTTCCCTGGCAGTGGCTTGTTAACCAGATGGTAACGCAAGGAGGGTGTGTAACAGGATATCGAGATCTCCTCATTCTCAGTTCTTAAGTCATTGTGAGATAAGCCCATAACAGGCTCAGTGATTAGTTCAGGAGAATTTCTCCGGAGACCAGGAGATTGATCTTGGACACACTGTGTCCTCTTGGTCAATCAAAGTGATGACTGAGAGACAGTATCTTAACAGCACTGAACATTACAACCCCAAAGAAATGCAACACTAATTAAATGCGAGGGATTTTCTGTGTGTTACTGTTCTTGTAACATTCTCAGAAAATTCTGAAAAGCTGCTAGTTTTTGGAATAATGCCTTTATAGATTAATGCTGCTGATTAATAAGAGCTGTTATTTATGGTGAAAATCACACAACTGCTGGGTCTAAAGGCTTCTTTGGGGCTGAAAGCTTTCTGTACAGAAAGTTGTTGTTGGGAAACAAGGGACTGGTGTGTTACTGTAAAGGATAGGTTGTAAAAGGGATGCTTAAAAGGGGCCCAATATGGTTTGGATCGCAGCCAAGGTCTTGCATAACAGGATGCCTCATAAAAGAAAGGCTTAGAGGGGTATGGTTAAAAGACAGACGTTTCTTTTGAGCAGAGATGTGCCAATGGGAGGATCACTGACAAATCTTTGTTCACTACTATGCGTGCATATAATTAAAAAATGTTGGTGTTTGCAGCCATTCCCAGATTATGTTGACTGGTTTAGAGAATCACAATTTTAAAAAATTAAAAATAGACAAGGATGCAACAAATGCAGTTCATCCAGGGGTATCTTTTGTGGGCAAGCAGGTCAGATTTTAATGCCCCTCAAGCAGCAGAAGCAGGAATGCCCCCCAAACCTTGTCACCAGGTGTGCAGCATTCACAGCTAGGCAAGATTGCGGATCTGGGTCAACTATCTTGCAAAGGCACAGGGCAGCATGATTCCCAACCTGGGTATCAGACAGGAGATCAGGGGCAACCATTTGCATCTAACAGGCAAGCCAGGAAGCTGCTAGGTTGGTAACAGAGGCTTCATTGAAAACTAGAGAAAATTATCTTTGTAGTGACAACGGGGGGAATGCCTCATTGCCTGGCAAGTGTTTGCATTTTCCTGCAAATTTAGAGTCCACTAGTAGTACTGTAGAGCAAGCTCTGTCAAGATGCCATATATGGCTCCTTTCTGTTTCTAGAGGAAATACCTGATGTTGTCCTGTTGTTCTCCAGAAACCACCCAATATATGCATGACACTAGTCCTAGCACCAGGACTTAGGAGCTGAGGAAAGGCTGCATCAGAGGAAATGTTGACACAATCTCTTTATGATTTCTTCCCACAAGCATTATAATACTTTATCTTGAATCTACTGCTGGTTTTAGTGGAATATATTCAGGCCTAAGAGAAGGTGTCCCTGCCCATGGCAGGGGGTTTGGAATGAGATGATCTTTGAGGTCCTTTCCAACCCAGGCCAGTATATAACTCCATGAATCTGTGTACAGGTCAAGTGGTTGGATCCTCAGCACCAGCCAGCTGTGTCTGGTGCACTTGATGAAGTGCCTCTGGGGTTCCTGACCAGGCTGAAACTTCAGTCTGGGACGTATAATGACTTGTATCTTCCATGCCAGAGGAGCCTGGTGAGCAAAGCAAGCAATGGCATTGACATGTTCCCTTACATTTCTGGCTTAATACAGGCGGTGGGACAAATAACTGGATAATGTGCCTTGCAGGTGGACTATTTCCTTCTTTCACTGGCTGGGTCAGAGCTCAAGGGAAGCCCCATTGAAGGAGGTTGGGAAGAGCAACTCCTGCAGCAGATATACCTGTGGTCAGCTCCTGTGCTATGCCTCCACTGCTATGAATCATAGAATCAGAATCATAGAATGATTTTGTTTAGAAGGGACCTTACAGATCACCTAGTTCTAAGTCCCCTGCAGTGGACAGGGACACCTTTCACTAGACCAGGTTGCTCAGAGCCCCACCCAACCTAGCCTTCAATGCTTCCAGGGACGGGTCATCCATAAATTCTCAAGGCAATCCTCTGTTTCCTAAGAACTGCTGAGAGTGGTTTGACATCTCCCTGAGAGGAGCGAGTTATAACCTCATCGACACTGTGTTTACTTTTGCTGCCTGAGAAGAAATCAGTTGTGAACCTAAGAAGAAGGAATTGTCACCCACGTTCTGGGTTCATACTCAGCACGGTTCTTCTATGTGTGAGTGTAACACGGAGACAGCACAAGATCTTCTCTGGGATGATTCTTCTCTCAATTTTAGTGTTGTAAATATAAACCCAAATTAGATGTCCTTTCGGCATCCTGCTCCACATTTGCACTGTCAAGAATGAGACAATGAGGTGGTCATGTCCAGACATGTCATCAGTTACCAGCGTGTTGTCATGAAATAAAAATGCAATTGCAGTTTTACATTATTTTACAGTTTTTCCTCTATGTGTGCTATGGGTGCACCAAAGGAGATGAAAAGGCAGAGCTCCAGCTGTTGGCTGAGAAGAGGTTTGCTGAAGTATTGCAAAGAAGCAGGTGCGTTATTGACCTCTCATAATCTTGTTTTGGTTCTAAAAGCAGAAAAGGTTCCTCTGTGATCCAGGAAGCAGTGGCAACCCTTCGGTAGAGTAAATCAATACTTAACAAGTAACAAAATATCATCGCCGTATGCTGAGAATAGCATGAACCCAGTCTTTAAAGAGCTCTCCTACTTAATACCAGCTTTTTAATTTAACTATGAAAATTTTTATATCTAAGCATTTATACCACAGAATACAAAAGGTACTTTTTCTACGCAGTATTCTTCCAAAATAGTGTGCTCCCATGCTTTAGATTCTGGGATGGTGTTTTTAAATGAACAGCAAACCCAGTGTTAAAGTGCTTGATGAAATAACAATGTGTGATGGACATAAAGGGTTTATTGGGCACTGCAGTAGGAAGGAGAAGGCACAACAGCTGAGCAGTCAGACCTGATAGAAAGACTGGAAGCCAAATAGCTGCCAATAAATATTTTCAGACCTAGCAATGAGTCCTTTCGAGTGAGACATCTAAACACCAATCTAAATGAGGCCTGGATCCACACACTGTAATTCCCCACCTTATGTAAAGTAATTGTACACTGTAATTACCCTGCCTTTAATATATTGGGGCCTGAAGCTAATCTTACTGATGTGTCATTTCACTGCATGCAATAGGTTCAAATTCCAGATTAAAACAAAGCAAAACAAAACAAAAAACAAATCCAAGAAAACAAAAAGTAAAACTTGTTTAACTTGTAAAGAGTATCAAGAGGAGAAGGAGATCCACTCTGGAGTTTATGTCAGTGGAATCAGAGACCAAAACGTTATCACTCAATATATCTGCCAACGTTTTGATGTAGGCAGGCTATTGTATACCACTGGTTTCATTCCACCAGAGAGATTAAAAGTAAAATAAACTCAAAACTTGCCCCAACACAAAATGTAACTAAAATTCTGGCATCGCCATATGCTTCTTCTTTGCTTTTTCATGTATATATTTGTGTATAGTTTGGAAAGTAACCATAGCATATTCTAGCAGGAGTCAGACAGGTCAATCTCTGTGAATTCAAGATAAAGCTGCATGCCTTGAAAAAAAAGCCAGGTCTGGAGACCAGGCTTGAGATAAACAGCCATCTGAAAGATAATAGATTTGCCTGACATTGTTGTATCCAGTATATCATAACAAAACTTCAGAATACTGGAGAAAAGCCAGGAATCGGTGACTTACATTATTGTTTTATTATCACGTTTTGGAAAGGTAAAACTAATAGCACTGTTTACTTTAACTAATATTAACTAATTCTTAACTCATGGCTGCCCAAAAGTATCCTGCTTGAGACCACAGTCAACTCACTTTCCAGCTGTGCTAAGAAAACAACCTTCCAGCTATGTCAAAGGAGAAGGGAATGGGAAAGAAGGGAGACAGCATTTGGGAGGGCAACATGCACCTGCTTGCGCCTCATTTCAATCTCACTCTTCTTTGTCCTTTTCCTGTAATGGAGTGATTCCTATAGAAGCTTTTTGCCATGTTAAAAATGAATACAACTGATGCTGAAAGGAAAATAAAAAAGGCAACTCTTTTCATAGCTGTATTTCAGACATTTTTTGGTGATATAAAGCTGTGTTTCCCAGAGGCTTTTTCCCAGCAAGTGCCTGGTGAACACATGCAGAATCGGCAGTGGTTATTGTGAAGCAGTGAGTGCACGTGCAGGAGTGACATACAAGCTGTGATACATGGGACTTCTTTCTGGGGTGGAGGCAGACAGAGCCTACCTGTGGCTTCTGGTTTGCTTGCTTAGTTTCTCTGAAGATAGTGAGCAGCCTGGAGAGCAGGCAGCTGACTGCATATGGTGCATACACATACGACATGGAAAACAGAGCCTTGAACAAAGCAGGTGCCCATGTAGAAGGCCTCCGCCTGGTTTCTTGCTGTTAAACCACTCTCAGTTCAGCCACCTTTTAGAAGTAACCCCATAAAAAGGGGACCAAGGCAACTTACTGGGGTGTGTGGATGTTCTGCCACAGCCAGACACTTTGAAGGATTCAGACTGTTCACGTAACGCTGCCTTGAATGCTAGTGAGGTGGCACCTCCTTGGTGGGAACTCTACATCTCTGGCCAAGCTGCCCTGTGTTAAATACACTTTCCCCACAGCAAACATCAGAGAAGAAAACTCTTCTCCTGAATTTATTGCATAATGGGAATAGGAAGAGTGACTAATTCCTGAGTGCTGATATTAGTGTGTATCCAAACCCCTAACTAGCAAACTGTAAATAGATCTAGTAGATTTGTGTCTAAACTTCTAATGAGCAGACTGTAAATATTTACTTGGAATTTTTTGTCTTGCAGTGGTAGACAAAACTCTCTGCAAACCATGTAGTCTTTAACCATACTTTTGTTCTGATGTCTTATTTTAAAACATTTTCTTCAAGGAGATACTGCAAGGGTTTGAAGGAAGCTGCTGTGCTAGTTCACAGGGTCAAATTCAGAGGTGAACTGTGAGTTAACTCTCTGAAGAGCTGTTAACAGCTGCTTTCTCCATGCGTGATGAGATTCCCTCTACAGGACCTCTGAAAGAAGCAGGACTGAACCCTGCACACCATCCTCACGAGTGGGATATGAAGCAGAAAGACAGAGACTCAGTTAGGACAGGGTTCTGTGAAAAACAAGTTGGTTCTGCCCATTTCATCAGCAAACTCATACCAAACTGTGCCCTTTAGAAAGTTCCCATTTGATTCTCATTTTGCTGAAATTCTCCTTCATTTTGAGCCCTCAGTGTTTCTATTTTTCCCTTGAAGAAAGAGTACCAAAATGCCAGGGAAAGGGCTATTCTCACAAAATTTCAAACCTAGGAGCAGTGGTTTGGAAATCTTACTGGGTAATATTCCTGTGAGACTCCTGGCTAGCAAAATTAGAGAAGCTCACTATTTATGCTAATTCAATTAAATAAATGTGTTTGTGTCAGCTTCATCCTTTAAAGGTAAAAAAGAAGGCAATGTGTGTTGGATTTTAAGGGTCTTTTCAATCCTAAATGATTCTATTATTTGAGTGTTTCTCCTCATAAAAATTTAGAGTAATGTTACTTGGCTTTGCAATGGGCAATGACTCAGTTCTCTGTTTCTCACTTCTTTAGAAACTTGACCCTTTTTGAGGCAACTCCTTTCCCTGCAGCACTTTACTAAGGGTAGACAGGACCTCTAAGAGCAGCAGAAATCTCTGACCACAACTATGGCAAACTTACTTGTCTATCTGCAACCTGTTGACAGTCCCAAACTTCACACTAAAAGTACTTGCCTTGCTCACAACAATTACATCAACCAAGTGCGGGCATGAATGCTATGCAGCTTAGGGGATCACAGGACTCAGAGCCTGAACACAGCACTTCAGAGTCACTTTTGTACTCCACTTGAACATCCCTGTAAGAAAGATCAGGACAAGCTTTTTAGCAGACTGTTGCAATGAATCATGGGGTAGGGGTTTCAAACTAAAGGAGTGTGGGTTTAGATTAGATTCAAGGAAGAAATTTTTGGCAATGTGGATGGCAAAACACTGGAACAGGTAGCCCAGAGAGGTGGTGGATATGCCATCCCTGGAGTTAATCAGTACAACCAGTGACTCAAAAGGAGCTAAAATTATTTACACAGCCGAGCAGTTGGCCCACTGTGCCAAATAAGTGTTATGCTCTTGATGTAAGAGGGCAAAGGGCCATGCCTGAGGAAGGCAGTCTTCTCTGAACTGTGTGCAGGCTGTGAAGGCTATGATGCTCCAGACACCGTCACCATGATGAGCCCAACAGCCTCCAGTAACTGTGGAGCTCTGGGGCAATAAGGGTGTATGCTAATATCCCATGGAGGTAAGAACTCACAACAGGCTTTACTGACATTTTCCTGAAACAGTGTTGGATTAGTGGTGACTCAGACACACACTGTTATTTGCGTTGCTAATGGCAAACAAAACTGATGATTTAGTCATCTGTCTGTCTGTATAAAAATAGAGCCCTGGGTAAGCAGCAGTACTCCTTGAACAGGCTCTCACTGAAGTGAACGATTTTCTGGCTCCTAAATGAGAAATCAAGCCTTTATCCAGTAGAGTGACAGGGTAGGTGGTCTATTGAAAACTTACTTTATGACTTTGGATAAATAGGGAAGCTGGGCTACACAGACACTTAGTCCAATAAGTTAATCTTTCAGAGATTTCACTTAGCATGGCTTGGCAGATTTTCATTCTTCACCCCAAATTGTTCCTCTTGAGCTTTTTTCAGGAGTCAAACATGCATCACTTTTAAGAGACCCAGACTTTTCAATTTCCAAATGAGATGTTACTCGCAATAGGTAGTTATTTACAAGTTGATTGTGTGTGCTTTCCACAGTTCTATTTCCACTGAGATTTCCTCCCTCTTCGACTTGGCAGTGAAGGACAGAGGGCAAGTGGCTCTCAGGACATTGTGTCTCAGGCTTGTCCTGTTTCTAGAGGTGTGCTGGTGTCAGGGGTGGCGTGTGATGGGAGGGCAGGCATTGTCCTGGACCTTCCTTTGCAAGCTGAACTCCTCAGGCCTATCTGGCTACCATCGGGATTCCATGCTGAACAAAGAAACATTCTGGGTGCCCAGGATAAGCCGTCTCTTGGGTATCCACACCTAGGGATTTTTAAGGCAAAAGGCAGAAATATTCTCTAAAATTCTAGCCACATTTCCTGCTCCTTACAGTGCATACGTGTGGGCACACCTATGCACTTGTGTGTGCTTGTGTGTACAGGCACCTGCACAAATGTCCTGCTTCTTTATAGACTATGGGTGACGATATTCTCATGCTGAAATTATTGATATCATCTGACTTGACGAAGCAACCTGGCCCTCATCAGATTTCTGCGCCACTACCAGTAAGAATGGCTATTTTTTGACATGTTGTTTGTAGATTAAAGTAAAACTGGAAAAGGAGGACATTCTAAGCAAATACTCAATGTTTGGCATCCAGGCATTTCAGATGTCATCTTATGGATGGAGACTGAAATGTATAAACTAATGCAATTCAAAATTTTGCACATAAAACCTCTAGACTTATCACAAGGAATCCTTCACCACACACCAATGAGATCTCAGTTTTTGTTACTGAAAGGTTCATAGCAGTAATGGTATGGCAAAAGTAAAGCTGTGACACAGCACTGGCCCAAAAGGACCTTCTAAACATTTCACTGAAAATGTAACTGTTTGGCAAACACCACACACAAGAAAATAGACACTACTGAGGCTCCCTGTTGTCTTTTTGTGAATTCTTCTGTGTGCTTGGCTGACCACAAGATAACCTCTTTCACCTTCATTCTCCAAATCTGTACTTCATGCTGATGATGATGATTTAAATGAAAGTTTTCCTGTGAAGTGTTTAGACTGATTCAGACTAATCTCCATTACTGTGAGGGAAAATTAAGAAATAAAGACAGAAATTTATTCAATTTAGAAAATCAGCTACTTTATTCTGCTGGTGCAGTAACCTTTTGTCGGCAAGAAATAACGGGCACGTAAGTATAGTAAGGAGAGCAACTCTGTAGCTTCAGCTTTCCTGTTTGTTATGCTTCATCATGTGGGAGAAGTGGTTGGGATTTACAACATCAGTGAGACGGGTTAAAGCGTGTTTAGGTGGTCTCAGTCACGGTCATTCAGAAACGAGACCGAGGTATAGTCTAATGTCTCCCACAACACTAGCACTCCTCACAGGGCCACATTTTGGATCACACCCTGCTGCAGGATCTCTGATTGCCCCAGGAGAAGACCCCTGCACATTGGAAAAGCGGCACATCAGAGTCAAGATCTTCCTTGCAGAACTGGGAGAAGAGTTTTAGTTCAAGGGATTTGCCTTCAAACAAGGGAGTTACTGAAAGAAACAGGTCAGTCTCTTGTGAGGTTTAAAATATGCACCTGTTTAACAACAGGGCAGAACTTGGTGACCTTAATCAAAACTGGAAAGGCAATTGAAGACAGCTTGGCTTCATTTACAACCTCCATACAAATATTGTCATTAAATGAACTAGAAGACTAATATAAATCAAAAACAGAAGGGAAAATGGCCCTTTTCAGATGAAACTTGGAAAAAGATGAGAAGTGAGCATGATCATGCAAAGGATACAAGGTATGGCCCAATGCTAACTTTCACTACCAGCTGGGTGGTTGTATGAGGAGACATGGTGGGACAGGCTGAGCAGGAAGGCAAGGATGTCGCTGCAGCCTCCAACATCAGATCACAAGAATGACCCTGCCAGATATGGTCAGAGGTCTATTTTCACAGCCTCTACTTACACACACCTTGGAGATTTACATATGCAGAAGCACTATTTTTGTGCTCAAGCTCCAGGTATGAATATATTCCTACAAGAGGGAGTCTGTCCAAAATGTCTGACAGAGTTAGGAGGAATTTGGCTAGTTCTGTGGTCCTCAACTGACAGATTGTGCTCTAACCCTAGCTGCCTCCTCAGCTCCAAATGGAAGCTAAAAGGTCTGCCCCTTTTCGTTTCCAGAGACTGTGAGGGCCCATTGAGTGGGGTAAGTTAAAAATTGACTCTGCTGCACACACTGGTTGTTTTTGTTGATGTAAGTCATTGTGACACAGTTTTTGGTGTGAAAGTGATTACTGGGGGCAGAGCACTCACATGCTGGGCATTCCTATTGGTGCCTGGGCAATGCTGGATTTAAGAATCAATTATTCATCGAATCTGTCCTGGATTACAATTATATTCAGTGACTAATTGTGTGTCCTTTGGTCATCCTTCCTCTCCATTAATGTGTTCCTGATAATTAAGGACCCTGAGAAGATCTCTTTCAGCCTTTTATATGGATGCAGGTGGGAAGGAAGGTGCTTGTGCAGAAGTGAAGGGAGAGGGAGTTAAGGGAGATTGTAGCACAGCTAATTTTTACCATTTGTTTAATCTGTTACTAAGGGTCATTTGTCAAACTGTGGCTGCTGTTCCTGCCCCTCCTTCCCTTGTTCACAGTAATGAACAGCCTGGGAAAAATTATCCCCTTTCCAAAGGATCAGCAAAGAGGAAGAGTTGATGATAATGGTCCTGAGAAGTGAGGCAATTGTGCATGGATCACTTCCCAGGCCACAAAGGCTGTCTGCACACTCTGCACCCAGGAAATGAGGTTAATCAACACCTGCTCACAAGGACAGTGAAAAGATCTTCCTCATGATGATGGTGAGACCAAGATCTTTGCTGCTTGTT
Organism: Gymnorhina tibicen; assembly: GCA_013399875.1. Taxonomy (NCBI): domain Eukaryota; kingdom Metazoa; phylum Chordata; class Aves; order Passeriformes; family Artamidae; genus Gymnorhina; species Gymnorhina tibicen. The sequence goes on from VXAZ01009477.1 coordinate 774,927, forward strand.
TCCTGAGGCAAGTGGCTGGGCAATACCTGAGCAATATGCTGGGTGACTGTCTCCACAAGACTTCATCTGAAATTGGTAGGAGAGTTGCTCCTCCAAGGAATGAAGACTTGGGCCTTGTATAGCTCCACACAAAACTGGCTTGTCACTCAGCCAAGCGACAGAAGGAAAGGCAAACAAAGTGACAACATCACATAAAAAATGCAGAGAACATTTTCATGGTATAGTCTTCAAGTGATGGGCGGCATGGTTTGTGGGACCTCTTGGTAAGAAAATTAATAAACTGTCCAGCTAGAAGATTGATGGGTAAGTAAATAGTAGTGTATGAGATATTTGAGGCTTAGCAGTCCATCTAGCAGTTTCAGGAAAAGCTAGAAAATAGCTTTGTATATTTAGTTTGATCTTTGCATTTTAGATCTAATTATTTTATCTGCACAAGCAGGCAGGTCCATCATTTTGGAAAGAATGGAGTGACACTGCCTGCAGCTGAATAAGGGATGTGTCACATTAAATATCAATAGTCAAACTCTAGTTTTTAGAAGGTATTTGATTTTAGAAGGTGTTTGCAATTTCACTTGACACAATAGAAGTTGTTGATGTCTTCTTTACATGTGACAAAAGAGTATATGGTGGTTAAAGAGCTATTACAGTGACAGAGTAAAAGTCAAGTCAGGAAATGGAACAAACACTTCAGCAATATTATGGAATCTCTTAAAGGGAAGTACTCTTCAAAGACGGAAAGTTAAGTCAGCGTGCCAATCAAAGGATCAGAGGTCCTACAGACACTTGTAAGGCTTGCAGACAGGTGTTCAGTTTAATAATCAACACTAGTTTAACTAAAGATTAGATATTTAGGTGTTGGAATGATCATCTCTTTCCCAGAGTGTCTGGCTTTGTGAGGATAAAGTGCGCTTGGGAGATCTTGCTTTTTTTCCATGTATGAAAAGTGGAGTATTTTTCTTTGAACATTTTCTAAATATAGAATATAAGAAAGTATTAACTGATAAAAACAAATGGCTGCCTTCTGATGTGAATCTTGGACACTGCTCCAGTCCTCCAGCATCACAAGAGGGACCTGAATGAGGGTTCACTCTGTACTGTTGACCAAATTCTCAGCTTCCTGTATTTCCAGGAAAGACACCTGACTGAGTCATGCTATGCCACCTCTTTGCTTCGCTTTCTACTACTGGACTTGTGGTCTTTGTTGATGCAAAACAGGCTGTGAGGAGACAGGAGAAAGAGATTATTCACCCAAGTATCAACCTGACATGGAAGTGATCCCAGGCCTTTCTGCTTAGTCACACCAACAAGCTGAATCTCCTTATTCCCTTTCAGGAACTAGTTAAACTCCTTCCTAAAAATACTTCACTACTGTACTTGTATTTCTTCTCTTGGAAAGGTCCTTCCTCATTGTTTGGATCATTGGCAACCTGCTTCTACTTTTGCTAATTTTATTCATGGCCACTTAGCATTTGTTTGTTCATGTGCCAAGTTACTTTTTAGCTTAAATAGCTTTTTTCACCTCCCTCAGGTTTACTGCTCCTTGATGTATTTGCACTCAGTGGTCACATCCCCTCTCAGCCATTGTCTTGCCAAGCAAATATAGCTGCTTTCTTCAGCTCTCTTGAAAAATTAATTTTTTTGTAAGGACATCAAGTTGCAGAGCAACAGCCATGGATAACTGCAGTCAGAGCAAACCACAGAATCTCCCTGTGCTAAAAAAAGTAGGTATAACACAATTTGGCTCATGGCCAAGGCCTGCATTTTGAAACACAGACACTAAAGTCTTTATCTCTGGTGAGGCATGTAAGTAAATGGTTTCTTACACCAGTGTGGTGAGAACTTCAGTTGTCCATTGACTTCAATGTCTAAGTAAGTTTCTGTTTAACTGATGTCTTGAAATGTTAAGCATCAGCACCAGTGTTTCTCTAACTGTTGGTGTTTTTTATTCTATTTCATTATGTCCACACACAGTTCAGAACCACCCACATCTCACTAGAGTTATAGGTCCTGACACCTATCTGGGGTAAGCAAATGTTATTTTGCTTATACATACATGCTCTCTCTGTATATACTAACTGAAATCACGAAATCAAAGAAGCCTCCTGAAGTACTACAGGGAAGGGCAGAGGGACATTAAGGAGAGTAAAAAAAAATCACAAATTAGTAATAAAATTTTACAGAGGCAGGTGCAAGTATGCTCATTCTCGTTACGCTCTCAGGCAATATGCCAGTGGCCAAGGTACAATCCTGGTAGGTAATCCTAAGAATATGGCCATTAGTACATGACACAGTCACTGCTTCTCCCGTGAGCCAACTTAAATAATACATATTTAATGTGATGACATGTCCAGTGGGATAGGGACCCAAAGAGAAAAGAGAGGCCCAGAGCATCACAGTCTGGGAGGACACTCAGATTTTATTTCAGACATTAGCAACACTTCAAGTGACTGGCTTGTGATGAAAGAGAAAATTTAACCCTGCCTTGCACAGTGGATTATTGCAGCACTGATGGAAAAAATGTCCCATTTTCATAGCTTTAGACATTAATGACAAAACATCTTTCTGCTTGCTGCTTGACAGGTCTAAATTATATTTATATTATTGAATAATTTTTATAGTTGTGCTTTAACTTTTGCCTAAATAGCACGTATATGCGTGTATACAGCTCTGCCCTCCCCTCCTCTCACAGCTACTAATGCAGCCCAGTCATCCAGCTCCACAGCCTCATTTAAACCCTGACTCCAGTCACTTGTGCAAAGCGAGCAAAGAGCTGGGGCAGATCAGTAGCCTTTTAACCAGTTCTTAATGAGTCAGGTAATTGGTAACGACTCATCTGTGTCTGGTGGGGTCAGGTAACCAAGACACCTTGCAAGAGTCTAAAGCTGTTCTATCTCCAGTACCAGGAGAGTGGTTTAGGAGTAGAAAAGATGAAAAAGTCTTCTGTAGGCTTCTCTAGAAAAAATACAAGCTGTTACTAGATTCAACCTATATGGAAATAGGGAAAAAATATAATCCTTTCATATATATTTATACCTCTATCTACACCTGAACATTTAAAATGCCACCAGAGTAGATAGATAGAAGAAGCTGAAGTGTTCACAGAGATCTTCCTGACCGGATTTCATACACTGGCATGATTAGCTGATCCAAAATCCAACAACTGACTAAACCATTTGCAACTTAACACATATATGTGATCTCTTTGGTGCTCTTTGTTTGCTCTTTAATCACCAAAGAAGTGCTTGCTTAAAGTTCACTTTAAATTCAGAGGTGAACGGCCCAGCATGTTTTGAATCATGAGCATGGGGCTCAGTTTCTGTGTACTATCATCAACTCTGCTGTCTATTGCTGCATGGTCAGCTTAAAAATTAAACCTCGGGCTACATTTCACAATGAAGATGGGTTTAATTTTGCTAATATCAGATAACAATATAAACTGTAAACTTGGGACAGGTTCATTACACATTTCAGAAGTTTATTAACCCAGTTTGATCTGGGGTGAATGTCTACAACAAACAAAACTCTATCCTTGTGGTAAAATTTTGCCCTGTTTGCTGTAAGAAATTAAAATTTAATTTTAGGAGGAGAAATTATCTTCAAGAAAGAGTTTTTAGAAGCCTTTATGAGTTTTAAATACTCATGCATTTATGAACTTTTAAAAGCTTGATCTCCTATAATTTTATAAATGTGCTTTCACTTCAAGGGTAGTTATATGTGAGGGAATTTAGACCTCACTTACTTGATGGAAGTTAAAGCCACAAGAAGGGGCCTTTGCATGAGACAGGAGGATGTCCACAACCAGTCCAAGAGACACAGAGTGTGTTTGAGGGTGCTCTGTCAGAGAGTTTTGTGTTTTCAGGGCACAAATTTTACCAGCTTCAGTTGTTCTGGTGTCTTATATGAATTCTAGACCAAGAAAACTAAGTACGAATGCTCACCTAAATATTCCAATCTGGTTCTTTCAGACAATATTTTTGCCTTTTATGGGGCAGTGGAAAGAATTAAAGGAGGATTAGTATTCAAGAAATTCATTATAAGAAAGAAGTTAGGTGTCCTTAAGTATCTGTGGTACTCCAGACTGAAGGGGATTTTGGGGAAATTTGTTCAGAAATATGTCTGCTGCTAGTTTATCAGCCTGAACTCTTTCCCCATGTCCTACTTTTTGGAGACTTGGGAGCATTCACTTGTGCAGAAGAGGAGACACAGCTGTACATGGTTTTCAATCAGATTTTAATGTTTCATGTGCCACTCTGAAGTCTACTTTTAAAAGTATTTTGCCCCCATTTCTTTGCCCTCTGACCCACAGAGAGGCCTGGCTCACAAACCCTTGCTCCCTACAGTGCATTTCCCAGCAGAAGAAACAGAATCACAGGTCCTACGGGCTCAGCATTGCTCTGTTCAAATAAAACAAAAATCCAGCCATGAGATACATAGGAAGCAGGTCAAGCTTTTAATCTTACCAGAGAGCAGGGGGCTGAGCAGAGCATCTATAAGTCATTAAATCTTCAATTTTCTGCTTTTCCTTGAGGCTTCCCCTCATTCCCCTTGGGACTGTCAGGGAAATCAGACTCACCTCAAATGCTTCATACAGTCAGAGTAGGAAAACTGCAGCAGAAAAGGCAGCAAAACCCTGGAATAAATCCTCCTCTCAAATAGCCAGACAAAACTTGCTGAGAATTGTAACTCCTACTGCAAGCTGGCTTCTTGCCATGAAGAAGAGCGAGGCGAAGCCACCTGCTGTGCCAGTGACACAGCTGTCGTGGCCCAGGGTGCCAACACCTCCTGCAACAAGGCACTGCTTTTCCCTGGGGTGTCTGCCCATCACCTATGTGGTGCCAGTAGTTCCCAAAGACATTTCCTACCAAATTTTCAGCCCCTTGAACACTGCAGGGCAGCCACACCAGGAGGCAGCTCCTCACCACTAAACTCCCCATACATTTACTCTTGTTTGCAGCCTGCGCAAAAACCTCTCCCACCCACTGCTTTAGCTAGTTGGGCATAACAAACAAGAAGGCAGTCACAGATGAAGAGTAACCCACCTGCAACACGGTCTTTGAGACTGCTGCTCTGCCCTGCCTGGTCAGACCAAGCAGCTTTTCACTCTCAGCCGGCCTCTGCTGCTGCTCCTCAGCAATCCTGTGGGGTCCAGTAGGAGGAAAAGGAGCTGAGACACCAGAGAAGGGAGAAGTAGGAAGAGTGAAAGAAGCCCCCCAAAAAAAAGTAAGCTGGAAACCATCCTGCTGGCATTGCAGGGCTGGTGAGGGTGAACCTGTTGACACGAAGCACTGCCTCTTTCTCCTGTATCTGCCCTAACTGGGAATGTGCTGTAGCTGGTAGCTCTTAATCACAGAGGGTCCAGGCTAAGTCTCCTTACTTGATACTTGGTTAGACATACACAAGTGGCTTACCATGCATAGAACACTTTTAACAGCTATAAGCTATGACACACGTATCACAGAATATTTTGAGTTGGAAGGGACCCACAATGATCATTGATGAAGCTGAATAAAGCTCTGCCATTTCTTAAGAGTGCCACATAATCTGAAGTATTCCTGTGCTTTCTTGGTGTCTACTTGGACCACCTTTGCTTTTTTTTCTACCTGCTGTGATATCTGAGACTCCATGTAAATATAACTGCCCTGCTGACAGAGGCCCTGTTCTTCCAGACAGGGATCAGGCACCCTCTCACCTGTCTTTTCACACCCCACAGGAGAAAAGCTGCAGTTTCCTCACAATATGAAACAGAGCTATGCCAACCAGTCGTTCTCAACTGAGTCCCAGACCAGAATACTTCCGTCAATTTTGACTTTTTTTCCCTGCAGTTAATGTTGGAACAGCACACCGAGTGTCTACCATTGCAACCAAATACCTTGGGTTTGGAGCATGTATCTACTGAGGGGAGACTGCTCTGCTATTGTGCAACAGATTTGCCTGAAAGATGTTTTTGGCCATTAATCTCAGTATTTCATTTCTAGACACCAGGCTTTCACCTCCTGAGCTCTTTACGTTCTCTGGGATCACTTCTTCTTTTTGCTGCTTTTTGACTGGCAGCATCTTTGCATCTGCTTTTTGAGTTTATTGTCAACTTGGCTTGTGATCCTCTTTTATTTCCCTGCCTTCTCTAAGGTGACTTCAGTTACACCTTGAGCTGCAGATGCAACCCTGTGTTGTCCAACTTACTTCCCTATCAGGGTTTCTCCATCTGTACTGTACTCAACATTTGTGGCTGTTCCTTTGCCTCTCAGTCGAGCTGTGCAGAGCCAGAATGACAGGCGCTGAGTGCTCTCCACTGCAAAGGTCCACTTGCCTCTCTCACTGATGTGAACTTGCCTGCCACCTTCTTTTGCCTCTCCACTGTCAGATGTTATTCCTCTCTCTCCTCCCTTTTCATCACCCTGACTTGCTACTGGAAACTGTTGGGTATTTTCCTCCTTTCCAACTTTTTATTTGCTTTCCTTCCTGTGCTTACTGCGATGTCCCTTGCCCAGAAATCTATTAACTCTTGCTCTGCTCTTCACCTTTCTTTCCTGTCTGGTTTGGAAGTACTTCACACTGATTGTCTCTACCAGCACCATCTTTTACTAAGACATCACTCCCCATGTGAACCTCCGAGACTCTCACTGGCACCAATGGGGTTAGGTCAAGTCTCTTTTGTTTTTCTCCTTGAAGCTCTGCATAGCTTCCCTCCGGGCAACTTCCTTGGTTTTGCTTCATCTCATTCCTTGTCCTTTTTGAATACCTCAGGATTTCTCATGGCTGCTCTCATGCACAGTACACTCTTCTACACTTGATATATTTAAAGAACCTTCAAGATTCATGTATTCAGATTTCTTTTAAGATTGGAAGCTTACCTTCAAAAAGAAGTCTGGTATCTCTGCTTGTTAATATTGCTTCAGGAGAGGGATCTTTAAGTAAGATGAACCTTTAAGAAAAATACATAATATGGTATGACTTACACTGTAAATGCCAAACATTCAAAACGACAGCACTGCTGTATTGAAGATCCACACTGGTTTGGTTTTGTCTCAGACACTGGGCAAACACATTGTTCAACCTCCACTGTATCCCCGCTTTGTGCTGCTAATAATTCATGAGAAAAAGATAGCTGTGCCTCCCATCCCTTCACTCCAGATGCTAACCCAGCCATATCCATTCCTCTCCCAGGGTAAGGGGCCCCCTTCTACTACAGCTAACAATTGCTGTTTATTACTGGCAAATACCATTCAGCTAAACTAGGAGCCTGAGGAAAAGCAATTTTAGGTTCACTTCCTAGATAAGAAAGAAAATTCCTTCCTGTTACTGATTCCATAAAAGAGAAGGAGGTAACCTGCAGAGTCTGATAAAGTCAGCCCTCTATTTCAGCTCTGGCTGTGGGCAATGTTAGCGCAGAAGACGAGCAGCTCTGAAAGTTTAATGCAAGAGACACAGAAGAAAGAAAATCATTTGGTTCTCCCACTCCCCTGAGGGGAACTGTCTTTGTTTTCCAGAACTGAAGCTGCAGTGATATCCTTGACGATCCCCCTGCAGTGATTGTAATTTCTAACTTGCTGGTTAAGTCACTTGGGAGCAAAAGTGTATAAGATTTCAGATTCTCCTGGCCAGTCCTAAGATCTTTTTTGTCCCTCACCAGTGTTTCTGCAACCATAGGTGTTTGCTCAGGGAAGGAGGTGAAGACTCTCCTTGGTCCCCCCGCTGGCACCACAAGGTGCTCCTCCAGGCACAGGCATCCAAGCCAGGGGGGCTCCTGGCTCTTTGATTGCCCAGCTGTGCTGTATGCACAGGTCGTAGGGTTGGTTGTATGTGCCATCTGACAGTGTAAATAAATACAATATTAGCTCATACGCATGCAAGGACATGGACATAAATGCTACTCTCTATGAATCATCCTGGAACCCTATGGGTCTCACATCATAAATCTTTTTGGAAAGCATGTACTCTGCTTCCTTGCTGACACTGATGTTTGTTTTACTTTGCTTTGAGCTTAATAATTGGCAAATCCTGGAGTGGCAGCTGGACTGACTTGCTGTGCGCCCAGGCAGTGAAGGGGATGCTGCTGAACAGCGATACATTCCTGTCAGGGTGATGGCTTGCTTGAAAGGCAGTGACAAGTGGTACAAGAGTGGGAAATGTGTTTTCCAGATATCAAGATTTAACCACTTTCCCTCCTTTCTTTTTCAGGTTTTCCTTCCATCCGGCTCATAGGTAGAGAGAACTGTGTACATCAGTACACGCATGAATACAGCAAGTCTGTTTGTTTACCAACCTTTGCACAGGCAAACCTTCAGACCATTTTTTTAAAATTCTTTTTTTCTTTGTTCACAAAGATGAAGGGAAAATGTTCCCACGTATGGATTTTGCAGGAAATGGGAAGTGGGTGACAGTGACCGGGGCTGTGACCTGGCAGACCTCGCCGTCTAATGTAACTCGATCTCATGGTGCTTGGGAGAAAAAAGGGAAGAGAAGTCTAGCCCTGGGACTGCAAATCACAGGCCGTGATGACAAGAGGGGGCCTAATAAAACTCAGCACCCTTCACTTTTAAATGAAATGAGTGGGGAGGGGGAGTGGGGAGAGGATAATTTATTGCCTAGAGATATCCCGGGGTATTGCATTCCTAGAAATGCCTTTCACTGCCCCATAGCATTTCAGTAATGGAAAATGTGAATACAGCTTTGAGCAGTTAAGGTCTTTATTTGAATTAATTAGAACAGCTATAACAACAAGATTTAAGCAGTGGAGGATGGACACAGGAAGACCTTGCATTGTCCACAATCCTGTTTTGTTATATCATCCTCCAGCAGCCACCTTCCTGAAGGACATCAGTACTGCCAGGAAGGAAAGGCTGGGGTGTCCAAGTGACTTGGATGGTATGGATGACACAGGTACATGATGCTGAGAAAACATGCCATGGCTCTACCTCTCCTCTAACCACTGATACCTAACTGTGTTAAGGAGGCCACAGGAGCAAGCGAATTTTGCTGGACAATGCTGCTATTTGCTGGCAGGCAGGTCTTATTTTGCAATGATGGTGATCTAAATAAATTTGCTTTAATACGTACTGCTGAGCAAGGATGGAGACTCTCTAAATGAACTCACTGGACAGGAATGGGTGCACAGTTTAACAACAGCTTGGCATGCCAGGACATGCTAGGACTGACTCAGGGGTATCCTGCATCCCTTTTGGAGGAGTGGCTCAGTCACTTCTGTATTCATTGTTTCGTTTTGTTGGGTTTGGGGGGTTTTAAACAAAAACAAACTGACAGGGATAGACAAGCTTTGGGAGCTTCAGAAATCCTGCTGATTCAAGCGCTTGCGGTACCAGGATACTCACATCTCTTTGTAACTGCAAAAACAGGTAGGATCACACAAAAACATGAGTCCCCACACAGGACTCTGCAAACTTCTTTCTAGTTGAGCTGGAAATCCATGTCTTTTCCAAAGGATTTTGATAGCTCTACTTCGGGACCCAGAATATTTTTAATTAAATTAAAGAGAAGACAGAAAGGAAAATTAATTAAGAGGCTTTTTTGTTTGTTTGATCTTAGTAGATGGTTAAACTCAATTTTTATTGAAACTTTAGGCAGAGGTTCTTGTTTGTTTAATCTATGTCTCTGATTATTATTATATTTCTGGTAGGGTGAACACCAAAGAATAAATGAAAGACAATGAAATAAACAGCCAAGTGTGGCTGTGCCCTAGAGCCATCCCATCTCAATATACGAGCATGTGTTTCATCTCTCCAAAGCAGAGATTTCAGGACTCAGCTGGCACCAATAAAGAGGTATCACACTGGGAAAGAGAGCTGTCACTCTCCTGGGCTGCTGTCTGCCCCCAGCCCCCTGTGCAGGGGTGAGACAGGAGAGCTGCATCTCCATGGAGCACTTGCCTCCTGGACATATTCAGTATATACCCACTCACCTCATCCCGTTTTGTTGAAGCTGCAGAGCTCTTTGCATGTCTCAGGCACAAAAGTTGCCCAGTTTCAGGGCTGTGCTTGGTACAGCAGGCAGAGCAGCTGTTGAAAGCACAACTGGTTTCTGAATCACCTGTTAAAATCTGCTCTCACCAGGGCTGCCACCACTGCTGCTTCCCCTCCCACTTGGTCACAGTTCTCCCTCTCCTCTTTGTTCCCCTTGGCTATGCCCCACGATATGGGTAGGAAGTACCAGGGTAGGAAATATCTATGTATATATGCATCCATCACTCACACAGAAGTGGGAAAGTTGCTCATCCCCTTGTCCATCCAATTGTCACAGGGACTTAGTCAGGTTGCTTCTGCTTTCTGTGCTTGGGAAAGCCCAGGTGTCCACTCTGCCACACTGGTCCCTGCCTCTGTGCTCTGCATGGTTCACAAAATCAGCTGTCATTGTTTGCCTGGCTGCTTACAGCATCTTCAGACTGTTTATAGGCATAGACAAAACCCTGTGCTCAATGTAGCTTTCTGTGTATAGTTTAGGCAAGCCAAAGTGCTGTGGGCTTTTCCTTCAAATCCACACTGAGGGCTGGGATTGAAGACTTTCACACTCTAAAATAGTCCGTCTCAAGTTGAGCCAAAGTTTTCAAAATTGCATCTTCTTTAAGTATCTTCTTTCAACTCTGAACACACTTACTTTTAATAAATCCTTTTTTGCCCCCACTAAATTCCCGAGAAGCAGCAACAGAGTGAGTTACATGCATTTTACAAATGAAAGGCCACATGCCAGCTGGTCCCAGATAGCCTTGATCCAGTACTGCAGTTAAAATATTAACTTTCCCAGCCTCCATTTAACTTAGTGATATGTAAAGAAAACCCTCCTATGCTTCTCCCCAGGTGAAAAGCATATTAATTTTAGCCAAAATCCACCCTCACATCTGATATCCTCCTGATATCAGCAAAAAGAATGGAAAGATAACTCTGTTTGCTGTCCTGTTTACAGGCAGGGGGTGTTCAGGGCTAGCGGAATCATACAGATATCAAAATACACAGAGAGAATGAAGCAACAGGGATAAAGAATGAATTTTCGGAACACCAAAAATAAAAAGACGATAGGGAATTGACCCAGAAAATGCTTACTCATGGACTGAATGTGATTAGGGTGGGATCCAGTCCGAAAGAGTTCCCATGAAAACTAGAGCTTTCTCCAGAGGTTACAGCCCTTGTTGCATTAGATATGTTCAGAGAAAGTATATCAGTGAAAATAAATAGAATTCCATTTCTCAGAGGATGAGCACCCAGGTGTGGTGGACTAAACATTACTGAATTATTCAAACGTGCTTAAATCTATGAGATTGCACCAGAAATCACAGGAGTCCACCTTGTGATCTTGTACATCCTGTTTCAAGTCAGGACTTAAAAAATACCTGGAGAGCAGCCTCTCACACAAGCTTTTTTTGGTTTCCACTACCGGCTGTAATCCAAAAGCATAGTAGCCACTGTGTGCTTGAACATTAAAAACGTACTGGACTGAAGCAGAAGTCCCTGTCAGGTAGAGTTGATGCTGACCTGCTCTTGGTGCTGACTAGCTTTCTTGGTGCTGTTGGTGTGCAGGGCACTATTTCTGGAGGAGAAACTTCTATTGAAATCTATACTAGTGTGAAACTTCTTTGAAAACTAGCAAGATTCTTCCTGTAAGAGATACTATTACATTTTTACTGTTGAGTTTAATATTTAGTTTTCAAAGTTTGGTGTCATATTTTTTTAAGCACTTAATCCTGTGCCTAGCATAGGCCCTTCTCCTCCTGGATATTCGCGTGCTACTGTTCAGAAATTCCGTGCACCTGCAGATCCGTTCAAGAGGTGATATCCAAGTGCTTCCAGGGTGGAGTTAACATCTGGTTAAACGTTAACATGGGGCTTGGTTTCATCATTTTACAATGTGTAACCTGTGGCAAGTAAATGATAAACTGTTCTGGGTGCAGCCCTGGTTGCCAGGTACTTAAAATTCACGTTGTTACTCCCCAGAGGAAAAGCAAATAACTGTCATTTGGAAGCAGGTAAGCAGAAAAGATGCTGCATATTGATTTCTTACTCTCCTAAAAGAGGCACAAAGATAACAATTACACTGGAAAATATATTGCCCAGTTTAGTATTTTCTATATATTTTTAAGACAACAGCACAAGGTGCTGAACCAGAAACAGAAGAAAGCTACCTGTCACTGTAGGGCAGAGACTATAAGGTATTGCTTCTTATTTCTTGAATCATACTGATCTTTCACCTTCTTCTCCTCTTCTCTGATTGCCCCATAACCAATAAAATATGTTAAAAAATTGATCACAGAGACTAGAGCTACCCACAGCTCCATCTGGCTGACCCAGAGTGCTGGGCTCCCAACACTGCCATCCCTTTCTCCTGCCTACATTGCAGCCAGGCACACCAGGGTAGGCTGGCACTGCACTTGGGGGAAACCCATGTGTCTTTGGGCAGTGGCCCATCAAATGTGCTCTGGTATGATGCACCGTGGTAACTCTGACATCCTACATCCTTGCCAAGACCCTGACTCGGTGGAGGCAGGGAACAAAGACAACTTGTCTTCTGTTTGTTCTCATGAGATAATAGTTGTGATGAGATTCAGGAAAAGGTTAAATATTCATGCAGTAAAAAGGCATTTTCCAGTTATGCTGACTGGGATAGATACTGCAACAGCCATTAATCTCCGTGCTCCTGGCTGGAAGCTCATCATGGGCTGAAGTCACTGTCTGCCCCCGCCCCGAGTAGGATTGTGCAATCATCATCCGTGTTCATCATCCGAGGTGAGAGGGGAGGGCGTCACCTTCCTCTGCAGCATCCGGCACCAGCTCCGGTCACGGGCAGGATGCTGCCTGAGGTGGACATGGCCGTGCTCCAGTATGGCAAGAGTTACACGCCCTCCACCGAGTTATAACAGCTGATGCAGCCAGATGTCACCTCTGGCTGGGCTTACCCCTTCCCCATGCACATGTGCCAGGCTTGCCAACACCCTTCACCTTCCCCAGGCCCTGAGGAGTCAAAGCTTCAGGTAATTTCTTCCCAATGTGGGGCCCTGCTTCTTACAGACACTGGTGTGAATTCGTTGCTATCACATCCCATGAGTTTGTGATCATCAGTATTCAGAGACTTCATGATGCAAGTACTTATAGACAGGCAAGATGATGTAGCTGCAAAGCTGCATGAAATAATACACAATTCAGCACTGCTGGCAGGTGCTTGCTTTCTGACCTAAATTTGAAATTACCTCATCCCTCTTTAATATGAAGATGTCTTACGCACTTCATTATCAGGGCTCTTCCTTTTTCTCCTGTTTGTATGTGTGTGTGCACATTTCTGTTGTCCTCTCTCACTCCTGTTTCTCCCTCCACCTCACATCAGTGTACACTGCAGACTTCCTCTCTCACTTTTATAAGCTGACAGAAGTGAAGTGACCTGGTTACACATCCAGATCTGAAAGCTGCCTCAGCAATATTTTTCCTCCCTTTCTGCAGCAGTCCTGGGCAAGCACACTGTCCTCAGCCTGTCAGTGCATTTGAAGCGGGGGGGTTATGGTCTGCACCACAGTTCACCACCACAACTCACAGAGCTGACATCTGCAGTCACTGACTTGTGACAACTTTATTAGGAAAACGGTAGTCACTGATTTCAGGCAGAAGCCATGGAAAAAGGTGATGATATGATTGTTGTTGTTATTGTTGTTATTAATATTATTATTACAGTAATCAGTGTGAGCTGCTGGCAGAATATGCCTCTCCGGAAATAACTCATTAATTCTGAGAGCTGCCAACGGGAGGAGCAGCCCAGAGCCCTGATCCGGCAGCACTTACGCAGCAGGATGCCCGTGTTATCAGTGAGGAAATCCACAGCTTGACTCTACGTATGCAAGTGTCCTCACTAGTTCCTGAAGGCAGCAAAAGAGAAAGTCCTACCCATCCTCATTCAGTGCTCTTAGGAATCTTTGCTACAGTAAGATGTTCCCATTTGTTTCTGCCATTCTAAATAGTGAGGGAGTCAATTTGCCCTCCCTGAGACTCAAACTGACACTCCAGCAGTCCATTATAAAACTATATTTTCTTCATTTTGACTCTTTATTTCTCTATATTTGTCTCTTTTATATGCAAATGTCTTGGTTATAATAAATACCTGTAATAAACTATACTCCTGGATCCTTGTGGTTACATGTGAAACCAAAGACTTTAATATAACATGTTTAGATGTAAATGATTTTATGTAAATGTTTAGATTCTAAGAGGTTTCTTGCCACCAGACTATTATCATGTATGTTAGAAAACTAAAAGCTTATCATCCAGTCTGTTCCTTTGGCTGGGGTACATTTATATTTCCATACCAATCTAGGTCTAACCAACTGGAGGTTAGTAAGAATATAATTTGGTAGGACTGTCTGATAAAGTAAAAATGCAAAGATTGTTCTTTCTGGGTTTGTACTAAATTTTTCTATCATTCAATTTTATTTCCATGCTTTCAAATATTTTTTCAGATTTCCAGATTTATAGCACAGAGCTAGGCAAGGAGATCTCAGGGAAGCCCAACTTGAGAATTCAGAGATAAAACAGAGAAACCTTTGCGATTATCCTATTTTTATGAAATTCCTTGTTCTGTGTCAGAAGAAAGGCAGTTCCAAACATGCTTGCTGGTTTATGAAATGTTTGCAGGCTCACTTACAGCAACTACAAAGGGTAAAATAGCTCCAAAGTGCTACCAAATCCAATAGGCTTTTGGGACTTCATCCCAACTGGGACTCACCAGCTCTGTACCATCAGTGGACACAGAGACACTTCATATGGCCTCAGGATTCTGTTCTTCATTGAAGAGGCATATGAAACTCAATAGATATGGCAAAGTATAAAGCAGGCTCTCTTCCTTAGGCAAAGAGAAATGCCAGTGAAAATCATCTGCCAATGACAAGGAACAAGTTAAGAAAGAGGACTCTTTTCTTGAAGTACATTAAATATTTCTCTCTCAAGTGCAGGAATATGAGCAGACATATGTGTATGAAATCAAGTCTAGAAGTTTTATATTAAAGACACATAAGACCCCAAGGATCCAAGAGAGAACCCAAACATGAATGTAGTCAGATATGGACATTCTGGCTTAACAGGCTCTGCAGGCAATTTCTGAGAAGGGGATGCTCGAGAAGCACTGTCTTCCCTGAACACTGGTTTGGCTTCATGTGCTTACTTCTATCTGCCCATGCACCCACAGAGATGCCCTCACATCAGGGCAGAATGTTCCATGTCAGTCCCAGGCTCTGCTGAGATAAAACCTCACCTTCCCTCTCCCAAGTGTGAGGTCTGAACCAAAACTTGCAATAAAAATCACAAAATCATAGATATGTTAAGGTTGAAAAAGACCTCTAGGATCATTGAGTCCAACCATTAAATAAGTCTGACTGGTAAAAGCACCTGGCGAACTATTACATTTTTAGGTTATTTTCACACGAGAACCCAATACCTCTGTATTCCATACTACAGTGTGGCTAATCATTTGCATTGTTATTTTAAAATTTGCTTGTCTCCTATCTATACTGTAATTTTGTTCCTTTCTGCCCATAGTTTCAGCTTTCTGAATTTTTGTAATTCCCTGGTGTCATCAGGAATTTTTATATCATCCAGCTAGGCATCATCTGTACATTTGTTGACATGCAATTAATTAATTCCATGGGTCATTAATACATGCTTTGAATAAAGATCAGAAGTGCACTCAAACCAAAGTAAAATCTTTCACTGATTTTTGTGTATTCCAGATCTAACCTCAAAACTTGCCCTCAAACATATCTCTTCAATTACAGTACCCTGACAGATACCTCCCTGCAGCTGGCTATACTGGGACTGTACCATTCATGGATGTTTTCTTTAATCCCAGCTGGCAATATGTAGTCACTCGTTTCTGTCTGTGCAAAGCCTATCTGGACTCTTCTTTATGTGCATGTTGCATCATGGGACAGTGACATCAAAGGACGTAGTAACCCCAAATCTATTGTGTACCCTGTATTTGTCTGCTGTGACTTGTTCTTTTGACTGCGTGTTTACAGAGTGACTTTGAAAAATGTAAGAGCTTTCTCTCCCTGGCAGGAGCAAAGTACGGTACTGCCCACCTGCTGCTCTGCCTCTACCAGCTTTGAAGTTGAAAGCAGGAGAAGAAGCAGGGAGACCTTCAGGCTAGGCACCAGGGGTGGAAGTGTCCCTCTTGGGCCACAGGGCTGGTCACAGCACGCAGCAGCCACTCCCATCCCCGACCTCCCACCCCTCTTGCCAGCCGAGACCCCCTTACTTTGTCCCATGAAATTGTTCTGCCCCCAGCTTATTTACAGTCCTTGAGGACAGAGGCTTTGTCCTGTAATAAAGCCGCGTTTATTGTTCCTCTCAGCTCTGCATTACAATTTTCTCTGAGCCCTTGGCAGCCATACTCAATTCCCTAGAGGTCTTTGCACATTATATGGAAGTATACAAGCCAGCATCATTTCTTTTCTTTTAACCAAAGTAGGTGCAATCTTCTAATTACAGTGTGTGCTGTAGTCCTCAGTAAATACCACCAAGCCATTATTTCCAACAGTATTGCACAGCTAGTTAATCCACATTGATACTGATTTTTCAGTGTAAACATTATCTTGCACAGTAAATGTTGTAAATGTTGTAAATGTTGTTGTTGCCTTTGATGATTAAATCCACATATCGTTCAACTCAGCTCTTCCTTTCAGAGGTCTGAATTTCCATGGCTAGTTTTCCCTTTTCTTGGCATTTACATCCTACCCCTGATCGAGCTCCGTGGGAATGCAAAGTGCTAGCTGACCTGCAGAGCAAAGTCCTCACTTAAGGCTGCAAGTTGTTTCTCATTATTGAAAATACTATAGCTGTCCTTTCTAAGTTTCTCAGTTTGCTATGCCCTGTGGTTTCTCTGACTTGAACATGCAGTGTATACAGTCCCTCAATCCAGATGGTACTAGAAACAGTGGAGAAGACATATATTTTTATTCACATTAGACCCTTTAATTTATGTAGAATATTTCAGGATAAGGAATAAGGAGACTGACAAGCAAGTAGAATTTTTGAGATTACAAAGAGCATTATTTAGGGACTGGAATTTCTCCCAGCAGGATTCTTTCAGATTGGATGTAGGAACAGTGCCATGGCACTACGGAGAAGCTACCTTTGCTGAGACACATACTGGTTTCCTTTGGCAGACAAGGAGAAGGGCAGACACTGCAGAATATGACTTGCTTTTACTCTCCTGCAGGCTGGGGCCAAAGTTGGGAACAGAAGAGGATGTGGGATCCTGGGCCTGTCTGGCAGCAGGATTTTTGGGGATCAGAGAACTGGATCAGAGTTGAAGCAATAGTGACTCTAAACCTGTGGGTGTGCTGGCTCGCTGTGTGGCAAGTTACTTTCTATGTCTGGGCCAGATGGGATTATACTCTTTCTTTTTTGAATTATCTCGACAATAGCTAAGAAAAAAAAAGTAGTTAAGTTTCTAGAAGGCTTTTTCTTGACAAGTCCTTGTAGACTTTTATGAATCTTGTTAATGCCTAAATTTTTAGAAGTTTCTTTCAGAAGTTTCCTTATTTCTTCCAATACTCTTTCAGAAGTTGAAGATGATTGGTCTTTATCCTCTTTTTTCTCCTGTTTTTATTATCAGAAAAACCTTTCTCCAGTTATTTGATATCTCATCTGTCTTTTTCAGGTGCTCGCAAGTCAGAAGTGGCTCTCGGTTTAATGCAGCCAATACTTCAAATGTTTTAGGATAAAGCGCAGCAGTCTCAGCCAAATAGAAAACAATAATTTACCAAAGTATTATCTCATCCATCCCTTCTCCATTTCAAGCTTATAGTTGTGTTTACTGCATGGAAATTGATTTTTCTTTATTAGTGCATACAAAAGACACCTTAATCACTAGCTTTCTTGATGCTATTTGACAGTAAATGATCCTTCTAAGGAATCATTTATTTACCTGATCGCCCTTTTACAATTAATGTGCTCCTTATCAATCTTCATTCACAAAATCTAGAGTAGGTTCCCTCTTCGGTTTATCACCCCTTTCTGAATAAGAAATGGCCACCAATGACTTCCAAAAGCTTTTAGGCTGCTCCACATCCATTCCCAAGGAAATTCAGGAAATTCTAGTAATTTAAAGTCCCCCACAACAGCAGCTTCTGGTGTTATGGATGATTTTGTCAGTTCCTTGTAAGTTCATCTACATGATTTTCCGTGCTTGGCTGCAATATTAGCCTTCTACTGTGACCATGCCTTTTCACCAAACTTTGACCAAATTTTGACCAAACTTTTCACCATCACCTGCTGGTTAGATGCTTCCATCCCTGAGCTAAGCATGCAGCTCCATAGACAATGCTACGAATGAAGCCTGGTTTCATAGGACGACAGAGTGATTTAGGTGAGAAGAGACTTTAGGAGGTCTCTATGCAGCTCCCAGGGCCAAGCAGGACTTGAAGACTAGACCAAGCCCTCATGGCCCATTCTAGCTGAGGTTTGAAATCCTCTGTGGATGGAGAATGCACAGCATCTATGCTTGCCTGTTGCCTCCATGAAACTGTTTTCCTACAGATCTATTTCTCACAGTTGTTTAAAACTGGTGAATAGGAATATATCAGCTGGAAACAAAGCTTTCCTGGTGCCTGGAAAATAAAGAATAAGGCCTTTCTCCCACTCCCTCACATGGCTTATCTGAAGTCTGCTGGGAGCTGAGCTTGTGCTATGGCTTTTCTCTCAATCAAATCCCTTAGGGGCTTTACTTACTGGGTCTCCAGTGGACTTTACCCAGTTGTCCTGAAATACAGATGATATTTATTGTCACAGTCACCTTTGTTCTCTTCTTCTCTCTGCTAAGTTTTGTTCCGGTACTGCAGTAGCTTCACAGACTTCCAAGGGGCATGCACACGCCTCTACACACACAAACACATTCACAAACACCTATGTGCACAGAAATAACTGCAGAAAACAACTGGGGTTTTTATTTTCATATGATTTCCGGCTAAAAATCAGAATGAATACACAATTTTTAAGCACATTCATGTGCTCATTTATTAGCTATTTGTGTTCATTATATTTGCTTTAATATGCCTCATTATTTTTCACTCAGAGACAGGGTAATCCCTGGCAGGCAGAAGGTTACTGGTGAGACATGTGGACAGACCCACTTGCAGCAGTGTAGTCCCAACACCAGGAGAGCTCATTTCAGTCAGAGCAATGCAGTGTGGAGATGGTTTGATGCCTGAAGGCACAGGCAGGAGCCAGTGACAAGCATACCCCAGGAGGAGCCAGGCAGGGAACACCCCTTGGAGCACTGCCTGGCCCCTGCTGAGGACAACAGCAGTATCATTTTTCTGCAGCTCCTAGGTTGACCCTGAAAGTGAGGAGAGCAAAACAACATCTTTGCCCTCACTTTGCTCACCTATACAGGGAAAACACCTGGGTGGAGGGGTCTGTCCTCCTCACCAAACCCAAAATAACATGTAGGCTGAGCATTTCTGAGGAAAGCAGAATTATTTTTCTTCTCAGTACAGCAAAACCAGGGCAAAAACTAGCTCTCTGCAAGCAGAGACAGGCACTGAATTCATTGGATAATCTGCTGCAAATTATTTGCCCAGCTCTATTAATTAATGCTGTGAAGCACTTGGAGGGTTAAATGCCCTTGAGCTGTCGTTCACCTAAGCTTTGCCCCTGAATTGACATCAATGAAAAGTCCTTAATGGTGGTGGTAGCAGCAGCAGCAGAAGCACTGAATTTTCAAACCCTCCTGAGGCAAGAAAAGATGATTTTTCCCTTCATTTTATGGTCTGCTGAATCTTCTGTTTTTCTTGTTATATAGCAGGAATAATGTTCATAGCCTTGGAGTATTCTTGTGGTTTTCCAAATGCCTCAGATTTAATTTGGCATCTTCCACACGCACAAAAATTTATTGCCTCATATACTCTTTCACTGTGAATGCTGTCCCTTCCCCAGTTCTGTGGAGGGGTCCTGGAGCCGAACAATGATCCCATGGAGTTGTTTCTCAGCTGGTGAGAAGCCCTGCCTGGTGCCTCAGCAGACAGTGATCACACAAGAAGACAGCCCCTGATGGGGAGGAGAGGTCAACCCAGACCTTTTGCATTGGCCTGAGCCCCAAACACTCATCTCAGAAAATAAATACGAAAACATAATAAGATGCACACACAGGCCCTTTGTTACCAAGTCCAAACCCCAACATGTAAGAATAAGCTTTGTGAGCAGGGCGGTCTCCACAGTGAAAGGCGCCCAAGGGCAGGCGGCGGGGATTGGAATTTTCTGGCTGGTGGTGCCTACTCTCTGTCTGGGGCTCAGCAGGATGGCCTGGGGTCAGGTCTTCGTGTCTGAACCTCTCTGAGGGCTGGTGTTTAGGTTACCAGCTCTCCAGAAAGAACGTGCTTGTATTGCAAAGAAAAGGAATGCATCCAGGCCATTCCAGATGTGGGGGCTCCTGCCTGTTACACTAATGGATCATGACCGAGACTCATGAGTTCAATTTTCCTCTTTAGAATTACATGTGTTCAGAGGAGCACACGAACAGCAGCTTCAGGGTGCTCTGAAGCCAAAAGGAAAGACAGGGCAGAGCAATGGCAGTCCTTTTCTCCTTGCATAGCTGCTGCAAAAGGACTGTAGATCATCCTACTGCCACTGCTATTTCTTGCACAGAAGTATGTGAAGGCTTTGGCTGTTTGGCTACCACACATCATGCCAGTGCTTCCAACTTGGAGTCAAAATGCTTGAAACATACAGTGGGTGAAAAGAACCTCTGTGGGACCAAGGAGGACCTGTCCAGCGCACTGCCATGGGGTGGCAGCAAATCTGCTGCCTTGAAAACCCAGGCCACTTTCACAGGAACACCTTGAAGGTCCATAGTCCTAATGGAGCCCATGACATTCCTCTGTGTATGAAGCCCATGTTTCAGAGCCCTTTTGGATGCTCCAAAATCCATAGTGTTCTCCATAGCACAATACAACTCTCATATAAGGCCATTGCCCCAGGCTGCATTGACACATTCCAGAGAAGATCTGGTCTGCAGCATCTTCAAGGCAGTGAAATTATGTCCCTGAGTTAAGTGGTAGATTGAGTCAAAGTCAAAATCTGTAGGAAGACAGTGAACAGCTGCCAGCAGCTTTCTGCCATAGGCCTCAACAATGTGTGTGATACAGGTCACCTGTGTAGCTATATCAGATCAGATAGGTACCTAGAAATCTCCTTTTTGTATATATTTTTAGCTTTTTGTTTTTCTTATTAAGCATCTGAAATTAAGAGAGACCCACAACCCAGCTATTGCTTTGCATTAGACCAATCCCATTTGGGCAGATTGCAAAGAGGAATAAATCAGATGATTCTATTTCCAGATTGGAATCAGGTCAGATAACTATCACCTCCCTTCCTTTGCCTGACCTCTATTAAATCCCAGCTCCACCATCAGCTCCTGCAGTGACAAGCAGTGTCCTTCACATGTTGCTGAGACATGTGAAATGGCAGGGGAAAGGCTTCCTGCGATGGCCTCAATTCCCGTTTCCAGGTGCAGTACCCAGTGAGGATGTAGGAAGGCACACTGTGCCTCGCCTTTCCTAAGCTCCCCACCCAAGGTCACTGCTGCCAAACCCTGTGCTCTCATCTGATACATGAAGGGAAAACAGGCCTCTCCCTGACTTTCAGCCATGTGGAAAGTAACTGGAGCAGTGCGGGGTTCTACCTGGAGGTGCAACTGTGCATCCAACAGGCAGGGAGCAAAGCCCTGCCTCGGTACTGTCCACTGCTGGCTCCAGGCTGGGAGCAAAGAGGGCTATCAGGTTTGCCAGGAGTGAACAGAGAAGTACCAAATAATGTGTGCTGTGGCTGTGGATGCAATCACCCTGGATTCACCGGGAAACTGAGGGCACACAGAGGTTGTGGGAAGGATGAGGGATGCCTGGAGAGACCATCCATCTCAGTGAGTCAGGCCATCTACTGCTACTCATGTTCACACCTCAGCTGGGTGAAGAGCACAGGGTGCACCTGGAAGGCAGCCACGTTAATCAAGATGTTCTGTCTTGGAGGCAAATAATCTGTGTGGAGGTGGGGAAGGACCACAGCGGCTGTGGGTAGTGCTAAAGGCTAGTAATCTCCCCAGGAGTCTCCAAATGGTGCATCAGTGGTTAATGTCATAGGAAGGAAGGAAGGAAGGAAGGAAGGNCATGTAAATTTTTTATTACAAAAAAAACAGCTTTCACTGATGCGTGGCACTTACACATGTAAAATATGCAGCATCTCCTAGGCCAATAAATCTTCAGTATGCTATAACTGACAACATGGATGGAAAAACAGGAATATTTTTCTCTCTGGAGAAATCTGGATTAAGTTTCTGGTGGAAAACTGTGGTGGGATTTTCTTTCTCTGTGCAGAGCCTATGCTTTAAAGAAGGTTCATTTGAGCCCTTTCCTGCCTCAAGGACACCAAGTTCATCCTGGCATCAGGGGCTGCTCTCAGCCTGGGCCCAGGTCTGAGCCAGGAGGTGCAGGGATTCATGCAATGGGTGTGTCCACATTTGCTTGGTGTTGTGACTCAGGGCATTCAGCAGCAGCAGCTGTTGCCAGATGGCTCCAGTTACCACTGCGTATCACTGCAGAGGGTGATTTCCCTCTGCCCTGTTCTCCATACAAATGTCCACAGCTAACACCCTCTTCGAGCAAGGACCTCTCCAGCATGCACGGGCTGCCAGTGTGTCCTCATAGACCTCTGACAGGGGTGTCGATGAGGACAAACTAGAAACAGCATCTCAGAAGCTGATGTAACCACACTGCTTCATGGATTTTCATTTCTGCTGCATGAGAAGTGCCCTTTCCACTGACCACCTCTTTTGGAGGTTCATTCTCCAGCATCCTCTTTAAGCTGCAGCCTTCTGTGCTTTCCCAGCATTCCTGTCTTTTTCCTTTGCTCTGCCAAGCCAGAATGGCCAGTGTTGACTGCGATGCAGAGGTGAAAGGTGGTTGGTCTGCAGGGGCTCAGCCTGAGCTCTGTTGGTCTCAGCAGCATCAGTGCCAGAGCTGCAGTCCCACTTCAACCCAGCGATGTTCTCACCTGGGCACCATGAGCCCTCACAGCCTGGCCGGGAACTCCAGCCTGACCAGGAGAGAAGGAGAGCCATCTGAATATCCTCATGTTGCTCTCATTTGCACACAAGGCTGGTGAGTGTGTGTGTGTTCATTCAAGGAGGGGATCAGTTAATTAGGTGATGATGGGAGCAAGAAAGCTCTCAGGGTTCTGGGTCTGCCCCCTACCAGATTTTACTGGCATTTTCTGAACACTGCTTTTAGCTCAGTGGGCACAGCTTGTATGCAAACAAATACAATAACACTTAGTTATTGTTTGGTGTGATGGGAGCCTGGGATTGTTGGGGTTTTTTGGTTTTGCTTTTGTTTTCTTACAAGTATTGTTTCTATTTGTCATTAAAGCTCACTTTCTAATCTATCTTTGCAGGAGTTTATTCTTTTTTGACATTTGCCAGTTGCATGTAGCCAGAGCTCTCTTCTCTGGCCTGAAAAGGCATCTAAGGCCAACTGGAGTTTTTTGTGTTTTCTTTTTTGTTTTTCTTTTTCTTTTCAGAGAAGACAACCAGAAAAGACAGGGGGGAAAAAAACGTCCTTGTAAAGAAAGACAAACATATAATTAGCAAAAATAAATACATCATTTGATGGTTTTCATGCATGTCACTGTTTCAACTGCTCATGAATTGTTTTGTCCAGATTGTAAAATATTCATATTTATATGTTACTCTGAAAGAGATGTGATGCCCTGGAGAGGCTAATTCTTGGTTTGCAGATTGTTTACAAGCTGTCAATTGCAATTTGAATATATTTGCAATTCATAGGGTTGATAAATAACGTAAGTCACGTGGCATAGTTTCTGCTTCTGAGCTGTGGTACATCCCTATGTAAGTAACACTAAGGTAGGCAAGCATTTGTCTCCCCATCTGCCTCTCAAATCACACATTTAATGGAGCAAGCAAACATAATACCCCAGAGTACCTCTGGGATCTCATAATGGTATTCTCTCCTGCCTGACTCCCTGGAAAGCTCTGATCTCATGGCATTGTGTGTGGCCACCTTTCTCTGAGTCCTGTCTCAGTTACAACTCACATATGATCAGGACAAGTACTCTGTGGGTTTGCTCTCTCAGGAACATAGCACACTGTGGGACAGCCAGCCAGAAAGGGGTGAAAGGAAAACTATGTCACAGTGACTGCCAGCTTTGTGCGGAAGGGGGTGACTGAGAACCTGGGAGTTCTGCTCCATTCTTCCAGACTTGTGGGGCTGACTCTCTTCTTTGAAGGATGAATAATCCAATTAGCAACACAATACAATTTTCAAATTGCATTTTACTATAAAAATGCCAAATACAGCATTTACTTCTGTCTCCTATTTTTTCCTCTACATTTGAAGTGAACTTTTTTAAGGGCTTCATAAATGAAGAGAAAATTTTTGAATATTCCTGGGTGGTGAGATTATTATTTCAAGCAGCATGACTGCTTTTCATTCTGTTTCTCCTTGGTACCAATTTTGTTTATTGGAATTGATCCCTTTACTCACAAAGAATTATACTAGAAAGTCTTTTCCCTTTATCTCCTGGTGTAAACAAAAACCTGTCTCTTTTTCTTCTCCTAAAATCATGGTACTAAATTTCATTGTGTGTGTCTTGCATGTACATAAATATGCATAGCCACTCTGAGTGTCATAAATCAATAGTTTCAATTAGATACATTCCTCTGCCTTTGCAATTGCTTGTGGTGATTCTCTGCCCTTACATGTGAAACCTTTTCCTAGTTCTGAAAACAAATCTCTTTTCCGTAATGTACCCTCATTGTTTCTTATCCTCTGCACTGTAAAATACAAATTATTTCCTCTGTGGCAACCTTTTGTATATTTGCATCTTCTCAACTTTTATATAATTGCGTCTTCTGAGTCTCACCTCATTTTGACTGATCTTTCCTACTAGATGGCATTTTACTCCAACATTATCCTTGGGGTTTTTCTGGACTCTTTTTAGATGGTTGACATCTTTCTTGAAGTCCAGTCTACAAGACTCAACTCTGTATCAGTCAGAACTGTCTTTTATTGTAGAGATGTTTTTCTTTCAGCTTGTGTTTGTACAGAAAGTTCCTTTCAAATAACAATCACTTGCCTTTGTCTCTACTGAACTGCAACTACTTATCTTCAGATGATTTAGCCAATTTCTTATGTCCAGTTTTAGGAGACATTGATTGTTTGCTTTAGGGTACAATCACTTGCCTTTGTCTCTACTGAACTGCAACTACTTATCTTCAGATGATTTAGCCAATTTCTTATGTCCAGTTTTAGGAGACACTGACTGTTTGCTTTTTAGGGTACCTGTATGGATCACAGAGTTTTTTGTTGCTGTCATGCATCTTCCTTCCCTGGCTGGACTCTTTGGTCTCTTTGGGTTTTGGGCATCAATCAGGTTAAAACAGGATGGGAGGGATCATGATGTTAGGGTACCCTGAGGACACCCACCCTGTGTCAAAAGAGTGGGATGTCACACAGCAAAACCAGCTGAAGCTGAGGGTCTCTGGGTCCTGAGAGGGAGGGTGAGAGACTAACAGAAGAGGGACTACCTAAATCCCAAAGCTGACCAACTCCCTAAAACTGGAGATACTCCTGCCATAGGGAGAATTACTTACTACAGTTTGTGGTGCCAGTTCACTTGTTTCAATAGCAAGTATTCCGTGTGGACACAGAACATTTTTAAGAAAAGTAACCAGTTTGATACAGTATGTCCATGTAGACCATCCCCAAGTCTTTCCCACTCATTATATGAAGCTCTTTGAACTGTGTCAGCCCACTATTAGCGTTTGCCATGTGCACAGAGTCAATTGTTACCCTGAGGAATGGGATGGATGATGACATGCTTAGATAGTAATGCTTTAAATTAAGATTCCTGAATATGCCTCTGATGTATGGAGGTTAATTAAGAAGCTATTGTGAGCTGAATTAATACCATTTGCTTATTGAAAACATAAGTCATGAGAATTAACAACAAAGTCATAAATATGTTTCCCTAAGGGCCAGATCCCTCAGCTCTTACTCATTTGAGCAGTCCTTACTCATATAAGTAGACCCATTGAATTAATTGAGACTACATGTATGAGTTCATTTATCTGTATGACTAAGAAGTTGCATGGTTGGGTCCCACACAAGCATTAATCTGAAATGAATATGTTTTTAATGATAAATTGGTATTTAGATGGACTACAATGATTGTTTACATCCAAGCCTTGTCTTAATAAGACTGGCTTAGCTTGCCAAGTAAATAAATCCAGCCTTTTATTAATAATCAAGTGACAGAGATCCAACAATAACCAATTAAAAGCAGAATTCTGACACAGACAAAAAGCAAGTGTGAGGTTTCATTAGGTCCATTAGCAATGTATACATTTTTACAGATAGCTGAATGGAAAGCTGGTACATCTTGACCACCAAATTCAGTGTCATGATCCCTGAGCCATTTCTGAGTGAGTTTGCTCCAGAACCAAAAGCAGGGTGAGAGGGAAGGATGCTTAGCTGGGAGGACAACAACCCAGTCCATCCTGCTGTTGCAACCCAAGGCGGTCACGCTCTGTGGTGTTGCACTCTTGCATGTAAATATACCACCTCCCAGCCTGCTACATCAGGGATCTCCTGCTCACTACCACACCTTTATATTGTAGGCAAACTAAGAGTCACCAAACTCCCACCCCCTAAGCCAAGAGCTGTGCTCTTCCTCTGGTACTGGGAACAGAATGAGATTGCTCCACTGTGGCTGGTTTATCCCATGTCTGCTGACCGGCACTGAATGATACAATGGTGGTGGTGAGGGAGGGAACAGAGGACTCCATCTTCTGAAAGATCATCTTGGACTAACTTGCTCTCATCTGTTTCCCTGATAAAAAGCCTCTGAGGGAACACTTCAGTGTTCACAGAGAGCAAATGGTGCAAACAGAGATGCTGTCCCCTTCCCTGTGGTCATATGTGAGATGCCACCACCATTCACAGTGAGTGGCCAGGGCTTAGTAACTCCTAAGCAGAGTAGTTCTGGCATCAACTGATCCTTAAAAGTCACATGAAACCTCCCTTTCTATCTTTCTGGGACCAGACACAGCACCAGCTTCCTTTATACCTCCAGCTGCACTTGAGAGCTATGTTAGTGGAGACCTTTCTGGTAAAACAAAAATAGTGAGACTTTCCTGTTCCAGGCTTTAGCTCAGTCAGTTTGGGGGAGAGGGGGGAAAAAAGAACCCCAACCCTAGTGGCTGTTGACAGAAACAGTTCAAAAGGTTATCAACTGACAGAAGGTTTTTCTTTCTTTTTCTCCTCCCTGACTTTGTGCATTTTCCCAGAGTGGATCTTGAAATCCTTGAAACTGCCTGAGGATGCAGAAGGAAAGATCTCCTCCAAACTGGAAGGAAGCACCACAAAGCATTTCCAGAGGCTGTCTCTCCTTCAAGACTTCCAGCCCAGGGTCAGGTTTCTTGGAAGACCAAGGAGTTGTACAAAGTCATAATAAGGTCTTGTTTAAAGAAAAAAATAATCTAAAGCTAATTTACCTCAAACTTTTAGCAAATTAACCACTGGAAATCAATATCAACACACACACTGACATTTGATTTTCTGTACTGGGAAAATAAGTAGAATTTATTGCTGCACATTTTGATTTTCTGATGTCCTTTAAATCCCTCAAATCCACGTCACCCACCTAAGGGATATAAACTCAATAAGAAAAAGCTGAACAATTCCTGCCTGATTTATAAGTATCTGTGATAAAAGGAAAGGTTGTGATTTGGAAGAGAGACTGCTTACTGTTAGACCTTTGTGTCATCTATTTACTAATCCTCAAATTTGCCTTGCAAACACTTTCTTTTCCCACTCCATATCAGAGGTATGTAATAAAAATAACAATTTAATGCAGCAACTTAAATAACAGTAGCAAAAGCTTCTTAAGTGGCCTGAGAAGCTCTAGTATGGTCTAAGATTTTGTATTTATATCAGAGAGCTTAATTTTTATTCTCTTTTTTTTTTCTTTTTTTTTTTCTTTTTTCTTTTATTGACAGCTGTCACCCATGAAAATCTGGACTTAGGGAGAGTAAGACAGTGTGTCCTGCCTGGTCCCTCTGTACAGCTCCAGAGCCCTTTCAGTGGCCTCCAGAACTGCCACCTCCTTCTGGGAGCTGACAAGGTAGAAGTTAATGACAGCAGTTAACGTGTTGGATCATCAGGTCAAGATGCCTTTGCTCCCCCTTCAAGCCCCTTCAGAGCATGTAAACAGACCAGGCTGTAGACTGGAAATGTGTCCTCTGGTACTTCCGCAACACAAACAGAGTGGTAATGGAAAAACAGTCTGTTTATCCTCAGAGTGTTAGCAGATGGCAGCTCCTCCCCGCTCCTGCTCTCTTCTGCAAGCCAGGCTCCCCGGTGCATCCCCCGAGGCCACTGCTGGAGACAGACATTCTCCAAAGCCCCTCGAGGGACGTGCTTCAGGCACAGACAAAGGTGAATCCCACACGCTTCTCTCAGGGGCTGGTGCATTGACTGTAAGGGAAAGGGCACACAGGGGTTACCTCTAGATATACCCACTCTGGGTAGGATATTGCACAGATGCGCCATGCTGCTACAAAACTGGACATGCTGGACTTCCATGACAGTAAGCCAGCAGCTGGCATGTCCCTGTCGTGTCCCAGGTGGCACTAAATGCCCTCCTGTCCACCCAGGGACCCCAGTTAGCACAGTGTTCCTGAACAGTCAACAGGCAGCTCCATTTCAGCTGTTTCTGACAAGAGAGAGACAAGAGAAGAGATGGTCATGACCTTCCCTCCACCACTCTTTGCTGCATCTCCACAGCCCATAGGTTCATGGCCTCTTCCCAACCCAGCTAAGCAAGATGCAAACTGCTCTGGGGACACTCGCTGCCTCTCTCTTGTCAGAGGCTACTGCCAGCCTCAGATCTCTCAGCTAGGATGTTTGTGGGAACACTTCTCCACTCTGTGCCTGCAGTGATTTTTCACACTTCAAATTTTCCACCAGATATGTGTAAGGCTTAGAGACACAGTCAAGCCATGAGCATTTCTAATTTTATCAGTAGATTCTCAATGTCTTGTAAAGCTAGGGATTGATGAGTGCACGAGTTAGAGCCCCCTAATAAGGTAAAGAGTGAACAAGAAAAGAGAAGATTGCTGCCCTGCTGAGAGCCTTGACATCTAAATATTCCCAGGGATCACTGACTGTCTTCTTCTTGTTCTCAGAGACCTGAGCAGGAGTGCAGGGAGAGCATGGCTGGATGAGGACTGCAGTCTGGATTTATGAAGTGCCGTGCTGTGCTCTGACCTCACAACTGGGCTTCATGCCACCTCACCCCAGACATCCCATCTTCCTCCAAGAGTAGTCACTCCTTTTACTGTCAAAGGATGGAAACATGCTTTTGTACAGAGTTACTCATCTAACATACCTTAGATACTCGTCTAGGAAGAGGTGAGTTTCTGCAAACCTCTTGCAGTGTCCTAGCTAGAAAGTAGGTGCCTGGTTGAAACTAATCCCAAACCCACCTATGTGGTTTACCTAATCCCGACAAGCCATAACAGAATTTGGAGGCTGCATCTTACTCAAGAGGAAGTGATGGCTCCTGCAAACCATATGTATTTCTTCAGGAGGCTTATTTGCTTTTCAGTGTCAAAGTCACAATTACTCACTCAGACAACAGCAGTGTGTCACCCCTCAGTAATGCACTTCCTCTTAGACACTTGGGGGGGCATCCTGCCCTGCTCTTGGCTCCCTACAGCACACCTGACTGTGCTGCAACCAATCTGTGGCTGTTCTCTATCTCAACACCCTGTCAAAGGAGAGCAGCATAAAATCCCTCACAGGCATATTTTAGATGTGTAATGCTGATGTGCTTCATAAAACATATCAGCACATTTCAAAAGTTATTTCTAAAATTTAAGCCCATGAGTCAAAAAATACCAGGGAGTGGAAAGTGACCCACATGCCAAACAAGAACCAGCACACATATGAAAGGCAGTGAAGGAAATGGGAGGCAGCCAGTGACACAGCAGGAGCTGGTTTTCCCCTGTCCTCTCTTGTACTCCAGTGCTTGTAAAATTCTAAACTCCAGCAGGAAACACAGAGGAGAAAATGCATGTCAGTATACAATGGAAGGGGGTGTGCGGGGTGTGTGCATGATTCTCACAGCATTTAGGTTCATTCCAAACTTTTCATGGAGCTTTGGCACTAGCCTGACTTGAACAATTTATGGTAGAGCTGAAACTCCCTTCGAGGTCTCTCAGATCATAAGATAACTCATTGAGTGTTTCTGAGAATTTAAAAAAAGCAAAACCTACCCTCCCTCCAGCTCGTATACACACACCCTGATGGCCATCAACTTTCTAGCTGCACATGGCAGAGTCTGGCTCTCCTCTTCACAGTTATGGTCTCTAACATCACTTACTAAGGGGAGTGCAAGGGGAGGGTCACAAAGGACTTATGAAGTTTCCTGGACCCAGTAGGGATGGGTGTGAGGACAAAGCAGGTCTCAGCTTGCTACGCACAAGCTCACAGCCAGAGACCTGCAGCATTTACCCTGCTTTACCACAGCAAGGCTCTCACTAAGAAGCTGCTGTACCCAGATGTCCGTGTCCTCCTTAACTGCAAACCTCTCACAAATGCCAGCTGCACTGCCTCCAAGTCAGGAGTTTCAGTGTCAGCCTTCATCAGTCCTTCAGCTTGTCTGTCACAGTATGGTGCAGCTGAAACATCGACCTCATCACTGGTACTAACTGGGTCATTTATTCCACTGCATCAGTTTGTTCAGCTGAGGATAGGAAACAGTGCACTAAAGGTAGAGGATACTATGTTTCTTTGCTAACCTTCCAAAGTCATATCAAAAAATCAGAGGACACAGAGAGCAGCAACAGCAGCAGCAAACTCCTCAGGGCGTTTCTTGGGGCAGTAGAGACGTAAACTGATATAAGGAACACAATTCAAATCAATCAAAGTATTTCCATAAACTGAGTTGTGATTTTTGCAAGAAAAATTACAGAGAATTACAAGAGCTAATTAGAATTAGGTCAGCAGAAGAAGGTTTTTTTTTTTTATTTTGCCCAAGAAAATACAGAGAAATCTCTTTCCTTTAAGGCCATGAAGGATGAAGAACTTAGTGGAGTCAAGAATTCATGGGTGATCAAAGCACTGTGGACATTCATGTTTAGCACAGGGAAGATGTGATACTAAGATGAATTCAGAGTAGAATACAGGTAGCCATAAAAGATACAGAGGTGCTTCCTAAGTAAAGATATTCCCTTGTCACTTTGCAATAGCTCATGTGAATGAACCCTACAAATGCATTTCACAGAATAACACAATAGCTGAAAGTGGGAAGGGACTCACAGAGACCGCCTGATTCAACCCTCTGTTCAAATCAGCCACAGCTAGACAGGTTGTGAGGACTGTATCCTGTCATACTTTTAGTATGTCCAAGAAAGCAGACTGCAAAATCTCCCTGGGCAACCTGTGACACGATTTGACTACACTAACTACTATTTCTTACATTTAAATGAAATTTCCATTATGTCAGTTTATCCATTACCTCTTGTGCCATCAGTGGACACCACTGAGAAATCTGGTTCCTTATTTACTCCTGCCCTCAGGTACCTATGCACATTGACAGGACCCCCCTCTGAGCCTTTCCTTCTCCAGGCTGAACAGCCCCAGATGTCCCAGGATCACTCTCTGTATTTACACCACTCATGACTGGCCTCCAGTAGTACTTCATGCCACTGGTAACAGCCTGCTGAGCCAAGCAATTCAGCCAGTTTTCAATCCACCTCACTCTCCATTTATCTAATCCCTATTTAATCACTTTTTGTCTGAGAATTATACAGCAGTGACTGTTGAAAGCCTTACTGAGGACAAGATAAACAGCTTTCACCACTCTTACCTCACCCACCAAGACAGTCATCTCATCATAGAGGGCTATGAGATTGGCCAAACAGAGTTTCCCTGTTCCAAATACGTGTTAACCACTCCTAGTCACCTACTTGTCGTTAATATTTGAAAATGACTTCCAGGAATATTCACTTCATCAGCTTCTTGAGGATCAAGGTAAGGCTGACGATCCATTAGCTTCTGGGTCCTGCTCCATGCCCATCTTTGAGAGACATTTGTCTTCTTCCTACTGTTAGGAACCTCCCCCAGCCACCAGGGAAGTTCAAAGACAATCAAGATTGGCCTCATTATGATGCTGGCCTTTTCCTTTTGAGGACAATATATCTACAGAAGCCTGTCCTATATTGCTTCATGTACCTCACCAGATTCAACTCCAGATGGTCCTTCGCTGTTCTGACCCCACCCCTACACACACAGCCTCTCTGTATTCCTGTTGGGTCACCTGATCCTGCTTCTACATTTTGTGCAGTTCCTTTTTGTGTCTGAGTTCTTAGCCATCCATGCAGACCTCCTGCCATATTTGCCTGATTTTCTGCCACTGGTGTGAATCATTCCTGGAGTCTGGAGGAGATCATGCTTGAAAATCAACCAAATCTCCTGGACCTTTCTCCTTTCCAGTTCTCTCTCCCACGGGCTTCTTCCAATCAGATCCCTGAAGAGGCCAAAGTCTCTTCTCTTAAAGCCAAGGGTGATGATCCTGCTTTTGGTTCTGCTGCCTCTTCTCAGAATTCTGAACCCCACCATCCCATGATCACTGCAGTCAAGCCTGTCCCAAACCTTCACATCCTTCACAATGGTTTTTCCTTGTTTGTAGGTACAGGGTCCATCTCCTCTTGTCAGCTCCTCAATCACCTGTGTCAAAAATTTATCATCACTGCACTCCAGAAAACTGCTGGATTCTTGTGCACTGCTATGTTTTCACCCCAGCGGCTTTCAGGTAAGCAATTACCTGTGAAGCTGTGGAGAAAAAACAATTGTAGGAACATCAAGAAAAATTACAGATCCACAGATCAGTGAGCTAAGATGAAATATTTGCGAAGTTTTAGGGAACATGATGAACTTACACCGAATCTTGAGTAAAAATGTACACAGATTCAAAGAGATCTTGAACTACAAATAGAAGTTGAAATGGGAATTAGGATTGCTTTTAAGGAAAAAGCAAAGTAGTGAGGCTGGATGATCTTCAAAGTTTAGTTTAGTTTTCACTAATCACATTGGGTTTATGATGAAAATGCTGAAACGACCAGGATCTGAAAGCCTCAACACTATTGAAGACTGAAATTTAAGCATGAATGTATTCACTTGATTAAGGACTTTGACTCCAGCAGAAGCTAAGGAATTAAAATAACAGGTTCCATATTTCTTGAGCGTTAATCAGCTCTTAGCACCTTTAAGAAAAAAGTAAACACAGTAATTTTTATTTTACAGTTTAATTCCTCTTTCTTCACAATTAGGGGAAGAGAGGTAGGGACGTTGAGTAACTCACAAGAACAGGTACTAACATGTAAGTTACTGGCACTTCATTCAAAGTTCATTTCAGATCACACTCCTCTCTATGTTTCCAGAAATCCAATTATACCTGGCACCAGCACTGATAGTTTTTAAAATCTAATTGCAATGGAAGGAATGTGGTACGGTACAAACTTTTCCGTAAGCATTTGATACCTCGCCCCATAAAATTATCCTACAGAAGTGAAATTCAAATTAATTCCAGCTTGGATTAAAACGCCAAAATCTAGGAACTGGCTGGATGTCACAAACAGCAGGTAACCAGAAATAGCAATGTCCTGAGCTGGGCATGGGTCCAGCAGGGAGCCACCAGGACTGGGTGAGATAAACCATACATTACATCTGCAGTTTGTACTCAATTTGTGGTGGCACAAGCACCAGTGAAGGCACAGGAAAAAGCTCCAAAGGTAGCCTGGAAGAGTTTGAAATGTGTGTAGTGCATAAGGAAAAGGAACCCAGACTGCACATTTAGTATTTAGAGGAACAAGTATTAAAAAAAAAAAAAAAACACACAAAAAGCAGAAATATCGGTAGGACCCCCCAAGCACTTACTAGTAATACCAGATAGTAAAAGCAGTGTGTTTTGGCAGCACAAGAGAATGATAAACAAAACTTACACTTTATGATGTTTTGTATGCAGAAGACCCATGTTAGGCAGAGGGGAAAATGAGAATCCCTTCGTGTGCAGTGAGCATGACAGACTGCTGACATCCATCTTTGAGCTGTAATTTTAAAAGAGAGAGGAATAAATCATGCTGATAGAGGAAGCATTAAAGAATGATGTTATGAAAATGAGTGAAATAAAGTATCTGATGAAAATCCATCAAAATGTCCTAATGTTGGATCCTTTGACACTGCTAAAATTTTATCATGGGCTTCCTGGAAACATTCAGAGAGCCAGAAAAAAAGCATTCTTCTACAGGAAGGACACTTGAGGAGGTATGCATTATGCATTTCTCTGCCATAGGCTGGATTTGAAGAGAAACTCCTCACAATTGATTGATGGATGGATGCTGCAGAAAACATAGGATTTTAATACTACCTAGACAGTGGGCAGCCATCGTCTCCTAAGCAGGGAGGCAAGAGAGCAGCCCTGTTAGGTGCTCCTTTCCCAGGCATCCCCGGCATGAGCTTGGTGGAATGGGAGAGCTCATCCTCCATGTGTTGGCTTCACTCAAAGAGGGCTGGTGGGATTGGGGAGAGCTGCGGGAACATCCGCAGTCAGCAACGTGAAACCCAGTGGTGGCTGGGGGTCCGTGCCCAGGAGGGGAGGGGAGGCAGGGTCACATCAAAGCCTGCATCACTGGGAGCACAGCAGGCACTAGAGCCAAAATGTAGAACAGTGGACGGAACCGGTCAAATCATTCATGGATCAAACCTGAGAGATGGACAGCAAACTAATATCTAATGTACACATGAGAAGCAGCCATAAAACAGCATTATAACAGTTGTGAACCTGCAGCTTATCTCATTTTTCCCACCCCACCTTCCCAAACAGCTTTCTTCTTCCCAGTCCCTTTCGGAAATGAACAGCGCTCAGAGTGTTAGTTGTGTTGCTGGCATTTATCTGGGGGAATGAAATCATGACCTGATTTCCTTTTCCCAAACTTTCCTCTACAATAAAGGTCAGGAAAAGCAGTAGTTTATACATTTGAGATAGGCACAGTTTGCAGCCTGGTGACTTTCACAGACAAGTAACCAAACACAGAAGATCACTAACCCAAGGTGACTAGCAGAAATATTTTTCATCCTAAAAGTTTCTGATTGAAAGAAAGACCAATCCGTAAATTCCACGCACTTGGCACTAGCAGAAAGAACTGTGTCTTTATCACTTCATTTCCTTGCTGCAGTGAGACATACTGTAACTGTCAAAAAGAAGGAAAAAAGTAATGGCTTGCAGCAACAATGCAAACTCCAAAAATTGGTGAAATCATTTAAAGAACAGACTGGTGAACTTGTGGAGTTACTGAGGTAGGTGGTTTATTAGTAACAATAATAATAACAATAATTTATCTTTCCTTCCCTTGTCTGGGAAGGAAAGATAAATTTTATTCCAAGACACCGCTGGAGGCTCTGAAGGATCTATCCTGCCATGAACTTCTGTTAGTTACTTATAAACACCTTGTGGTCTTTGTTGACCCACTCCAGACATAAAATCTTAAAGGGTTGGTATCAGACCAGATCCTGAGCATGACGGCAAGAGGAAGAAATATGCCCAAGAGAGACAAGAAAAGTGGCAGAAGGCAGGACTCAGGATTTCAGTGGCAT
Source organism: Gymnorhina tibicen (assembly GCA_013399875.1). Classification (NCBI taxonomy): domain Eukaryota; kingdom Metazoa; phylum Chordata; class Aves; order Passeriformes; family Artamidae; genus Gymnorhina; species Gymnorhina tibicen. The sequence continues at coordinate 810,637 of VXAZ01009477.1, forward strand.
ACTAGATTTCACACTGGCATTTTGTACATCCCTACCATCTGGTAGGCAATCTTGCTTGATCCATGCACAACTCTCTGCACCAGAGGGCTCCTACTGGAATCATTAACCAGCTCTCAAGCTTGCTCCAGCTCTAATTTGCTGATTCTTCAACTAAATACAGTGTTGGGCTTCCCCTTACAAACCTGTGTTGAAAATACTCAGCTCCTCCTTACTTTTGTATGCAACCTGGCTGGGATTCTTTCAAATTCTCTCCACCCCCCTTCTCAGCCTTGCTTGAACTTTAGTAAAGTAAAAACATATTTGTGCAAGAGCTTAATGTGGTGACAAAGGATTTTTGCTGTTAAATTTACACTGGGAACTTGTCCCAGACAGAACTGTGAAAAATGTGCTTGGACACTGATTTTGAAGGGTTTTGATTCTTGTGGGCACTTTGTTTTGCTTTAAGTTGTTGGAATCGGGCTGTTTCAGTGATGGGTTGTGCCCATTTCAGCTGGATGAGTACAATAGAGTAGCTAAGGTGCTTCCTTTCCTTGCTTGCTCTGTGCTAGGGCTGGGTAAGAGAAGCTGAATTCCAGGCTTGTGGAAGGCAGAGGGCTGGCACAGAGCATTCCACTTGCCTGCAATTAGAAGGGACCAGCCTTTATTTCTTTGATTTGTTATACCAGTAACAAAAAGGGTGAATCAATTAATCCAGCCTTAGCAGTGTCACATTAAACAATATAACCATTAATTAAACCTCATTTTTCAGTGTATATTTTAGCCTGAAGTCACAGTCTGGTAACAAAAAATTTACCACAAAGCAGGGAGCAAAAATGGGTTTTCTTTTGGGATGTCTTAAGACTGCACTAAATTACACATCTGAAATGAAAATTGTGACTATAGGTTTGTATGTGAGACTTTGCCTGTTAAAACATGCTTTTAATCTTGTCCTCTGCTTTTTGCTTCTGCATCATGTAAGAAAGGATGTAGAAAGGAAATTTTTGGAAAGAGACATTGACTGATTTTGTGAGTGTTTCCAGACCCTGAAACTGAGATAATTCTTCTAAATAATTTTTTCCCTAATCCCCTGGTTTTTTTTGAGGTGGAGTCTTACTCATCACATCCCAAACAGTCACATTAAGTTGCTTCTTTAAAATAAAGAATCCAAAATTTTGCAAAATTTTATGCAGAAATTATTTCAGCTATAATCTGAATATGTATTAAGGAGCTGTGGCTAGGATAATTATTAAATTTAACATTTTGGTGTTTAAAGGTGCTTTTATTTCTTAAGTTCATCATAAGCTAAATGCTTATAGCAACATTTGAAAAGGTATCCAGAGGCAGGGGCAGGGCAGACAGTGATCATGATCAAAGCCTGAGTTAAAATACTCTTTCTGCATTTTCAGTGGGTAGTTCTATATCTCTATAAGGACTAAAATTCTGACATTGAAGCAGAAAAACAAGATTCAGTCTCTAAGAAAAAGGACAAGCAACAGACTTAATTTGCAGGGATGAGAAAGATCAGTAATATGTAGTATAAAACTGGCTGGATCTTATGTAGAATTTGCCATTTACATGAGGTGGACTACTAAACAAAGGCCTGAATAACAATTTCAGTATGACTGATAATAAGAAACTCCATAAAACATTTTTAGGTTTCAAGAAAGAAAGAAATAAGTAAAAGCCCATGCAGAAGTAAAAGTACATGCAAAAGCAGTACACATATATCACTTCTGGTTTACACATCTTTCATACAGATCCTTGACCATGACAGGTAATTAAACATTGCTTTCCAAGATGCACCCATAGTTAAATGGCACTTCTTGGAAGAAACAGGTCCTTGTGTCTCACCAACAATATATTAGTTCTTCTTTCATTGAGAAAACAGTTATGGACTTGATTAAATGAGTGTATTTTATTCCTCTGTTGCTACTGTTGTCTCATATAAATGTTGCTTGATGTTTGTTACACACAAATGAAATAAAATATTTCATGAACTCCTTATTTCCTAGCAGAACAAGCTACCTTAGAAATTTCTGAAAGTATGAAATGAGACGGTTGTACTTTGGCATAATTTTTATATCAGTATCCTCAGCTGAGAAGCTGGTGCTGACTTCAAGGTACACACCAAGTTAATAGAAACAAATTGGTGGAAATCTGCTTCCAAAAAGAAGCATGAATATTTCCTTAAAGCTAATCACTCACCTGTAGCTGAAAGAATACAATAAAACATAAGACAATAACTTATCGCTTGATCTTTATGGCCATTAGCCAATATTTTGGGTTTCTTCCTCCACTGGAAAAAAATCACAACTATATCAGATATTTCATTTCATTTCATCAGTCTTAAATTTATGTAAATTCTGAGTAACTTGAGTCTCAGGTGTTTATCCATGTAATGAAAGAATCTTAAAATATTAGGAAACTATTAAAAGATTTTTCTTCAGTAGACTCTCCAGTTGGAAATGTTAAGCTCTGTAAGGATTATGTATAATGAAGATCAAGAGGAATGACTGGATTATCTGTAAAGGTCTTCTACACTATAGCAAGTTTTTAAAAATAAATTCTTTGATTAGAACAAAGAGCTGCTTATAACATAACATGTTCATCCATAGATAAGTTACAAGCAAGCATTGCTGACAGTGACTGTGGTCATTAAAGTAACTCCCTTCTGAAAACATGCAATGCCAAAACAGAAGAACCGGAAGGGGATTTTGCTGCATAGCAACCAGTCTTATTTGACCTTTCAAATTCTTGAGACAAAATTGTCTTACCTTAATTCAGCCTTCTTTTGTTGAAACAATGCCAACTTTTCGGACTACTTTAAATATTATTAGAGAGCTGAAAAATGCAGAATGTAGTGGGGCTTATTTGGATCTGAAGAAAGATCAGATACTGAGATACTTAGTAGAGTGTTTGTGCACACTTCAGAGGACAAATATTAGAAAATGATCCAATAATTTATCTTCGGATTATCATTATGTCAGCTTCTTTAAGCATGTGGTGTTTACTGTGTTTATTCTTACATCAAATGCACTAACGAAGGAATATTTCCCTTGAGTAAACAAGGTTTAAACACATTAAGACAAAATGGAAAATATTGAGATTGCAGAGCTTTGGTTTTATATTGAAGTTAACTAAACTTGGGACAGTAAGTGTTTTATAAACTGATGTAAAACTCAAAAATATCTTTTAACATATTTAAATTTATTATAATTGCCACCTTGAATAGTAAATATGTGCTCACATATATAATATTTTAAATTAAAGAGCTGTAGAAACATTCTTTTCAAAGACAATTAGTGCCACACTGAGAGGAATGGCATTTCTAGAAATGTCCCTGAAAATACTGCCTTTGGGGTTTTTTGAGGGTATCTCTCACTTTTATGTGTGAAAGATGGTACTCGCAATTGTTTTAGCTTCGTGAGAAAGGCAGTTCTTCCTTCTTCCACTGGTCCATGTAAAATGGGAATAAGTATTGTGTCCTATTAACAGTATCAGTCAACATCTTCTTACTTAGTGTCAGGTAACACCACTTTCCAACCCAGCATCACAAGGCAGGAGAAACTTATAATGAAGCATTTAATATTCAGTTTTTCTAGAACACCTCCAGATGTCCTATAACTTATCAGCAGGAATCCACAGTTTGATTTTACAGTGTCTCGGATACCCATGTGTGATTGTTTATTTGGTTGGGGTTTGCTGCAAGGAGATGAGGGATGCACATTGTGCTTTCCTCTCTTGCCATTTCACAGGCAGTAACCGGCTGAGAATAAAAGGGCTTCCTAAAACCATGGAGCCTCAAGACAGAATGACACAACCACAGTGGTGAGAGCCTGAAGAGTTGTCCCATGTCGTGGACTGCTGCTGGGTTGTGAGTACATGAAGAGCCATTCAGGTAAGGGAATGGAGTTTCTCCTGGAATAATCTGCCATGGTGTAGCTGGGATGTGAGGGACTCAGTCCTCATTTGTGCCACCCCGCTGCTTCACAAATCCTTTCCTCTAAAAGTAAGGAAACCACTTCTTTGCTTTTAACAATTTGTCACAGTTGCAAGCTGTGGCTCCACCAAAGGATGTAAAAGTGACAAGCAAAAGGTGGTGAACATTTTATTCTTCTTGCAGTCTCAGCTGGAGGAACAACCCCATCCATCCATTGCAGCACTCTTGGACTCTTTTATGCTCCAAAGTAGTTTACCCCAGACCAACTGACACATGGCCCATAATTACTTCTAGCACCTTGTTTCCTCCCAACAACATGTAGCTCAAGATCTCTATGTTGAAAAATCTGGGGATTTAATAATTTTCAAGCCAGTTGCCTCTGACTGGACTCCCTAACAGCAGGTCCTCAACAGCCAGCAGATGCTGCTACTGAGCAGCAGAAAGGCCAACACACCCCTTTCCTCCAAGGCTCCGAGTAACTTGGAGCTTGGTCTGTGTCTACAAACCCAACCCCAAAGGCTGACCTTGAGTCATTTGTGGTTAGAGTTGCAAGAAGGAAGCAGGGAATCCTGAACCCATTGAGACATGAAGAATCTGAATGAACAGCAAAGTAGACCTTGGAACAGAAAATTCTCTTCAGTATTAGGAATTTTCTGATAGTTTGTGGCTTTAAAATTTGTAACACCACATTAGTGCTAGACCACTGATTTCAGCTAACACTCATCAGCTTTATTCTAGTGTCCAATCAGCACATTTAAGTCTGTCAGACATTCAAAGACAAATGCTCTTTTAGGCATTTTGATAATCATTTTAGGCACTTTTTCAAGTAATGCCCTACAGCAGTGCATGGAGGATCCATCTGTAAATTGTGCCACTCAGATTGGGAAATGCATGAAGAAATTACAGTTGCTCTAGAGATCATCTTTTCTCATACAGTATGTTGTAAAAAATGCCCAAGGAAGTAAATTCAGAGGGACTTTCTTATCCTTTATTTTTTGGACTCCTTATATTGTTCCTGTTAGCAGTGAGAATGATGGTTTGCATAACAATGTCTCCAGCTGAGATCACTGCAGTGCAGGGGTTGTGCAGGTAACTGCATTGAGGGAATTTCCAGCTGCTGTGGAAGGGGTCAATACCATAAGATGACATCTTCATAAAGGGAAGTGATTGTGCAAACTCAATGGCTTCAGTGTGAACGTTGACCTATTTTGCAAATACAGGGTCAGCGGTGGGGAGGGGAGGAGAGGTGAAGTTTCCTAGGGAATTTTTTTTGTTCATTTTCTATTGCTTATTTCTGCTAAAAAGCCATCGATCTGGCATCTTTTGAGGAGGAACAGGAAACTGACTCTGCAGTGCAAAAAAATATTCCTGGAAAACTGAAATTTCAAAATGCAGCTCTGCCTTTTTTACTCACATTAGTTCATTCAGAAATTCCCCTGAGTTCTCCCTGGGGAAATGAAAACACTGGGGGGGAAAAAAATCTTATTATCTAACTCAGTTGCTACTTAACCACTTGTCAGCTCTCTGGATTGTGTTTATGGTTCCTTGTAAGTCCTGTCACTGACGTATATTTTCAGATGAGAAAGAACATCATTTAACAAGGAACTCTGAGTAACTTTAGACTAGGAAGCTCATCTACCTTCATGTTAATGCATGGACAGAAATCACGTCTGTAGTACTGGCTCTGTCTCCCAGCTGAAGCCTTACCTTGAGAAAACTGTGCTCCAGACATGCAATATAAATCTACTTGAAAATCTGACTCCTCCCCATGAATCACAGAATCATAATATTGTTAGCTTGCAAAAGACCTTTCAAAACATTGAGTCCAACCACTACCCAAGCGCTGCCAAGTCCACCACTAAACCAATCCCCTTGTCCAGATCACCAATGAAGTTATCAAACAGAACTGGCCCTACTACTGAGCCTAGAGGGACACCACTGGTGCCCAGCCTCCAGATGGACGTAACTCCATCCACCACCACTCTCTGGGCCCAACTCTCTGGCCAGTTTTTAGCCCAGCAAACAATGCACCTGTCCAAGCCATGATCAGCCAGGATAATGCTGTGGGAGATGGTGTCAAAGGCTTTACCAAAGCCTAGGTAAACAGAATCCTCAGCCTTTCCCTCATCCACCAGGAAGATTGCCTTGTCACAGAAGGAGATCAGGCTGGTCAAGCAGCACCTGCCTTTCATAAATTCATGCTGGCTGGGCCTGATCCTCTGGTTGTCCTGAACATGCCACGTGATGGCCCTCAAGAGATCTGCTCCATGACCTTCCTGGGCACCAAGGTCAAGCTGACACAGTTGTAGTTCCCCAGATCCTCCTTCTGGTCCTTCTTGTAGATGAGCATCACATTTGCTAACTTGCAGTCAACTGGGACCTCCCTGGTGAATCAGGACAGCTGGCAAATGATGGAAAGCAGCTTGGTGAGCAACTTGAGTCAGCTTTCTCAAGATCCTTCCTTTCTCAGATCCCTTCTGGTCCCGTAGACCCCTGTGTCTCTAAATGGTGTGGCAGGTTGCTGATCACTTTCCCTCAGATTATGGGGGCTTCATTCTGCTGCCCACCTGTGTCTTCCAGCTCAGGGGGTGGAATACCTGGAGAACAACTGGTCTTACACACCAGGAGGCAAAGAAGACATTAAATACCTCAGGCTTTTCCTCATCCTTTGTCACTATGTTTCCTTACACATCCAATAAAGGATGGAGATTCCCTAAGCCCTCCTTTTGTTGCTAACGTATTTATAGAAACATTTTTAATTGTCTTATAAAGCTCCCTTCTGGAGCTCACAGGGAAATTCCTGGCAGAGTTGGTCTTGAGTTGCCTTTTTCCATCAGGAAATGCCGAAGTCTAAAGTTTTCCTGCAGAAATAACCCTTTACTTACCCTCCTGAAACAACGTAGGACTGTAGGACTGGCTGAACACAGGATGAAAGAAACATGGATTAGTAATAGGATGTATCTCATGTGGTATGTGCAGCAAGTTCTACAGGAGTGTCGTTTCCAGCCAAAGGTAGAACAGAGACATTGTTTTGTCCATTTTGTAAATAAATGTCCTTTATTATGTTGCTAAATATTGAAGTGTGTTTTACAGAGAGGCCAAACAAGAAAAAAAATAAATAGAGTACATAATTTCTAAAAGGCTCATCTATCTTCTTCACTGTTTAGACATATATAGATTACTATCTCTCTAACCAGCTTATTTGCTAAATAAGGGTATTGATATCCTGCTTGAATTGTAGGATAAACTAAAACCCAACAGATACGTGTATTCAGCAAAATACTAAGACATTGCATCATGAAATATTACAACGCTTACAGCACCATTACCAACAACATTAAGAGTATAACATTTACATTCAATATCTCATTATTTTTTCTAATTTAGTCAAGGCCTGAGACAAGGGCCTAGTGAAATCCTACAGAAAAAGAACAAGGATTGCTGATGCCACGTCTCCATGGCAGCAGAGCTAATTTGGCAGGACAGCCCAGTGCACAGAAAGAAAAAGAGGTTATTTACAAAGATATCTTTGATAAAAAGGGCTTTGGGGACAGGAAAATGGTCTGGGGAGTGGGGAAGGGGGGGAAGTCACAAAACGTTCCAAACCTTTAAAATAAATTCTTTAAATGAGTGAGACAAAATAAATTGAAGAAAAAATTTCTTGAGTCAGTAAGCACACTGAGTTTCATCTTTGTTTGTTGTTGTACAATGCTATAAACTACACTGAATGGCCCAGAATAACATTAGTGGTTCTGTGTATTGTAACCACTTCAATCAAGGCCTTTTGTTTTGAATCACCTGCCCTGCCTGCATTGGAGCCCCTTTTATAGCCCAGTCGCAGCACACAGATCTAATTTAGTTCCACATACAAAAGAAGCAAGGAAGAAAATATACCCATCTCTTACTGCTCCTTGGTTGAATCCACAAGAGAACAACTGGGACAACAAATGAACCAAAATGGCTAAGAGAATATTTTAAAATTTCCTCAGCTTATGACCCACAAGCAATTTGTAAATGATATTGTTATAGCATTCCTGAAGGATGCAATTTCCCAGCTGGACACATGTGAATGTGACCTAGGGCAGTGGGCATGCCTTCCACACCTGTGAAGAGAAGAGGAGGGCAAGGAGAGTTCATCCTGAAGCCCACAGAGCCATGGGCACAGGGCTGTTATTAGCTCCCATGGAGACAGGAAGGGCAGAAGCACCTCAGAGGATTCGATGTGGTTGATCTTCTCTAGCAGAGGGCTTGCTTGATGTTGCAGGCAATGTACTGAGACTCTGCCCTTGACAATGCCACAAATCCCCTTTTGCAGTCCCCTTCCATGTTTTGCTGTAGGAAGAGCTCGGTGCACAGGCCCATAGTGGTTAGTAAAGCAACCACTTTCTGTTAAAGAGAAACTCTGGCAGACACTGAAATGCTGGTTTCATGTTAGGAGACAACCTCGGACCAGGGAGTGCACCACGTCTACTGCTGTATGATCACCTTTCTTCTAGCTTGCTGTAAAAGGATGATATTTACCCCATCAAGGCCCTGGCATGGAGTGGGGCTCAGATGGAGGCTGAGTACCCTGGGCTTTTGGGAAATGGTTCATTTGCCAGAGACACAGAGACTTCATGTGGAAACACAGTGCCCCAGGCTGGCCATGCTCCCTTACAGTGTCATGAACCAGAGCCTGCAACATCTAACCAGGCAGGTGTCTTTCCAGCATGAGGTCATGTCCAGCATGTGATGGGGTCATGCCTCTCAGCACCACGGGTACAACTCATGCTCTTTTGTGTTCTCCATGCTACAGCAGTAAATTTGACATTGCTCTAAAGGCAGCATTGTAGTGGATAGTCTGCAGATGCGCATATAAATGCAGGGGTAGTGCTAGTGAAAACATCATACAAAGTAAGTGGTTTTGTGTGTGTGTGTGTGTGTGTGAACCATTTAGGTTCAGGGTGTGAATTAGCTAAACACAACCATAATCTTCAGAATACACACTCATGAAAGATAAGCATGAGATCCCCTTCATGGGACACCTTCTGAGCATCCTTGTCTTGACTGAACCTTTCTTCTGGAGGAAATTAATTTCCATTTATAAACAAAAGGAAAAAAAATATTTTCCAAGCCACTTATCTGGATCTCCTCATTAATTTCAAGTGTGATGTTACCACTTACTAAAGAAACAATCCCACTGGTTTTCAGTCTGCTTGCTACTTTCTACTACGAGTGATTAATGTATTAGAAAATTAACTTGCAGATGAAAGAAAAGAGCAGCCTGTGGAAGTTGAATAATGACCTTATTTTAAGATTTTCCCTTGAGTAACCCCCACTGTTGCCTCTTACAAAGGCAGGAAAAATTATACGTGCACATCTTTAATGTCTTTTTTGAATGCTGATGAAATGATTAGTGATTTGGAAAAGTCTGTGCAGATGAAACAACAGCAGCAGGAGTAGCAGTCAGTGATATTAGCTAGAGACAGCAGTCTGGGAGCTGCTGTTCTGCAGTTCAGAGAGAGAAGAATTAGCACGCTAGATTATAATTAATAAACTAGAAGCAAATTAAGATAATAAGTGTGGGGTTTGGAAACAAATGAGCTTAACAAATTTAGAAAATGCAGCTTTCTTCACAAGTTAGAAGCAATTACTCATTGCATGTTTCTACCTTATGCACTTATTCTGCAAACACGTGACAATGCGTAATACCTAGTTGCTGAGGGGACCAAAGAGATCTTATCATTGCACTTCACAAGGGGGAGCCTTTCTGCTTTGGTAAATTAATTCCCTGGGTTCTCTCTTACTCCCCTAGCACCTGGTTGTCCTATTCTTGCTCTTGGACCTTGCTGGACACTTTTCAGCACTGTCTACAAAAGCCTTCCCTGCTGACACAGAACTCTTTCTCTGTGGGATGTATATGCCAGACACAATCTGGGACAACCAATACTACCTGCTTCAGCTATATATTTCATATATGTCCTTAGACAAGTCTTGTAATTTGCTTTGTTCTCACCCCAGAATCCTCTTGTACCGCTGTTTAGAAATTGTATGAATACTGCAGAACCTGTGTTAAATGTGACATAATAAATGTTTTCTCTTAGTAGTAAACAGTCCTTTTTTCCATTTCTTAGGTAGAATGCAGATTTCATGGACCAGAAGGCTTGAAAAGTCACATAGATGTAAATGGCACATCACTATTGACCTTCCAGGAAACAGACAAGTCTTCATTCAGTGAGCCTTGCACACACATGTAATAGGGAAAGGGGATAATCTTTTTCTGCTCCCCTTTATGTCTTGACCGAAGACAAGGAGGAGTCACAGTCCACGTAGGCAGGAGATGAAAGGATTGCCTCCTCTATGAAACACCTCAAAACCACCACAGTCACTTTGTCATATTCTTCTGAGCTCACCTTGAAGTTTCAAAGGTGGCAAGAAGGATACATGGCTCTTTCCAAGGGCAACATTTCCCGGTGTGCCCCGCATGATAGGAAACCTGCTGATGCTATAGCTGCCTTCTAGATCTAGATTGCCATGAACTTCTGAATTACTGTGACCTTCCCTCAGGGTGGACAAACAACTTCATACCCGGCCTGGCCCAGCACCAAGAAAGATCCTATAAGGACTTTTCTTAAGGAGAACGATGTTTGAATATTCTGTTTCAGATAATTCCCCCTTTAATATCTGCAAATGAAAATTGGAGGCTAAAGACTTCAGTCTGTATCTGGTCCTTGTTCTGCTTCACTCTTCGGCTGGCTTGATGGTGGGGTCAGGATGTATGTTCTTTGAGCTTGTTCAAGAGCCCATGCTAAAACCAAACAATCTCAGCTACATGGTTGGGAGACAAACTTTCAGTTTACAGACAAATAGTTTAAAACTGGATTTTTGAATTGTAGCTTCAGATGTACAACTCATCTGTAAATAAAAGATGAGTTGTTATATCCAAGCTGAGGACCAAAGAGAGGATGCATGGATGAATGAAGTCAGATGTCAATGTACACATTCCCTTGACATGCTGTCTTACTCTATTAACCTATCTCCTGTTTTCCTAAAATGGTACAACTAGCTACCAAATCAAACAACTTGTTGATCCTATATCCTCCTTTTACTGGGGTATCTTTTTTTCATACTACTGATCATGTCCAACTGACATCCTCAGCTACTGACCACATCCAACTGACATTCTCAGCAGGATTTGTTTCTAAACACTAATGTAGCACAGAAAGAACATAAAAAGTTAATGAATGAGAGAGAAGGAATGATGTATGGGGCTCCAGAGGAAGACTCAGCAGATATAGGTTGGATTTCAGGCTTTGTCATGGGTTTCCCACAAAATGTTGGTCAAAAATCAGTTCATGAAAATGGTAATTAAAACAAGGCCAAGGCAAGGGCTCAAGTACTGGCTCACAATTGTCTACACTGCTTAATTGTTAACACACTCTCTCACATGGCTTTGGCCCATGCTGACTTGATTTCCCCCAGACAATGTCAATGCTCAGTTCAGAGGACAGCATGAAGCAGGGACTGCCCCAGCGGGCAGCTTGGACAGAGGAGCTCCCCCTTCTCCAGTCACCGTGGGGGAGTGCTTAGCCATGTGGACACAAAACATACCATGACTGGCCTGAAGGGCTAGAGAATAGGCCGTCTCCTACTTTATTTTTTTGTGTAGATGTAGTAACTTCATCTTTCCTGCCTTGCTTTGTCTGCCCTATTTAGACTGTAAATTCCTTGGAACGAAGCAACCTTTTAATATGTATTCAAATGATGCCTGAGACAATGAGATGCCAGCCTTTGCTGGGGGTTGCCTTTGCTACTGAAAGGCCTGTTAAAGAAAAAAATAAAATAACGAAAAATAAGGAAGATTATTCAGCTCTCAAAACAGCTCGCAGTTATTCTTCTTTTAAATCCACCCATGTCAACAGCATATCTTCATCTTACAGTGGAGCTTTACAGCTGTCAGAATTTGCAGTCTCAGGACTGCAGCCCATGTTAATTCTGAACACACAGCAACAGGGACTGAGAAGACAAGGAAATTGTACCCAGTGATCTCTCACCACCACCAGAATCATTCTTGTGGCTCAGTCCCTTGACTATCCTACATCATGTAGTTCTCACAGGGCTCTTGGTGGTAGCCTCATGCCACCAGCAGTCCGAAAGGACCCACATGCAGAGAAAAGCCTAAAAGCCTTTGTTTGGGACCAGACTGTTCCTGCTGCTGACCTCAGGTCAGGACAGCAGCACGGTTAGTGTCCTGGTAGAAAGGCAGTATTAAAACCAGGCATTTGCTGCTTGCCTTGAATTGCCTTGTGTTGCTTCTTAGCCAACCTCACAAACAGTTCATCAAGATATCCACCTGGAGAGACAGAGAAGTTAAAAATATAGAGAAAAGGGCTCTGTATTAAAAATGTAGAGAAAAGCAGATTGTAACTGGCCTCTTCCAATTCTGTTCTTAACCGGACTAATTTTCAGCATCACTGTTACTGACAGTCTCCTCTCAAACTCCTGTCTCAAGAGCCCTTAGACCCTGTGTTACTCCAGAGTAACATATTAAGTTGCTAGAGGGGTAAAGAGTGGAAAATTCTTCTTCATTGCCCATTTCTCATAACTCTGGCTCTTCCAAACACACATCTCTAGCTGTAGGCTAAGTCTCTAGAAGTGTCTTTCATCCTTGGGAGAAGGCAAGATATTATAGGTGTCATTCTACATGTGTATATATATATATATATATCCACCCTGCCTAGGAGAACGTGCCCCTCATCCAGCCCCTCTGCAGCACTCGTGCTGGCAGTCAATGGCAGTGGGTGGGCACAGACCTGAGTGTGCAACAAGGGACCAGCTCAAGGGCGGATAAGGGCTAAAAGCCTTGCTGGGCCGAAGGAACCAGTGGCTGTGTGTCACACACGGAGGAGCACCACTTACTGCTCAGCATAGTCGTAGCTGGGGTTTCCCATGGCACTTCAAAGAGGGAGTGGTCAGGGATCTTCTGCCCTCCCTGGGACCTTTGATGTACCCTCAGAAGTGAACTCACTGTGCAGTGCAGGTATGGCTTTGGAGAACCTGAAAGTTGTTTGTGTTTGTAGCCACACCTGAAAATCCACCTGGATATTACTCATCAGCAACAGAGCTCCAGATCAGAGAGTTCTTTGGCACTGCCTATAACATCACTGTTTTTTTGGCAGTAATGACATTAAAATGTCAAACTTGCTCCCTGTTTGCAAACTCTCTGTTGCACAAACCAGTTTATCTGCACAGCATCTCCCCACAGTCACATCTTGGCAAAGCGAATGCAAACGGCTTGTACTTTTTACCTCAGACACTGTTCTTCCACACTTGAACTCAGCTGAATAAATCCTAAGTTGCCCCAGGAGAGTTTGAAAGGAGTTTTTAAGAGTTATGTATAACTCCTGATGTTCAGATTGCTTTGATATGTTTTCCAAATAAAATAATTATGTCAGAGAGTGTTAGTTCTGCCCAAAGTGTGCCAGCCACTCTTAAGTAATGTAGCACTATTGCCTTCTATAGGCTATAAACAACTGATGCTCTATAGATGAACTTGTTTAGGAGCTCTGAGATCAATCATGCAAAATGCTTATCCTTCTAAATTCCCACGAGAAGCTCCCAGCTCTGCCATAGCAGATCCTAAGAACAATCCTTGCATGCTAAATTATGCTTTGACCAAGTCAAATATGTAACTCCAACATAGCAGCAATACAGCGACAGCCAGTGCTCATGAAAGGACTACATTTTCTTGCTGAGCAATGCTATGTTGGAGCACACTGGGAGACCAGTGAGTTGTGGCACTGAGCCATATTAACCTCTCCCTCTAAAAATTCTGCAGAAGGGAAACTCCAGCTTGTTTCATCACGTCAAAACTCATCACGGCTTTAAAAAAAAAAGATCAGGTTACCAGTTATCATAAAAGGGATTGAAAAGAAAATTTCTGGCAGCTGGGAGTGGTCACCTAGAGAGAAGTACCCACTGGATTTCCTCCTGCCAAAGTGTTCCAGCTCTTTCTCCACATCCTGCTCTGTGCTATAACCTCTCTGCTCCACAGATCATACCTGCTTCCTATTACTTCAAAAGATCTTTTGTGCTAGACTCTCACTCCATTTTTTTAACTGTTGCTGCCAGTGTCTAAGCAATAGCACCATGGAAGCACAGAATGGTTTGGGCTGGAAGGGACCAAACCCTCCTGACACAGGCAGAGATGCCACCTACTAAATCAGGTTGCTCAGGGCTCCATCCAACCCGGCCTTGACTTTTTCCAGGGATGAGGCATCCACAGTGTCTTTGAGAAATATCTTGTTTACCTGCAGTTGTCCTTAGGCTCCTCTCTATGCAGACTGCTTCCTCCTGCCCTGTGCCTCGCTGTTCCCTGAGGATGTGTTATGTCTTTTCCATCACACCTGTTACTTGCAGTCTGGTAAGCTCTCCCTGGGAAAGAAGATTGCAGGCAAAACAGCAAACCTGTTTTCTCAGGGACAGTGTTTGCTTTCTGGGAGCCAAGAATGCCCCATGATGCCCTCAGGCCTAGCGTTCTGGATGACCTGGCCATGGAGCTTATGAGACCACACTAGTCATAAAAGTGATAAGAGCAGGGAAATTCTGGGGCTTTCAAGGTGTCATCTGGGGTGGCTCAAGAATGAGACAGCTCTTTGACTGATGGACTTAGATCATTTCACAAACCTGCCAGCAACACACAGCCCCTGCTACAGCTGTGAGGGCTCAGACTCCTTTCCTCTCACTCCCTCTAGTCCCTGCCTTCTTTAGCAAGCACAACCCTTGCCCACAGCACATCTACAGAGACAAAGCATATGGACAGAAAGAAGCAACTATGCTCTTAAAAGCAAAATAGTTGGCATTTGCATACATCCACAAGTCTGTATGTTCTTGCTTGAAGCTGGCAGTCAGACACTGTCAAAGTATAAAATCCAGAGATTAACAGTAAATCCACAGATTAACACTGAATAAAATATTTTCTTTCATTTTCCCCTAAGAATAAGTTGCCTGAGCTACATTCTTGTTATCAGCTGTTTGAAATAATTCTCTCGAACATGTTACCATAGCCAGCTTTTGTGAGTGCCTGCACATTATGATGCTTAAGGAACAAACAAACACAGGGCATAGTTCATATCTTTTTGCCTATCTTCCCTTACTCCATGCAGGCAACATCTTTTATAAATCACTCTGTGAACTTCTGTGCTGGCTGGTAAATCAGCAGCCAGGATAAAATATCATACGGCTTGAAGTGCTTCGCCTTGCAGTTCTGGATATAGTTCAAGTGGATGAGATAATTTCACCATTTCTATCATCCCACACACGTTATACATACTGGGGATGACTTGAGCACATGTAGTCCCACTGACCTCATGCTGAGCTGCTAAAGTCTTCCCACTGTGGTACCAATGTGTGAATGGCTCCAGCTACAACTAAATCCTGAGCTATACTCCAGCATGCTGGTGGCATAGCAACATCCTCAGGCTGGGGAGATAGGCCAGCACATTCTTGCTCTTTGTGCACTTGAGAGGTGCAGACACCAGACATAGAGAATATTTCTGCCCTGGTCTCTAGATCTGCAGGTCTGTGGCATGAGGATGGTGTGCCCTGATCAAGGACAGCCTCTTGCCAAACAGAGTGTACACACTGTTGCCTCTGCTACAGTGTTTGCCTGAGTCTCATATCATATCAGTCTTGCACCATTGCCTGGGTTTGCAGAGAGCTGATCTGGGTTGTTAGTTTGCTTGGGGAAGTAGAATGGCTTTGGAGGCTTGGGCCTCCTGCTTGTCTGATGTGTTTCCATAGCTTAGTGTCAGCACTTGCTGAAGAACAAGCAACAATGGCTATGACATTTCTTAGCTATTTTATACCCAGAAAAACAAGCAGCTCTTAATAGTGTAGGATGAACTTGGCACTCCTAAACCCTGCCTAACTATGCATTACTCTCATAGTCTCTGTCCAAAGCACAGTTTACTATTAAGGTTCCTCTCTACATTCTACATCAACTCTTTCCTCTGCCTGATCTTAACTTTGCCTAACTTCAGGAATCTGGGCTAAACATTTTTTGTGTTCTGTGTGTCTGGCTTATCTTGGAGAGAGTATCTGCTTTTATGTTCAAGACATTTCAGAACAACTGACTAGCTTCTGAGAAGAAAAAAAAAAAATCAAACAAATACAGTTTTTCATTTGAAAAGCTAAACTACCCCTGCTTTGGAGTAGAGACTTCAGATCTGGAGGCAGGGTATGGAGAGGTAAGTAGTTTGTCAGTTATTCCCATAAAAGTGCTGCCCAAAGTTGGTTGCCTCTTAGCAAAGCAGCAATTTCATTCTCACCAGACATTTCTGCAGTATTAGCATTTACATTCCCCAAAGACCCTGACTGCACCAGCTCAAGCTAGGGAAGCTCATCTGGAGGCAGAACAAGACCTTTCCCAGTGCTGCAGTGTGAGCATTCGAAATAAGAATGAAGGAAGAAAACTTCTCCCATCTCATCTCCAAACAACACAACTGCTGGGACCAATCTGCCTAGAAAAGAGCAGTTTGTAGTCAAACAGATTAAAAATTAGTTCTGTGGGCATAAACTGGACCAAGAACTGTAGAAAGGGATGAGGACACTAACATGGATAGAGGCTGGTAAGGAGAGGGTGCAGAGACTAGCTGGAACAAGGAGCCATGGCCAGGTGAGAGACTAGTGCTGCAGGAGGGAAAACAAGGCTTCATTCTCCATCAGCACAGTAAGGACTGAGGCCTTGTCCTCCCAGATATACTTATTACCTGCTTCTGAACTCCTCTTGGCTTGTTAAGAGCTTCTCCTTGACTGCCTGGGACATAGGGTGTATCACTGCTAAACAGTGAGAAATCCTTCCAGTTCCCCTTAGCCCATGCTGGGAGCTCTCCCTCCAGGGCTCTGTGAAATGCTGCCAGATCAGAAGCTGATGGATGACAGCCAGCAGCCAGGGCTGCCTGGAGTTTGTGATCCTGGCATGTGCCAGCCTACCTACAGTCTGGAAATAGCTCTCTGTGCCAGCCAGGAGCCATCTGAAAATTGCTGCAATTGCAAGTCTTCCAAAGTAATCTCTGCTATAATTTTCATGTCTCCATAATAACTTGTAATATCCTACCTTTATATCTCTTCTGTTCCTCATAAGTAATTTTCTTGCAGGCTTGCATACGGATTTGACCAAATAGATACTCTAGACAATTAAAAATGTGTATTCATGTGTGTTTAAATACATCAAAATAACCTCTTTACTCCATGACTCTAGTGTTCATTCAAGAAGTGCAGACTTGAGAGACCTCAACTCATTTTTTAGGGGCCAGGCTTTTCAGTGTGCAATCCCAGGAAGAGGGTACACAGTACTGTGGTTTCAGAGCAGCTGGTTGTAAAGGACAAGATCTTCCGTATTCCTCCTGTACAGTAGCAGGAGACAGACACACTGCAATTAAAGTTATGCAGGAGTGACTACAGATATGACAGCTGTTAACTTAGATAAACTTTCCTGATGTTTGCTAATTTCAGATCAAAATATGTAACAAGGTTTTCTGGACGAGTCAGATGGAGGTGAAAGATGTCGGTCTTATCTCAAAGTCTTTTATGCATTCTACTTCCCAGTAACACGTCTGTAAACCCCACAAAAGGGTGAACTTCAGAGCCTTCCTTCAAGGTACAAGGAAGTTTAACCATGCAACAATCAAACTGAGTCTATTAAAAATGTCTTTTATTATTTCTGTTAGGTATGACACCTGTTCTCCTATATATGGAAAAATATTTTCTCATAAACATTGGATTTTACAGCCATGTGAGACCTCAGTTAAAACCAACATGGATGCTCTGATGCCAGGAAATGTCACTTCCGTGAAAGAGGTTGTGGTGGGAAGGGACCTCTGGAGATCATCTGGTCTGATGCTCATGCTCAAGCAGGGTGACGTAGGACTCTGTCCAGTCATGTTCCAAATATCTCTAGGTCTGGAGATGCTATATCTTCTCTGGGAAACCTGTTCCAGGGCTCAGTCACCCTCATACTAAAAAAGTGTTTCCTGATGTTCAGACAGGACCTCCTGTGATTCAGTTTGTGCCCATTGCCTCTGGTCCTGTCACTGGACCCACTGAGAAAAGTCTGGCTCCATCTTCTTCACTAACCCCTCAGATATTTCTATACACTGAGGAAATACCCCCAAGCCTTCTGTTCTCCAAGCTGAATAGTCACAAGTCTCTCAGCTTTTCCTCATCTATTAGATGCTCCACATCCATACTTACCCTAGTGAGCCTTCACCAGTCTCCCTCCAGTATGTTCATGTCTGTTTTGTACTGGGCAGGTCAAATGTGAGCCCCACACTCCAGGTGTGGCATCGCTAGTGCTTAGGAGAGGGAGACAATCACATCCCTTGACCTGCTGGTAATGTTCCTCCTCTTCCACTGTCATAAAAGACAAAGATGGACAGTTGCCACCATTGCTATAACTGATCACGTGGTAGCTAGCATGGTATCCTGTCCTGTAGGGTGGCAGTCTGCAGTCTGGCCATTGGGACACTCCCCGTGCCAAGAGGAGAATGTATGTAATAAGAACATTGAGTAGCCTCTGCTTAAATGTACTTGCCAAATTCACCTCACCATGGCACAATGTAGTGACACCACCAGCACAAGCTGTGATCAGCTGGGGGAGCTGAAAATACAAAAGGCTTTTGGCATAGAGTTCTTAGATTCACTCCTTGCTTTTAACTGGACAGACTTTTTTTCATCTTCTTGTGGTCTCTGCCAGCCTGTAGCTATGACAAGCAATATTTTCTCTCTCCTCTTTGAATGACCCAAGTGAGGGATGCTGTCAGCAAAAGCTGATGGACTGAAGCTGATGTGAGCCAAGAAGAAAGACTCTCTGATTATAGAAAAAATCTTTTCCATAATGGGGAAATTATAGCCTTTACACGAATATCTGCATAAAGGATTTTGTTTATTGCCCACATAAGCCAGCATGGTAACATCCTCATATTCTGGGCTGCTTTTTCAGGTGATGGAGTCATGGCCGTTGGAAAATTCATTATTAAAATTATTATAATATTATATATTATTATAAATATATTAAAAGCATTCTATTTCCCTTCCTCTCAGCCATTTCACATCTTCCTGTACTTCCCTTGTCTTGGGAGGCAAAGCTGTCTGAGGAAGCTTCTCCACTTTGTATTTACCCATGGAGAAAGATGACTGACAGAGCAGGACTTGTGCTCCTGTCTAGCCTATTGGAAGTGATCCCTTAAGCAAAGGGATTTCCTTCTCTCTTCAGGCCAGCTCAGACCTTGTTGCTGGGGTGCCCACAATACAGCCTCTCATGGTAAACTAGTTCTTGCCATTAATGTAAGTGCCCTCCAATGGAGATTGATGCAATACACACCCACACAATGCTGCAGTGCAGATGGGGTTTTAAGTTTCCTCCATAGGGCTAGATCTAGTCTCTTGTCCTGGTAATATCTGTATTATTCATTTCCTGCAGTAACCAGAAGACCAGGACCTGGTGTGTCTGTGATTCTGGAATCTAGTCACTTCACTTAAGTCTGTGAGGAGGAAGATTTTTGATAAGGAGGACCATAAGACCTCTGCTCTTACCACTTTAAAAAAAGAGGTTGCTGCCCCAAACCCATACCATGAGCACATGGGTTCCTTTTTGAGTGCCTTCCTCATGCTGAACAGGAGAGCCATCAATGATGGCTGAGTGGGAGTGGGCACCTTCTCTTTACATGGTTCTCAGAGCTGGAATTTTGGTGTGACAGAGCCCTACCTCAGACGGAAGCCACCTGAAATAGTGAATTATGTGTGGAGGCTGCAAACTTGTCCCCTGACACCAAACAAATGAAATTACTCACTATCTGGGTGTTACACCGCTGGCTTCTCGGAGGGCTGCTTTTAGTGCTCGAGTCACATTGTAAGACACTGAGATCACAGGATCAGACTCTGAGGTCTATCACACAAAGTCTCCTAGACTAAACCATGAGGTTGTGTAAGTCCAGGGCACTGCACTGTGGGAAATGAAATCTCACTGCTTTGAACCATCTCAAGATCTGAGAGGACAGCTCTGCAGCAGTCAGCACATAGTTCAGGGGAAGGATGTATAACGCAATAGTACACCTGGCTATAAAGCTGCAGTCATTTTGAGGCTTGATTGCTTCTTGACACATGCCCAGAAACAATGCTGATGGCCCCTGAGCTGGGCCAGCCATGCTTTTCCCTGCTCCTGGAGGCAGGCAATGCATAGCAGCAGCTCAGACAGCTGGAGGCAGCTCTCACAGGTGCCTTGTGAGAGCCGCATGTCCCCAGCCACATCCCAGGGAGGGAATGGGGGTGCGCTACACACGAGACCCCACCCCCCCTTGCATTGTTGCACACACCTGCACCCACAAGGAGGGCAGCAGAGCTTCTGTAAAACCTGCCCCAGCAGTTCTGCACCACTCAGGAATCCCCATCACCTTTAAATGAAGCAAATGCCACTCAGATGCCAAGTATTCATTTTGATAGGGATGATTTTCAGTGAGGACAACATTGGAAAAACCCTCTCCTTGTCACCGTGCCTGCAGCTCATTTGGGCAATGGCACTCTCCATTAGAGAGAGAAACGTGTCATTTCTCAGGGAGTGCCTCCAGGGCTGAGCAGGCATAGAGCACATGCTGAATGCACCCACCTCCCTAGCCCTTCGGCTCCAAGGAGCATTTCTCTGTGTACTGCTCCCTGGACTCACAGATCACCTCTGGTCCCTAAACTGTCCCTGCTGTCTTCGCTGGGAGGACAAAAAGAAAGGACTCTGGAGACCAGCATGCTTCAAAAATAGAAGTGCCCAAAAAAAGGCTACTCAGATAATCCTCACTGCGCAGCTCTTTAAAATTATACCCAGGCATCACGTACACCATGAGAGTAGAGGAAGGGGGATCTTTCCTGAATTTGGCTTTCTTTGTGAATAGGGGATTTCTTCCACCCCAAGGAGACTGGGGAAAGGTGATTGCTGTAGCTACAGCCACTCCACAGTGTAAAACAGATCAGAGGCTCTCCTTCAGTCCTGAGGTATGTCTTCATGACTGAACTGCTGAAATTTCTGGCCCTGCTTCCACTCCCCACTTTGTATGAGTGCCCACATCCCAACTGCTCCCTGGGAACAGCCTGTTAGATACCATCCTGGGAGGCTGAGAGCTTGCACAGATGGAAGGAAGTGTGTGGGCAGACACAGAGTCAGAGCTTTGACGTGTGCCCTGCCCCTGCCTCCTGTAGAAGACACGGCTGTGGCTCTCTGCTTTCCCACCCTTGGGACTAGCAGAGACAGGGTGTGCCATATTCAGCCACTCTGCTCTGCGTTCTCCAGTAGACGTGGATACTTGGTGCAGTCATCCCAAGCCCAAAAGAGCAATGCAGTGGTAGCTTATCCACATGGAGATTACCCCAGCATTTCTCCATGATCCACAGGCGGCGGGGCAGCAGTTTCACTGAGGTGGGTCGACCACCTGTGATCCTGCAGACCTCTTACAAGGGCTTTAGGGCCCAATGTATTTTTATGAAAGAAGTAATACAAAATCAATTAGTAAGGAAAATTCTCATTCTTGTCATAACATCCAAAACTCCCAAGAAACATTTTCCTAGAATCTAAAGAAAAAAAAATTGTAAAAGGTTATAAACCTTTAAATCTGAGTTTGGACTGTAAGGAGGCCAAAAGCTAGCCAGACTGGAGTAGCTGGGAAGCCCTGCAGCCCTCGGAGAAAAGAGCACAAAGCTCCCATTCCCTTTACTGTACCAGAGCTGCCTTCTGACACTGTTTTCGGGAACTTGCCAGCTCATTTTCTAACTTGTTTGTGAGACATCAACAGCCTCAAATTACAGCAGTTTGAACAGCCCAGTAAATATTTACACAAACCTGCTGGTGATGGTTTGAGCTGACATGCGTTACCTTTTGTGTTGGGGGGAGGCTATATTTACAGCCAACCAGCTAATGAACATGATCCCAGCCATGGTTTAATACAGATGGCTCTTTCAGCATTTGCGGCTTTCAAGTTACAGAGAGCACAAACTTCAATAGCCTTCGTTAGAAGGCTCCGTCTCAGCTCTCTCCGTTTTGTTTACAACCAGTCTCTCTTTGTGCAGTCAAGGGTTGACTAATGTTCAGCTGTTTGCAGCCAGCAATGCGGTTGTGTAGGACAGGGCTTGTTTCTTGTCTTTTTTTCTTTCTTTTCTCTTTTTCTTTTTCTTTTTTCTTTTGACACTGATGGCTTTTATTTTAAGTTTACAATGAATGCAATTTCTGCAATGTAGATTCATTTTTGTTTGAGTGGCATTTCTCCAGGCTGTCTCACAGGGCTGGAGTCTGGTGTGGAGGGACTGTGGAAGCGGACAGGAAGCCATGCCCAGACATGGACTATGGCTGTGGTGCTCAGTGGAGGGCTGGAAGCCACCCATTCCCAGGGCCACGCCTCAGAGACACATTTTATCAACATCCAGGTCTCACTGGCAGGTCTGGTTGGATTCCAGACTGCCCTAAGGAAGATGACTCAGAAACTTGTAGTTTATGCAATCAATATTTATTGTAACAGCACACTTTTTATATCTTCTTTTTTAGCCATAATCTAAACCATTGGCTGAAAGTCTCTCAGTTTTTTGCAGCTCTGAACCAAAGAACTATTTTAGATAGATGACATAGAAAAATAGAAGGGTGAGGAAACTAATGAAATAAATTTAGAATGTTATTCTGACAATTATTTTGCATTGGTTGGCTATGTTAGAAGCACAGATAACCTTTTTCTTTACTGTTGTCAGTATGACAGTATAACTTATGAAACCCCAGACTCTAAGATAAACTCACTGATTCAAGACTACCTGTACTTAGTGAGTCAACACTCCCCAGTAGCAGACAGTCTGACAAATGCTCTGTGGTTGAGATGAATTAATTTTAGACCAGACTGCACAATGCCACAGTAGTAAACCTACACTCCTCTAAAACTAAATGCAGGTGAGGAATTCTGAATGATGAGACATGGTTGGTTTTAGTAAAATTTCTTGTATTGTGCAAGGATCTTATGGGCTTGTGGAATCTAATGTGTCAGACAAAATCCCACCAAACCAGACGAACTCCTGTTTACAAGTCACTGCACTCATATGGAGATCTCTCTTGACATCGGGTCTGACAAAGCACAGAAAATCTATTTGGTCAAATATCTCTCCTGAGAAAGAACAAAGGTACCAGCATCCTGAAAATATCTGACCTTTGGAAGGTTTGCCTTGGATGTTCCCTCACAAATCTGGTGAAAATACAATGAACAGATAGCTCAGAGAGATTTATGACTGCATATAGCTGATTTGAAATCATTAATGGAAAAGAAGGTCATCTTTTCGGGAGAAGAAATGGCCAATTCTCAAATGATGGGCTGCTCTTTACCTCCAAAACAAGAAGCTCTTCCTATTGAAAGCAACACCCTTTCACTGCTGTCATTGAATGAAAACATCTGATATTCCCAGGTGGAGCAGGATCCCATGGTATTGGCAACTGCCCCTGAGTTTTGAAGTAAAGACAGGTGGAAAGGCAGGTGACAATGGCTGGAGTAGGAACTTGATCTCAATCTGCCCTTTCTGATAAAGGTCAGGCCTGTTCTTTTAAGCTCCATGCTGGACCAGACGCCAATATCTGTATTGAACATTTTGCTCTATCAAATCTCTCCCTGGGATGGTTACATAGAATGAGTATTACACCTCATGGAAGCAGTATCATTTAGTTAAATGCTTTCAGAGAAGAAAAGCCTTGGAAACAACAGAGTTGCTCAGTAGTACTTTGACAAAACATTTGTTACCAGAACACAGTCTGTTAAGAGCTGTTCACAGAATAACAGATTCGCTGCCAAATATCCTAAAACAAAACTTTTAGGGGGAATTTTTGTTTTTAAATAAACATATTTCAAGTGAGATCTGGAGTTTCAGATTCCGGTAAAAAGGAAAAAGGCTGATTAAAATAAAATACTACCAAATGTTGTAAGGAAACTATTTGTCCCAAATAGAGCTGGTTATTTTTTCCTATCTTTTCTTGCTCATGAATGTTCAGCTTCATGTTTTCATTTACCTTGGTTAGGAAACACCAGATCTTGAGATCTGTGACAGAATAAGTAGCATGTCTTTGGGCCAGGCCTCCTGCAGCTCCTGCAGTGTCTATGTAGAGAGTGCCTGCTTCACATTTCCCCCTGCTCTTCGGTGTGTTACTTGTCTGCTTCAATTATAAATACTTCAGGATAGGCAACATATTGCTATGTACATCTGCCAGGCACCTGCCACACTCTTTTCCTTGCCTCTGGATGTTCTTCCAGAACAATAATTATTCAATGATACATGAGAATGAAGTGTCTCTGAAAGGAAAGTATGTGGTCCGGGGAGACCACGTCACTTATACTCACTTCTGCTTGCCAAAAGGAATTGGTTCCTGGGCTTGTAGAGGAGATGGTAACGGTGGCTGCTTATCCGAACTTGGGATGGATGCAGGGCTGTCCTGTGAGAAGGCTTCAAAATGTTTGTGAATGATTGCATCCAATGAGACATTAGTGTAGATGGTGCTAGGGGGAAAAGAACAGAACTGAGGTGAGGAGGCAGGACTGCACTAGAAGATGCTCTTTCAACCTTTTTCTCATTCCACGGTTATTTTCCCTCTTTGGCTGGTGGTGTAGCTGATTGACACCTTCCCACTTTGCTTTTCTGAAGAAATATCCCATTTTGTGAAATCTCTAATTTGCTGACTTTCTCCCACCACTAGGGTTTGTACCGGAGGGTCTGTAGGCACTCCATATGAGATAACATCCCTCCCTGAACTCTTCCTGACACAGACTGCTTGTTGGCCACCCAGGCAGGCTACGACATGCATGGGAATTATGTACCTGAGTGTTTATCCAGGCTGTACCCAGACATGTCACTCAGATGTATTGATTTTAGAATTACTGAGGAAACTGCTTGTGATCTGGAAAGTCCCTTCTCAGTCTTTGGGAAGAGCCCTGTGTTATAAGGCAAGCAGTTCCTGGCATGAGACCAAGCAGAAATTTCCTGGGTTCAGATTATTCTAATACCTCATTCTAATGACAATGCACTAGTTCTTCATGTGTCTCTGGAAGGGGTCAAAGGTCATAAAGGAGATAATGCATCTCCTCCAAGGACATGTGCAAGGTCCAACCTCAACCAGCATAAGTTTGCTATGGAAGCCATGAGCCACTTCTGCTCCCGTTCAATTGTTGCCCTGCAGGGGCTGTGACCCAAACTTGCTGCACTGGGGCTATTCTGTTAGCCAGGTCTGGAAGAGTAAAAGGGGAAGAAATCAGAGCCTAAAGCAATCCTAAGAGCAGTACTGAGCCAGGTGAAAGCCCAGTCTGCAGCACACAAAAGAAAGCATAAGGACCTGGAAAATGATAATTACACTTTTTCCATGAACAGAATTAAAAGTTTATGCAGGGATATCATTACTACTACTTATGGTTACAGTTGTTCAGCATATCATAAAAACTTGTGGAGTAATCTAGGGTGGAAGAATTCTGCTCATAGTGTAAACCAAAAAATAACTCATATAAAAAAATGCATTGACACAAAGATAAAACTCATGCAAGGGTAGAGTAGGCTGTTGATACATGTTTCTCTATAAATAGAGCAGCATCACTTAAAATTCAGGGATATTTTTGACATTTGATTTTATTCTTTTACATAATCTCCTTCTACAGAATTTGGACAGAACTGCTCCAAATTTTTTATCAACTCTTTAATTCATCTTCATCACCATGTACAAAATAAGCCACTGAAGAGGGAACGTACTGAACCACAGTGATGAAAATTCTGCTTGGCTGAGCTGAAATGGACAACATGCGTGTCCCAGATGGCTTAAAAAAGAATACATTCTGATTAAGGAGCAGTGGGAACATTTTCCAAGGACATTTGGGTGCCTTTTATAGATTTATAAGGCAGATGCTGCTCCTTAAAAGCATCTGCCTCACAGACCTTTTTTTCCCCTATACTCATATGTATAGGGATTAAACTTCTGTGAAATGGTGAGTCCGTTGTGGTTTCATGTACATGCTAAGCCCAGTTTCACCACCTTCACAATGAATGATACCCTTGCTGAAGAACTTAAAGAGGAGGGGCTTGGCTTCTCACCTCACTCCCAGAGGATCTGGGAATGGGAAGATGCCAGAAAAGAGTGAGATCTGGTGGGAACGACTCTCCTGTGTTCATACACAGTACCTAGAGTCCATCTATGAACAGAAGAGGGACTGTTCAAAATTCTCCACCACTGTTGCAGGATTGCTGTTTCATATTTTATGGGATGCATTATCTTCTGTATTTGATCAGGCTGTGTTCTTGTCTGAGATTAAGTAGCCATCCACCTAAGCAGCTAACTAGCTCCTGAAATGTGTGGGCCTTTAACACCACTGCAGAGTGTCTAGAGAAAGGTCTGCTGTGCAGCCACAAATACCCTGTTGAGATCAATTCCAGCACACAGACCACAAGACTGGAGTGGTTCCTCAGGGCTTCTTGGTACATTGGCCTTGAGGGAACCTCTAAGCAATGATAGAAAGCCAAGGCAGTCTTGTGAAAATACTTAACTCCTCCACAGCGCAGTGCATTTATAGCTGCTCAAAGCACATAAATGTTGCTGTCTGTTTTCCTTGGACACGTCAACTTTTTATTGTCCGGGGATTTACACTGCAGTGCAATGCAATGCTTTGTGAGCCCTGCAGGATCAGGGTGCAGTGCAGGAAGTTGGAGGGAACAAGCTTGTAGCAATAACCATGGGATAAACAACTCTGCAACTCTCCATTTTACAGCCCAAAGCAGCACACACAGCTCTTACTGGTGACGAAAAAGCAATGTTTAGGTCCTCCTTTGGGTGCCAGAGCAGTTCTGTTGGGGGCAGAACATGCTAAGTGAGGAAACTTCTCATCCCTGGGGATCCTATCTACAGCCACCCTCACTGGGGTGGCCAAGGGACTGGCAAGCGGTGCGAGACCATCACAGGAGTCAGCATCACAGCACATGTAACTTAACCTAAGGTGTCAGGAACCAAATCACATAGAGCGCAGGGTCACAGAGCAGATCAGTTTGGAAGATGGGTTAAAGATCTCCTGTTCAGCCCACCAAGGCACATTACCTTCCCATTTTTGTGCTTCAGCTGAGCAGAGACAGCTCGCAGGGCCCATCATTAGCAGTGCAGCATGCAGCAGCCTTTCATCTGAAGAATGTGCCTGCGCTTGCCGAGACTGCTGAG
This sequence comes from Gymnorhina tibicen, assembly GCA_013399875.1. Classification (NCBI taxonomy): domain Eukaryota; kingdom Metazoa; phylum Chordata; class Aves; order Passeriformes; family Artamidae; genus Gymnorhina; species Gymnorhina tibicen. The sequence goes on from VXAZ01009477.1 coordinate 837,777, forward strand.
GACTCAGTAGTCTGGGAACCAAGACTCAGCGACGACAGCTTCCTGCGGACACTTGTCAGGCACAGGCACATTTCTGTGTATTTATGGACACTAGTGTGGGTCTCGTCTCAGGAAGGACCTAGAACTGCTGTCGTGGGGACACTAAGTGCTTGGCAGAGTGCATTGGAGAGAGTGAAATAGTGTCTGTCAGTGACCAGCTTCGCCTTGGCTGCAGCAATTTAGCAAACGTTCCTGTTTTGAACATCAGGCACGCTCACAGAGACTCTTGTACCCTTGGATTTCAAATAGACTGGGAGCATCAACCGTCTCAAAAGAAGAAATTGCTGTAAATATAATAGTCTTTCTGCTCTAAAAGTCACACAGAAAACCATGCAAGCATCTGTATTTAATCTGCACATCAGTCTGACAGACTGATTAAAAAAACCCAAAACATAAAATGAATAACATTGCTTTGCCTGAAGAATATTCATGTGATCAAAGAGTGGATGTTTAAGTCAAGTGCAGGGATCAAACGGTACCAAATTCCAGAGTATAACTGGCAGACTGGGACGATCCAGTTTTACTTTTTCAAGTCCTTTTCCAGTCCTACTACCCATCTAGCAAAAAAGAAAGATGTGCTGTTCCTCTCAGTGCTTTTTTACTCATAAGAGAGCAAATTTAGCCATTTGATCCCAACTCAGAGCTACTGCGTTCGTTCCCACTTCTGCAGAGACCTCCCCTGTGAGTTTACATGTTCCACTTGGGCTCTGCAGCTGCTGGAGACAGTGCCCCACCACGGTGCCATGCCATACTTTGGAAAGTCTGTGTCTTGTTAGGAAGCAGTGGGGCTGATTATGCCACATGGATGCTGGTGTAACACTCCCTGTGCCCTGTGGTCCTGTCTCCAGTTTCTCTGTGCTATAGACACAACACAGGTCAGAGGAGTGTTCCTCAGAACAAGGCACAGCTACACAGGAGAGCAAGCTCATGACTTCACCCTCAACAGTACTGTTTCTTACATCTAAAAAAGAGATGTGTTTATACTTCTGTGTCCCAAGGGGGCTCTGGGATTTTTTCCGAGGTGATTGTTGGCTCTGAATGAACTGTTTCTGAATGGTCCATTAAAAATGGACACATGTACCTGTGGAAGCTCCCACTAATAATGTTCTCTAGCCAAGGCTGATGGTAGCTTGTAATGGCTGCCTACAGGCTACGGCAAAACTCTTCCCAGAGAAATATTCCTTGCCTTTCCCAGCCTTTCATCCTTGCCTCACAACTAACTCTTACACATGCATGAATTCTGGTTAGAGATGACCATTTGCCTTTCAAGCTGAGAGGGAGTACTACTACCTGTGAGAACTGCTGCCGTAAAAATAGCAGTGTGTGCTGTTGGCAGGACACCTTGCAGCTGCCTGTGGTGGTGCTTGGTAGATGCAGAAAGCCTGGGGGCACACTCAGCCTGCTGCGACAGCTGGAGGTTATGTCTGTACTCCTGTACAAGGCAACTGTGGTTTTTCTTCTACTTTTTTATTTTTTAGAGTGGGGAGGAGGTAGGGGTGCCTCCTGCAGTTTTTCTTGACAGTTGAATTTTACACACTTGAAGAAAGAAAGTCTGTTTATGTTGCAGTTTCACTTCTTACAGCCCTATCCCAGACTTACTCCCATTGCCTCACCATGTGCTGTTGTTTTAATGGCCCCTTCTAAGTTAAGAAAACCTCTGAGGAACTGACCTCTACAAGTGACTGCAAGGAGGTCACTTCTTTCCTCTGCTACTTTCAGTCTCACCTCTCCATAAAATACAACCTCTGATGTTTCCTCCACAAACTCCTTAGGGCAGGAACAAACTCCTATTCTTTACACAGCATTGGGCAACACAAGACCAGGGCCACCTGGGGCAACTGCCTGCAACACAACACAAATAACAGAGGTTTCACTACCAGGGCAAGAGGGCAGAGTTTTCCCCTGAGCATTCAGGATCTCTGGTCTGGTGTTGCAGCACCCAGCAAGCAGCTCAAAGCTGTGGACAATGTGATTAATCTAATTCCATCTGAGGACAAGACTGCTGCCATGGATGATGGGAGCAGGAGTTTGAACTTGCTGAGTCCAGGGGATTCCCTTCCCTTCCTGGACTTCCTTTGTCTAGGTGGCAGCAACAGGTTTTTATTAATTGGAAAAGTCCCAGGGCAGCTCCTGCCTTTCCCGAGGCTCATTTTTGGTGCAGAGAAGGAAGAGGTCACAGAGGGGAGGGGAGGGTGCCATGGGCTGCTGACACACAAAACACTGCAAATTTCCACCCACCCGGGGCTCGCCAAAAGGAACTGCTTGAATCAGGAAGTTGGGCAATGCGTGGAAACACGCTTCCCCTCACTCCACACTTCTGAATAGAGTTGTCACAACTCTTTATTTTTAAACTCCTTTGCTTTCTCCCTCCTCTGTCCAAGGCATCTCTTCCTCTCCAGGAGAGAAATAGCAAAGCATATGGGAAATCCACAACCTTGAAGCCACCAGAACTGGCTGAATTCAGGAAAGGCAGTCATTTCTCTCCTGCAGGATGCAGAGAACAGAGAACTGAACCCCCAGGTGCTGCTCAGGGCCCTTCCCACAAGAGAGGTGCTGTTTCCACCACATGTAAGAGCTACTCTTGCCAGGTACAGTCAAGCCCCTGGTCATTAATAACTAGAGTGAGCTGTTTCATGCCAACTTCAAACATTTGTCCTCCATCTGACCTGGAACTAAAGCAATATCTTTCCCAAGTGTCTGGGGGAGCAGAAATAAGGAAGGGTTTGGTCAGAGCTGCAGAAACCCATGTTCAACTTCCTGTGCTGCTGGCTCTGGGGCAAAGTTTCTTAAATTACTCCTGACTGGAAAAATCAAGGATTTCTATCTGGACTTCCCACTACCACCATCAGCATCATAACCAACCACAAGCAAGCAAAATGAGAAACTTCCTCTTCCTCCCTCTCACCACAAGAGTCACAGCATTTCATAGCTAGAAGGATGGGGAAATTCTCATCTGAAGGTGAGGAAAGACAAGGGGTTGAAAACTGAAAGATGAACCTGAGCCTTCTTGGTTAGTTGTGCCATACTGGATGTGTCTTCATGGAGGGGCGGGGGACAGCATCTTCCATTCCTGGCAGAAAACACAGAAGACAAAACTAGCAGGAACAGTCAATTATTTTCAAGAGCATCAGCTGGCAAGGCTTGAAAGAGACCACAGATCTTGTCTCCCTCCAAACTTCTTGGAATCTCTCCTACCCCCCTTTCTCTCCAGACCTCAGCCCCTGCCCTCCAGAACATCCTGAGCAAACAACTGAGCTTTCCTGTGCAGTGAGTCACGGGATGGAGCACAATAGGGAATACGAAGCAGTGGATCAGGAAATGCTTCATGTAAGATGGGGGAAGGAGGAAAGCAGGGCAAAAGTGAATGGAAGGTAGAAAGAAAAGCATCAAGTAGTACAGAGAAACTCTGACTCAACTGGAGATTGAAGAGAAGAGCCTGCAAAGAAATGATAACCGAAAGTAATGGAAATGCACTAGGAAGTGTTGAAGTGCTGCAATGGAATGACAGAGGACAGTCGGAGAGCAGTCGTACAGTGCTGTGAGGTCATTGTAGGCAGAGGGTGAGGGCACGCAGGGCAGATACAGTGTGAGGCAGGACTGTGCAGATGAGCAATGGCCAGGGTAGCAGGGCAGCCAGCAGGCAGGCAGGCAGAGCTGCTCACTGGCTGGCGTGAAGGATCAGGCAGCTTCCTTGGTAGGGAGCTGTCTGAGCACTCCCCATAAAAAGAATTTGTATCTTTTTTCTGAAATCTTTCAAAAGTAGTGATTCCACTTCAGACAACGATGGATGTTGCCAAAGAAAGGCATCGGATCCCAGAGAAACACAGCTGTATCCAGCAAAGAGGTCAAAAGCCATGTGAAGATAGCTCTCCTTTGCCATCTATGTTACACAGTTATTTACACCTGTTCAAAGTGGCAGCAAATACTACTAAAATCAAACAGCACTTTGGACTGATAGCATTTTGTGTACATCCCACTTAGCCATTTTGAGCTGGCACTGATGACAACCTTCGAGGCAGCACAACAGTGGATTAGAAAATCCTTTCTGGTGCCCAACGGTGAATCTCCCCAGGACAAGAGCCCTCCTGATATGCCTGCACATGAGATAGGGGCATTTCATGTAGTCAGGAAAAGCAATGACCCATTCAACACCACTTGGTGCTGGCCAAGGGAGCAGTGAGCTGGATGGTTGCTGTTCTGCCCAGCACTGCTGTCTCATCCTTCCAGCCCACATCTGCGCATTGCGTGGATCTGTGTGCTTTATCTGCCACATAAATGTGCTTTATCTGCACATTCTAGGTGCCAACAGCCAGGTCTTCAGGCACAGAAAATCAGCACTGCTTTGCTGAAATCCACGAGCCTAGGGAGCTATTCCAGCTCACCCAGGATGGGGTCTCTGGAGCACCGAGAGGAAGGGCTGCCCTTGTTCCCTATCTATGTCCTGATTAGTACACTCTGACCTGACCCCTGACTTGGTCTCTAAATGCAGATGAAGTACAAATAATAGTGTTGCTGGATTGGTTATCAGCAGCTCACTAAGGGATGCATGAAAGTCTTCTGGACTTTGCCCCCTTGCTTTAAACCAAATATGTGTCAAGCAGGGATCACCCTGGGATAACTCCAGTGTTGCTGCTACTGTGCTAATGTGCAGTGCTGCAATACAGCCACAGTCCCTGCAGCCCCATCATCACGAAAAAAACCAACCCCACACAATTTCAGTCCCACCATGGGAATAAGTGACAGAATAAACCCAAGGAAAATAACATCTTGCAGAAATTAAAAGCAAAAACAATTAAAGTCCAGAACAGCAAACTTTCCAAATTATCTCTTTGTCATTCATCTTTCTCCTAAAATGCAAATACAAAACTACAATTTGTTAAAATTTGGCAAATGACTGTTTTTGTGGACTTGGACTTTTAAATCCAGATTTTCTGCATGTTTTTACACCTAGTTTGTACCAAGATAGGTCCATTGCCACACAGGGAGCTGCTGACAGCTCGCACCAGGACACCTGAAGTAGTCACCACATCCTGCTGGATCACCCAAGGTGGTTCTCACTTTTGCATCCAGGCAGTGGCACAGCAGGAGTCAGCAAGTGTGTAAACCTAGGGCTGCAGCTGGTGACTCTGGCAGTAAGAGGCGAACAACCTCAACTCACTCACCTTTCCCTTTTCTTCCTGTGCTGGGACTGTCCTCTAACTGCCCTCAGGGCAGTGGGCTATTCCTCAGCAAGCCTCCACTCAGGCCCCATGGGGAGTTTGCAACCTTCTAAGTGTTAAAACCTGATCCCCTCACTTCTGTTTGGAGAGTGTGGGCTTTCCACAAGGCCAAAACAGAGAAAAAGGGCAGAAGAGTCCAAGCAGAACTGTGTTTAAGTGATAAATCTGGCTCCGTATCGCACCAAGTGAAGGTATTTGGAACTTGGAGTTGTGGTTCAAGCCCATCTCTAATTCCTTTAAAAATACGTGGCACAATCTTACAAGTCTTTCATGCTAAACACCACTCTCAAGGCTTCCATTTAATGGCTTTTCTTTCCTGCTCACAGCTCCCTCTCATCTCTGCAGCTTTTCACTGTGCAGTGCCAGAGCCATAAAGATCGTATTATAAAGGGGCCTCCCAGCCTTTATCTTGCATATCACGACATCGTGATTCAAATGTTACAGCGCTGCAACACAAATGTAACATCAATGTACATCCCATAACAGGCCCTAATCCATCCCAGATTGGGTTCAGTGCTCACTTGCTCAGATCTCCTTGGACCACACATCGTGTGCCACTGTTTGCGTTCAGCATAAACGAAGCATCAGTGTGGAAATCTCGTCAGCACAACAACAGTATGGTCAGATCAAGAGGAGCTAGCAGGAAGCCACTCTGTATCTTTCCAGAAGAACTTGCCAGTGAGAGAGTTTTATACTCATGGTGCCTACCTCAGAGGTGCTGGGGCTCCAGTTTGCAAACCCAGCACAGCACAGCAGGGGTCGTATTCCCAGCCACTGCCGAGAGATGCCTGGCCGTGCATGGAGTGGCCAGATCATGGAAGATCTCACAGGCTGGGCCTGAGCTGATCCTACTGCTGCTTCAGCCACCTGAGAGCCCAGAGCTGGAGTCATCCCTGGAGAGCAGCAGCAGGAGCCTCAGGGCCCAGCACCACCTTCCTGGGAACGTGGCAGGCATCCTCCATTCAGCTGCCACCTGAACCCCTCTTCCAATTTGTTGCTAAACTGTGTTTTTGACAGGAGAGAGCTGTGAGCCGTTCCCAGGTGAACTCTTTCTTGTCCTTACCTCCTTTGTTGATCGTAGAAAAACCAGTAACAGTCAGCACATCCTCTCCTGCATTCTCATGCATTGTTCATTTTATTGGGAGAAAAACTCTTTCTGTGCAAAATATTGCAAAGGCAAGATGAACATCAGGTCTATATTAATATTTAAATCAAGGATTATTACAGACAAGGAAATAAAATTTAAAAACAAAACAACAAATCCTCCATCTTGATCACAGCTGCTGTGAAAGCCACTCAGCAGTGCTGGAAAGCTTCCTCCTGTCCAAGTATTGATCACTGGAAACATTCCCTGCTCATGACATTCAGTTTTGAAAGGACAAATGCTTTGAAAACACAATAGACTGAACAATTTTCCTTTCTTTTCTTCATCCTCCTTCTGGACTAAATGGAGTTTGACAATTTTTTTTTTAAATTAAACAACATGAAGTCCAGAGTATAGCTCTATGTTGCAATATGTGGTTATATATTTGTGCTGCCCTGCACATTTAGTGCTCAGGCAATACTCAGTATCACTAAGATAAATCCAGAGCAACCACATTATTCTCCTGCGGCTTTGAGATGACCCTGAATGTGGTTTGCCCATCTCACAAGAGAAGCAAACCATGTGTTTGAGCAAAAACATGCTGAATCAGGGAGGCTTATGTTATTGTTAGGAATAAGAAATTGTGTTGTGGAAATACAGCCTGGAGACCCTCATTCCCTCCTGGTAGTTCCTATCCTATGTACTTACATAAATTCTTGTCTCAAAATATTGTGTGATTCCAAAGGCTCTGTAAGCTTTGGGACAAACATGGACTTGCTAATGTTGGTTTTGCAAACATCATGCAAAGCTGGCTGGTTTTTTCACACAAAAGTGGATAAAACCAACTAAGTTTACCTGATGTCAGATATTCTCAGAATAACTAAGTTTTATTCAAAGTTTAGTTGTTCATGTGGTAAGTCGACTGTCTGTGTTTAAACATGAGGTTCACTTGCAAACAATGCAGAGTGAGATCCCCAAAGTGAATGATCACACACGTTGGTGGACAACACTTTGGGCATGGGATGCCAGAGTGGGAGAACTCTGTCCTTATGGACAAAAAGCCATGAAACTCCTCAGTGTATCACTGAGGTACCATTGCCTGGGACACCACACAAGGAGAACTGCCTACTGCATTGGCAGTAAGAGCTGAAAAGAGTGTTTGTGGCCCACCAGGAACATCTGGTGTGTCAATTAGCATCAGTATTTGGGCTTCCCAAATATTACTGAATGTACGCAATTGCCTGTGGAGAAGGAAGAAAGCCAAATGTTCATGGCTAATTCCACCTGCTGGAAGTACCTTTCACATTGCTGTGTCTTTCACATCTGTTACCTCTTTTGCAGCTTTAGGTCCTCTTGTTTATGACTTGGTTTCCTAGAGAAATTTAAAATCTCAACGTCTTTGGAACAGAAATTTTGGGGTTTGGGGATTCATCAAGGCACTGTATCTTGCTGATGGAGGTTAATCTGCCCAATTTGACTATCCAGTTGCAGGAATTCCAGCTCCCTTGCCCCCTCCCCCACACACGTAGAAGAGCAACAGGTTTGGAGACAGGTTGGTCAGCTCAAGTGAGGGCTGAGGCCACCAGCTCCAGGGAAAGTGTAACCTTTGGTATGGTCCGTGCCCCTCTCCACCATGCAATCAGAGCCCTTGACCAGGGTGTGCCTCAGTCCAAGAGATGGCAGTTTCTGGTCAAGAAACACTGAAGTTCTCTCCACTGCTGTTCTCCAGAGGGAAGTGCCTCTACTTATTCTTTCAGATATGGGGTTTTGATATACCCCAGTGTAGATGAGGAGCATGTATAGGAAATTAGATATATTACATCCTTTGAGTATTTTGAAGTCTCCTGCCAATTTTAGTTTCCACTGTCCTCCTTTTGCCTCTAGCAGGAGGATTAATCTTTCTTCCTGCAACCCTGTGAGGACCAGCACTCATTTTCCAAAACTATACCTCAGCCCCAGCTGGGTTTTAACAGCTATCTAAGTAATTGGGACACCAGTTTTCTAGCTCAAAAATAATTATTTTCTGCTGTGCAAAAATTAAAAGTTTCCATTTTCTGAGAAAATTAAAGAAAACAGTCAAAGCTGTCTTTAGGCTATGGGCAATGTGGATAGCCTGTTGAATGTTATGGACACTCTTTAAAGGAAAACATTGTTTCCAACCAAAAACCCAAATGTCTCCATTCAAGAAAGATCACAGGGAATTTTCTTCTCTAAAAGCTAGAATCTTCTCTGAAAAACTAATGCAGATTAATTGAATTCACGTTCAGAAATAGCTCCAGACCCCACCTCCCAGCACAACTGCCTCTATGGCTATTTTCTTGCCATCTGAAATCTTCTCCCACCTCCAGCTCTTGGTTATAAAATCCCCACCCTGAGAATGCATTGGAGGGAGGTAGCATTATCAGGGTGGAGATACATGTTTTGCTGTAGGCTGCTCCCCAGCTCTGTGATTTGCTGCTTGTATCCACCCCCCAGCTCTCTTCAAGGACTCCCAAGCTGATCCTGCTGTTGTGAACTTGGAAACTCCTGGTCTCCTCTGTGCCACCCTTTTTGTTCACCATCCCATTTGTCCACTGGGGTGAGGCTGCAGGTGCCAGACACAGGGAGCAGATATGGAGCAGATATGGAGCAGGCCTAGGCTCTGTAGTCCTATGAATGCTGAAGGTCTCTCTTGCGTTTCTCAAGCCCTCATGCCAGAGAAAAGGGCCATCTGTGGATTTTGGCACATATTGAGTTCAGGCCTCGATTCCTTTCTACGTGGAGGTCTTTATCTAACCCAGAGCAATAAATAACTGTCAGATTAAGCATGGCCATGCAAATGTTACTGTACTCACATTGTAAAAGCTCCCTTTTATGTGGGTGCCCTCTGAAACAAGGCAAACCTTCCCGGCCCTCAGTTATGCTCAGCCCTGCTCTAATCACCCTGTTTCGGATGTGCAGCTTGCTGTGAAAGACAAATGATGGCAGCTATTAAACTCTGTCTTGTGAGCATGCCCAGTGGTAATATTGCAATTACAGACAGGACAGCAGCTTGCTGGGGACTGAGGGCCGGGCAAGGACGGCTGATCTCCAGTAGCACTGCACACCTGGCACCTGCAGATGAGCCCAGACCACCTTCCAAAGGGGTCTGCCAGGGCTGTGCAAGTGTGCAAGCTGGGGCTCACCAGTGATCATGCCATGCCAGGATGGAGGAGAGCCCTGGAAAGAGCCAGGAGGCCCCCACAACTGGAACACATCTTCGTTCATGGGGCTGAGTCATGGCATAGCTGATGGGCAGAGGTGGGGAGGGTCCACAACCCGCCTTGCTCCCTGCAGCATATCCATCACTGCCCTGGGAGGGCTTGGAGAGCCAGGATGAGTCAGTCAGGCAGGAGATAACAAAGGAGTGTTTCAGAGGCATGTGAATTTTGTGAGGTGGCCATTGCCCTGTGAAGGCAGACTGCCCTGTGAGAGCACCACTCTGCACTCCCTGCAGCAGTGGAGTGAGTGCCTCAACAGACACCCAGGAACACTCAGGGGCACCCAGTCGCACCCAGGGGCATGTCCAGGCTGGATTGCAAAGCTGCCAAAGGTATCAGGATGCCTAGCCTCCATTAGAACTCTTTCAGTCATTTCTGAAAGGTTTGCCTTTCTGAAAAGGATGCTTTCTGTATTGGCAAGGTGTTAGCAGAGATTCTTGAGTGAGAATAAATAAATGCTGCCAGGAATTGTAAATTAAAAGTGATAATTGGAAGAGATATATTGGAGCATATTTGCCACATACCCACTTGCTCACCTGCTCTTCATTAACACAGTTCAACATCCTAGATTCAGTTAGGGAAAAAAAAATAGATAAAATGCTTTTTAATCCCCACTCCCAGCCCCCTGCCTGATACTTGGATGCGAAATCGGGATGAAACTGGAGTAAACCAAGGGCAGCCACTGTGGCAGGCAGATGCCTCACTTGTGGGCACTCTGAACCACGTGCTCTCCTCAAACCACATACCACAGAGCACTGAAAGCACCCTAACCACACCTGAGCCCCCTCTGCTCCCACTGCCAGTGCTCGGCATCTGCCGGGCCTGCAGCCGCTGTACGCGACACACAGGGCACATTCATCTTGGGTTTACCACAGGGACTCATATATTTAATCTGAGGGAGTCCTTGGCCTCTGGCAGTCAGGAATGTCAAGGTTGCTGCTGCCACAGAGATGGATGCAGGTGAGCAATCTGCATGATGGGGCTGAATAAATAAATTAATGGGATTCTAGTGTCCATAAAATAAAGGGAAATAAAATATAGGTTAGCTTTCACAAAGGTCACAGTTTTGCAAGAAGGCATTCTCCAGAGCAGCTGCATGGAACTTAGCAAGCACTCAATAGGGTTTGGAAAAGAAATTAATTAAATGATTTCTCATGCCTGTAAGTTGAATTGTTGCAAATCTGGATGTGGCAAATCTTTCCATGATACAGAACTATTGCACTGTAGTTCACAGAGTTGCACAGGCATTGACCACTGGCAGATTTCATTTGTAAACTACCTGAAGGCAGAACCTAAGAACTACATTTATTTATACTCCAAATGAGAATTGCCTTTTGCCAGGCTTTTCTGCAGAAAATAATTTGATATTAAAAAAAAAAAAGCTATATATCTCATTTCTTTAGAAAGGGGACTGTTTACGCACATAATGAAAGAGAAAATGCGAATGCTTAGGAAAAACAGATGGGTAGATATCAGCAAAAGATAATAGCAGGGATTAAAGATGAAAACTATGAAAAATATTAATTAGATAATTTCCTCAACAAAAGACATCAAACTGTACCAATATGGGGAGTGTATGGTGGTAATGATTTGCACTGTGATACGATCAGAGTGTCCCAGTAAGGGATTAGTGCTTCACTGTGTCAGTGCTGCAAAAGCCTATCTTTTTGAGGCAGCTTCAGATCTCCTAATGAAAGGAGCTATGCAGTGATAAATGGCATTATGTGCTTGCAAGGTTATTGTTACCTCAAGGTCACTGTTGTCACTTCCCTCTCCCTATCATCACGAAAGCCAATGCTATTAAAACTCAAATCACAGTAATAGCGAGGGAGCTTGCTAACACACAAAATGTGCGTTAGAGGACCCTTTGCTGGGGTAAAGCCAGGATTAAGATTTTTAACTTTACAAGATGTTTTGTGTGAACATCACAGCAATGACACAACCATAGCTTCCCTTGAAAATTTGCCACCGGATGGGTGCACATTTCACACCTGTGGCAGAGTATTTTGGAGACATTTTCCCCGAGAGATGCTGTGCCGGCCATGCTGATGTCCATCTGCTCTCGCTCTCTAGCCAGCAGGTCACGGGGGCTTTGTGCTGTCCCCAGCCCCATGAGTCACTCAGGAGTAAGCACACCTTCAGGGCAGCTGTCCTGGCAGCGTGAGTCCCTGGCATCTTATCAGGTGCTCACGGATGCTCAATGGCTCAGCCATGGCCAGTTGATCCATTGCTAAAGCCCAGGCGGATTTGACAGTCACTCTCCTATTAGAAGTCTCCTCATTGTGCTGCCAGCATGTTCCCCTGAGTCTCCTTTTCTGTTGAGAAAATTTCCATCTCCTATTTTCATGGGTGACCCCACATTTGACGGTTTCCTGAGACAGATGGGTCAGATCCTGTTACAGTTATACCAGGCTGGGTAGTGCTGGAGCAAACAGGATACAGAGGGAATCCTGCAGCTCAAGGCTGGAGGACAGCTGAGTTCTGTCTGGAATGAAAGCACTGAGAGTTTTAAAAAAAATTGCAACTAATTAAAATTTAAAATTAGTTGACGATTTGACAGGTACTGACACATGGATCTCAAAGCAGGAAGTTATTTTCAGTCATTTGTGTGTCTGAACGCAGGGGCTGCTTCTCCGTGTAATGTGCTAACTAGAAAATCTGATTAATTGAACGATGGTAATTGAGTCTGGAAAATGAAGACATTCATCAACAAATCTCAAGTATTTATTGTTGCACAAAAACAAAGGCAATACAAAGACTGCTATATATTACTGATCAATATTCTAGCCACACGTCTTTTTCTGAAATGGATGACAAAATGCCTTTTGTCTTAACCTGCTTATGCTATCACAACAAGAAGTTTGGAGCAGTGAGACGTTTCGTTGGAATTAAGAAGTCATAAAATTGCATAATATGAAGATAAGATGCTGTGAACCAAATTTTCACTCATAAAAATGTTAGCTGCTGACTGAAATCAGGTGAGAATTCATTCCACTAGAACCAGTTGGACAGAGGAGAAATTACCTCCCAGGGTTTGCTCTACAAGTGAGTATTAACAGCTTGCACACATCTGAGGCACGGATCTCAAATCCTTGTCGTGTGGTAGCCCAATCTTGTGCAAAGGGAGCCTGTGTTGGGGACCCTTACAGGTTTTGGGAAGTTAAGCTACCTCAGATGAACACAGCTCTGGACTCCTCCATGGCACCAATTACTTTTGTGACTCTGCAGTTTTGAAGGGAGAATTCCAGGTGCCTCGATGCTCCCAAGGGATCTGGCACAAGTTTTGCAGAGCAAAGGACACTTGCAAGCTTGGAATGAACCAAAGCACACACAAATAAGGGAATAAGACCTGAAGCGTTTTGCCAAGGTCAGCTCCATCTTAACTATCATGCATGCAATAAAACAGAATCTAAAATCCCATGTCTGGTCTCATTCCCTCTGCTCTGTTTCCAGTGATGTCTGTTCAGATCCTGAAAAGATTTTGCCATATTTTTTCAGAAAAGAAAGCAAACAGTAGTCTTCATTTTTCCCTATGTCAGAAAAAGCAAAAAGGTATTTTAATGACCACTGACAGTTTAAAATCTTGAGGTAGTCTGTGTGCCATTAAAAAAATGGATGCAGTGATAAGCAGAAGACATTACATAAAAAACACGTCACCTGCAGCTCTCCTTCACAGACACGCTGTATCGATGCCCAAGCACTACAGATTTCACAAAAAGAAGGTTGTGTGTGTCATATCGAACACACTGCAGCAAACGGGTGTAGCAGGAAAGGAAAGGCAAGACAGATCTGCAGCTCAGTGTTTGTGATCAAGACTTTGAATAACCACTGCACACAAGGTTTCATGACACCATCCCTTCTGCATACATGAGAGAGAAGTGGTTTTAAAAAATGAAAATCAAATGTATTGCAGACCATTGGACCTATAGGTGAACACATAATATATATCAGAACGTTGCTACTTAATATTTAAAATTATTTGCATCATAATAGCAGAATTTATGAGTGATACATTCATCTGTCAGTGTGCATAAACCTGTATTGATTACAATAATATCTAAAATTCACTATGGAGGTGCAGTCTTACCCCTGGAGATTAATAACCATTTGAGAGGCGTGGATGGCTCAAGGTGCAGTCAAGGACCATTAACCCCACTTTGTCATTAACACCCAGGAAATGTTCTGTACCAAGGTCGTTATTGCTGTTATAAACTCTAAATGAAAAATTATATAGGTGTATGGATTTTTTTGTTATAGCTGATGCAGACACAATCAGTGTGTACAAAGCATGACCCAAGCAATTAAGCCTGCTCAGGAGTCTCTCAGGTTCGCCTGAACCATTTCTTAGTATTTTGCTTTGCCTTTAATTAACGGCACTCTTCAGCCTCGTTTCTCTATTTGTGTCATACCCAAGTGAAAGGAGCATTTCTTAATAGCAACTAACATCTAAAGTTATTTATTACAGCTTTGAAGGTGAGACGCATTTTCAATATTTTTTTGAAAGAAAACTCCATTGAGAATTCCTCAGTTTATTCCTTTTCAGATGCCCAGGTCTCAATTTAGAAGCTTTTCTCTTTGCTTCACATCACAGAGAGGTGCATGTTTTGCTAGCAGGAAGGATAGGGTAGTCACAGCCTGTTAGCAAAATATACACCTCTATAACAGGGAAGGCTAAATTTAAGAAATAACGGATGTTTTTTTGCAAGGCAGGATATAAGCAAACAAACACAAAAATGGTTCAAAAACAACCACAAATATTAAAGAGGATGTAACAGATTCCACAGCATTCTTGGCAGATTATCCCAGGACAAAAGATGAAGTTTATATATACATAGAGCTTTGTGCATGTCTGTGTTAGTGGTTAAATTTAATGTGGAGGATATTCAGTGTATACATAAGAATAATATTCTATGAAGGTGACCTTAGTAACTGCATAGCTGGAGCTTGCTTCAGATTTTAGACAAATCAGCATTCAAAACTCTTTGTTAGAGAAGCAAAGAAATTCTGACTGGTGCCAAAACCCCCCCACCATTTATTGCTGAACTAAATTTGGGGTTCTTCAAAATATTACATCATTTAGGTATTAGCCCCTACCTAATTTAGGTTTGTACATCAAAGGATTTTACTCTTTTTTTAAAAGATCAGGGTACACCTCTAATATTTACATGTAATATTTCATGTTTAGTTTACCACAACAGAGGAACTGAATCCTTTACTTGGAACTGTGTGCACACATCAGAGGGATGCCCCATGATGTTTGCAGTGGGAGAGAGGCAGGTATTTATCATAAATGTCTGCCTGTCCTCCTTGCCCAGCTGTTGACACTTGCATTATTGTGAGCAGCTGGAAAAGACTGCTGGTCTCCAGAATCAAGCACCTGACTTCCCTTGGTGCTTCACTGATCAGAAAAAATATTATTAACAGTCCTTTGTCAAATTAGAAGGGAACACCAAGGGAGAAAAGAGAACTACTATTCAAGGGGCTTCTCTGGGATGCCATCAATTCCTTCAATGAGTGAGATATGAAATATAGAATACAATTTAAAAATTTCAATAACCACAGATTTTGGAGGGTCTTCAATGTATTGCAGGATTAAAATTTGAATGGAAAAAAAAAAAAAAGGAAAGAAAAGAAACAAGCAGACTGGGCTCCATCACATGACTGTAACAAAGGTCAAAGCCGAGTGCCACCCTGAGGGGGGAAGGGGAGTCTCAACGTGCCCAGCAGCAGTGCTGGGGAAGAGGGCTGGGGGCACAAGCTAAGCATGAGCTGAGAGGAGGGTGGTACCACAAGGATGGGTCTCGTGTCTGTGACACAGTGTATGATCACTGTCACCTGCCTCCTGGCACAGTGGAGGCCACAGATGGAGGAACGACACTTTGCGGAAGGTGGAGGCAAAGTGGAAGGGATCCAGAGGAACAGCAAGGTAGGAAGATAAAAATTTGGCAAACACAACCTATGGGGTATCAAAAGAATCGAGTTTGTTTCGTCCAAATCACCTTCTTCTGGTATGCAGAAAGTTGTTTACAGCAGGCAGTGGTCTGTTGTTCTGCTCCAGTGAGGCAGCACAAGAAGAAACTGGCTCAGTTTGCAAGAATCCAGGCTCAGATTTAGGAAAACTTTTTAATGATATGTCTATACAAGGCTGCTTGGACTTTTAACCTTCTGCACTGGCATCTTTTCCAAACAATAGAGATCACCACATGTCAAGACCAACTTTCCTTTGTACCCAGAACAGGAAGGAGGACTCCACAACTTCTCAGGGCCCTCTCAGTCCTGCTTCCCCACAGCTCCCTGACTGCATGACAGCAAACCCAAAAGCTCCTTTTCAAGAGTGACAGATGCAGACTGCTCGCTGTACCAGTGTGAGTCTGCTAGATGCAAACTATAAAAAAAGGTAGGGATGAGAATCAGCCAGTATCATGTGCTGTCAAAAAATATTCTAAGATTTAAAAGACCTGCCTGACTCATAAAGGAAAGATACTGTCCTTCCATCTAAGCTTGACCTCAGTCTGCAGGGCTACATGAAATACTATGGATAAGTGGTTGCAAATGCATCCCTAGTCAGCAATAAAGGACATGCTACAAATCAGCCACATTTGCTCAGTTTCTCTCTGCTGACACTGAGGTAAGAAAACACAGTCTGGTTTACAGCTCATGATCTGAAGCAGGGAGAGGAACTGTTTCTTGAAGAAAAGTTTCAGTACTAATGTGATTCAACATAACTTTGTAGTTGCCAAAATGGTTTTCTTCACAGTTCATATATGTAGGCCTATAAGTTTGGGTTTTTCTAGGAAATTCCCATTTTATACCACTTTCCTATTGCCTTAAATACTGTGTTCGATATGGTAGCTGAATTTCAGATTGGCTGACGATGGTGTAATGCAACTTACGCAATTAGTATTGCAGTGAATAAGTAAGTAATTCATCTACAACAGTTGCCACTTTTATTTACACATGTGTTGCTTTCATGGAATTGTGACAAATATGCAGGTTGCGTGGTTCAGCTATCGTGTGTCTGCTTCATTTTCAGTATACCATATTCGAGAGCTTGCACTAACACACCTTGGTGTCTGCCAGCAAATTGCCCTCTTCTCGTTAAATGCTACAAGACTGCTTGGCATCTGAGAGAGCAGGCTTCTCAACAGGTTTTAGATGAGGGCCACCTTTCAAAAAAGAAATAAAAATCTGACCCTCCAAAAGCAAAGAGAAATGTTGGTATCCAAGAAACCTAGAATGTGGATATGCAATTAATTTAACATATATCTTAAACATATGTCATGGGAATAACTAATCCATCTTTTTTAATGGCCTGTTTCCCCCCATGACTGGAATTCAGTTACTTTCTCTGTACCTAAGATCTTGTGACATTAAAAAATCCTACACTCTGCCTCAAATGTGTGCAGTTGTTATCCTTACTTGTATTAACATATATTTCCTTGGGAAATATAGTACTGAGATGAGGCACTTGTTACCCAGCACATGCCAGGGACAGAAATTGAAACGCAAACATCACAAGGGTTTTGGGCAGTATCTGTAGTATCTGTTGAAGGAAGAGAAAGAGGACCTGAAGATCCTGGCAGAATTACTGTTACCTGACCTTAGATATCTCCTTGCATTATTTACTGACGGTCAGGTGAAAAGCAGAGATATTTAGGTGACAAAAATGTTCCAGATTCGAGCCCTCCCTGAAAGCAACACAGCAAAGCCCTTCTGCAGGTGAGACTTAGCAGATCAGAGAGGCAAAATAAATGCCTTAGTCACCCTGCCAGACTTGGGGCCAGGTAAGAACAGAGTTATGAGATCCCATCCCATTTACTTAAGTGCTTCTGTCACCATTTTTGCCCTGCTGCAGCTGGGAGCAACCACTCAAACCAGATGACAAGCCACAATGCTTCTGCCCTGCAGACCCTGTGGCAGGGTGAGGCAGGCAACCTCACACCCACACCCCTGGCTGTGGGATCAGTCAGAGACTCAGAGGAGACATCGGGAGCATCCTGTCTGATTTTCGGGATGCAGTCTGGGCTGCAAGAACTGAAAGGAAAAACATAAAAAAAACAGCTGGAGCCCCTAGCTGAAGGTAGTCTCTGGGCAGAGCTCCACAGCTCTGGCCCTGGGAAAGCACCGGCATTGAACTCTCCCAAATGACGGTCTCACTTCAATTTAAATACCAGGTTTTCATTCGGCAAAGTTCTCATACAGTTGGACCTTGAGTTATTTGGTTGGGTTATTTGCCTGAAAGGAATAATCTTGCATCTTCTAACAGTTGTGATTTCTCTGCTTCATTGATTAAAATACCTCTTTTCCGCTATTTTCTCTCCAGCCACACACCCCACCCCCACTAATTAAATAGCTCCAACCCTCACAGCCGTGAGACTTCAATGGCTCAATAACATCCCGAGTCAATGTGTTGCAAAGCTGCTTTTTAATTCATTCTTCATGCAAATGATATACAATTAGACCTGGGTAATCTGCATTCCTTCTGCAAATGCTATTGTTAATAGGATTTAAGAAAAAAAAACCTTCAGCTTAACAAATCAATGGCACATACAGGCTATCAGATCAGTTACTCCTTAAACCTTTTGGATGGCCAGACATATGGGGCAAGCAAGCAATGATTATAACAAGGCCTTGCAAGGGTACTTTGTGGTGCTTCGGATGTCTGACTTCAGAAGCTTTCCACTCTTATTTTTTTCTCCTAGCACTGCTTGCCTACTAATGTCAGGAAAGGGGAAGGAGGATCCCAGAGGAAAAGGTTAGACCTTTAGGACATTCATTAGGGATTGCCAAGGGCTGGGGGTTCCTCAAAGCTTTCTTTCTAAATCAAGCTGAATTTTTCAACAAGGGCCCAGCCCTTAGGACAGGTTTTTACCTGTTAACAAAGAGACAGAGGGAAGACAGAAGGGGGAAAAAAAACATGCCCTGCTCAGGCATGCCAGGCTCTCATGGAGGGCTGCTGCATTCTGTCTTGAGAGGAAAATTCTGAATATGCTGACAGATGTTCCCAAGTTTCACTTCCAGTTCAGGTATCTTAAGTCTCTCAAAAGGGAAAATGTTATTCTTCTGGCCCTTGACCCAAGGTGAAAAACAGGTGTCCAGGACCCCCAGGCATAGTCTCTGCCTTCCTCAACAGGCGGTGGAGGATTGCACAGTCTTTCCTTGCAGTCAAGGTACATGGGGGTGGGCTATGCCTGGTACTTCTGAGAAGAGATGTCCCCAGTGGTCTCACAGCCCTTCAGCAGCCTGCAAAGAAGCAAGTTTGGGCAAGGACTGCCAAAGTAGGAAGGGTCCTGGGACTGAAGTAAGGTCACTCTCACATAAATATTCTTGCCTTTCACTTCAACATTGGAGTGCCCATTGTTTGTGCAGTGTGACACATCGATAAAGCTGAGGAATTAAAATTCTCCATCCACGGCGCATGAGCAAAGCAAGGTACACAGACCTTCTCCATGATGAATCTCTCCTTTCATTCAGCTTTGGCCCCCCAGTCAATAAGGGCACCAACTGTGATGAGGGCCCCAGTCCATCTGGAACTATTCATTTGGGTCACCAGATGATATGGACTTTCAATCCCTGCCAAACTGGTCCTGATTTGCACAAGGGACCAGATGCAAAAAGGCTCTGCATCCCAAGACAAATCCTCTCTTGTCACATCCATACCGGATACACTCACAGGCATCTCACACTGGGATATCACAACCTTCTGCAGCCAGAAAATATTATCCTTCATTATGCATATACCTTCCAGTACAAACACAACAATGACTGATGTGCCTTGACAGCTCTCCTCTCTTTCCTTCTCCCCTGATGCGTTGCTGAGCAATGAGAAGCAGGCTCTCAGGGAAAAGTTTGCATGAGAAGTGATAACGTGAGAATATGTCAGCGTTCCTGGAAAGCATTTGGGCAGCGTCAGTCAACAGAACTGCCTGCAGGCTTAAAAAAAGCACGGAGCTCTTCCTAGACCTCACAGCCTGGCAACTGCATCTCAATCTCACAGAGACTCTGCAGCCTCACGGGAATCAGCTCTTTTTCTTTTTCCAGCCAGGAGGTATGCAGGACAGCATGAGTAACAGGGTGCCATTTTTCATTAATTGAATAGAAAAATGCTTGGCATATTCTTTTTTAAGAGTTCTGCCAGCCTTCGGAGCAGAAGAGAAGGTCCCTCTAGCACCACAGGCAGGCCCCTCACACCCACCCTTACCCAGAGCTCACAAGGTTGTTTGTCTTAGTCCTCTCAGCCTGAAAAATGTATAGACTAAATGAACAGGACAAAAGGACAGGCAGCAGATATACAATGGTGGGTTTTGTGGCAGCTCCAGTGAGAAAACAATAGCAGCTCTCCATCTTCCAGACCTGGTATCATCATTTTAACCACACCACATTACTTCTCAGTAGACTTCAAGGCTTCCTCTCTAGTCCCTGCCATCCCTTTGTCCAATCTCTCTGTTCCTTTCACTGTCCATATTTGCAATGAATGCATGGTTCATCCCCATGGAGTGGCTCCAGTGTCCTGGCAGCTGTTTTAAAGTGAGCAGTGGAGGATCCACGATGCCCTCAGGCACAGCATCTGGCATTACACCATCCGCTAGTGCAACTCACCCAGGCCTTCTGCCATTGTGTTATAAGGAAGAAATCACAGTAAAATCATGACGAGCAGGATCTGTGAGCCCAACAGTGTCCTGTTTGTACGTGGCCCTGCACTCTTCTTTGGAGTCAGGAGAGTGCTAATGACAGCTGTACTGAAGTGGATCATTGTAATAACTCGTCCTCTCCTGATCACAGAGGGCCTGCTCTAATTACAAATACTAAGTGGAAGTGCCAAGCAATTCCTCTAAAACCAATTGAATAACTCCGATTCTCCCCAGTGAAAATGGCTGCAGGTTTTGGCCCCAAAGTCCTTTTTTGCTCTTCCTGTCACAGCCACAAGGCAGATCATCCAGAACTTTAAACATTGAAACAAAATAATGATGCCTAAGACATATTAAAAGGGCCAAACTCTCTGAGCAGCACTAGAGCAGAGCTCAGTGGGCTGGGTCTATGCAGCCCAGAGGTACCCAGGTTATGCAGGTGCTCATATTCCCTTGGGACACTCTAAGACAGACCAGCATTTTTCAAGCTGGCACTTCTCTCTCCCACTGATCCAGGCCAGGAGGAGCTCTGTTTCCTTTATTAAAACTACTTCTGCAGGAGTGTCCTTTTGACACTGTGTTTGAACAGCAGTGAGAGGGGCCTCATCTCATCATGTCACCATGGCCAGTGAGAAGTGTGGTCTAGCTGGATATTGAAACATCTCTATGAAAGACAGAGAGAGAGAAAGAAAGAGAGAAAGAAAGAAAAAGAGAAAGAGAGAAAGAAAGAGAGAAAGAAAGAAAAAGAGAAAGAGAAAGAGAGAAAGAAAGAAAAAGAGAAAGAGAGAAAGAAAGAAAGAGAAAGAAAAAGAGAGAAAGAGAGAAAGAGAGAAAGAGAGAAAGAAAAAAAGAAAGAAAGAAAGAAAGAAAGAAAGAAAGAAAGAAAGAGAAAGAAAGAAAAGAAAAATTCCTCCAGACATCTCTCCAGATGTTACAGGCTTTGTTGCAGACTCTTCTACCTAGGCTCTGTTACATTTTGAGTTTACTAATATTACATCTATGCACTTTCAACCCTGATTGTTAGAGATGATGCTTCTCTCTCTCAATGGATAGTGTCAGATAACCGTTTCAATAATGATCATTCAAATGAGTCACATCACCAAAGCAGAAGACAAAAATATGAGTACAATAATCAATGTGGTTATCTGTTCATCAAAAACTGTTCAGACACTCATTTGAAATAAGGGGCTTCTATTTCTTGAACTGTTCTAATTATCCAAGGTCCTTATACTAGGCCTCAGTATCCCACAAAAATAAGTTTTGTTCTAGTTTTGGCTGTTTATGCAATAAATACATTTGAGGTCCTTTTCCCCTTTTGCATCTTCCTGCACTTGTGTCCTAGCTTGTGTCCATTTCTGTTTCTTCTTTTTTTTGCCTTATGATCATGTTACTTCCAAACATCTCCATTTTCTTGTAGTTAAGGCAATTGTTCATGTAAACAGCAGCTCCAAATGCAGGTGTTGCATTGAAAGTCTGACAATGTATTTAGGTAATTCTAGCCAGTTCTACCTGTGTTTTCAGTAGGAAGAGCCCTCTTTATTGTCATCATATAAGATTCTGAATAAATACCAAAAAAATTCAGAAACTAACATCCTAGTGAACATTATGCTTTTTACCTCTGGTTCTATGCTGGATTCTTCAGAACAAAAAATTAAAAACCCCAACCAAGCAAAAAAGTATGTCACCTCGGAAAGGCTGGCATTTGTTTTATATGTCCCAGTTCACTTACCCTTCTTTTTGCATTATTTTTCTGAGGCTGGGCTGCCTGATGTGGCAAAGGTGACATTTATGGCACCACAGGGTGGTTCAGTGATCCACTGTGATACCCTTGGTCCTGCTGCAGGTTCTGGGCAATCTTTTCAGTTCCGGGCTCTGCTCTCCATTCATCTGTGACCTGCAGCCCTCATGTTCACAAAACTTACTGATCTCCATGGGATTCTTTTCTTCTGCTGGAAGATCTGGCACCAGTTGTGACAAAATAGATTACAAGCTAAAGGATGGGAGGCCTAGAAATAGATCATTAGAGGAAACCAATCTTGGAGCCAAAAGTGGCCTGAAATCACTCTTGCATGGGAATGTCTCCCCCAGCCCATCTCCTGCAATGTGTCCTCCATGCATGTCATCAGCTCTGTCACTTTCCTGCAGGGAATTACTAATGGGTTGGGATCTCTTCTTCTCCCCCCTCTGCCCTTTCAAACCGGTCATGGCCATCCTCATAAATCTGCCAGGATGCTGACAGCCAGACTGCAGCTCACAGGGGCTCAGGGGACTTTGAGCGATATTCCTTCTGTTTCAGCTCTTTCCAAGACAGCCACTGATTTAGGAAGATGTTTCCTTTTACATGTTTGAACAAAACAACAACAACAACAACAATAATAATAATAGTAATAATATTAATAATTATAATAATAATAATAATAAAGCAACACAGGGGGAGGAAAAAGGGAATAGGAATGATAGTGGCACCATGATCTTCTGTATTGAAGTGACTGCAAGTGCAGGATGTGTCCCTGGAGAAACAGGCTTTCCAGGCAATGAAAGGAGCAAACAAAGAGCAGAAAAAAATGGACCAGGGAACTCGACTATTTGCCTGTGCATTTGATAGAGTGCCACACATGCTTTATCTCTACCCAATGTCTTGTTAGTGAAAAGCCATTTATTTATTTTAGAACATGTTGATAATGAATGCTCCTAGCAGATAACATAGTCTCAAACCAAAACAAGGTTTTCTGTTTCTAATCCTCTTGATTTTATTGCAGCTAAGACTATCTGTAGTATTCTATTACTTTCTTTACCAGTGAGCTGCTGCCAACCCTAATCACTCTGGCTCACACCAGACATTATTTCTATTATCTGGCTGATTCTAAACGACCCTGTCTTCAGGACTGAAAGGCATCTTGATGTTATCTGAGGGACCAAGGAAAGCCTACACACGTAAAGGCAGGCTGAGCAAAAGCCCTGTGTGCCACTAAGGGCTCACTCATCACATGAAAGCAGCCTGAAAATCAGCATATAGATCTCTGGTTCTGAAGTGAGTGTAGGAGATCATTGCTGCATCACTCACAGTAAATGTTGTGATGGATGAACCTCCAAAGGCTGGGAGGTTTCATGTGGGTGAATTCTCACATGCTGGCCCCCATCCAAGTGTCTCCTGAGGGTGCAGAACCGGAACAATAATCTTGCAGAAATACACACTTTAAGAGTACATGGTTTAGAGATTGTCCATAATTTAATAGCAGGAGTTGAAGTAAGAAGATAAGTTTAAATTGATTATTTCTAGGCATAAAACTAGTCAGTAGCATTGAAAATAAATGGGAGGAGTCTTATTAAAAATGTTAATATCAGGTATTACAACCTCTTTGGAAAGGCTCAAATAAACAAAAAAAAATGGGAAAAGAAGAATCCTGTATTCGACAAAATCTAATTTGACATGCCAATAAGCCAACAGTC
The DNA here is from genome assembly GCA_013399875.1 of Gymnorhina tibicen. NCBI lineage: Eukaryota > Metazoa > Chordata > Aves > Passeriformes > Artamidae > Gymnorhina > Gymnorhina tibicen. The sequence continues at coordinate 861,436 of VXAZ01009477.1, forward strand.
TAAAATTATGAGATAAAGCATGAGTGAGCTATTTGGTGGCTCTTGAAAGATCATCAGTTTGAACAGGTGATGGGAAGATCAGTTTTGTAAGTACCTATCTGTAACATGTGAATATATGGGACAATCTGAACGCAACAGAACAAAGTTCTCAGGACAGTGATTCTAAAACAGCCTTTGCATTTTTAAGGGGAAATTTTCTGACTCAAATAGTAACTAATTTAGCACTGGGGAATTTGTTTCTGGAGCTCCTCTTGATAGACAGAGGAGAACTGGGAACTGGAGAGATTGTTTAGACAAAAGCAACAGTGATTTAGTTGCCCTCGTCTTATGCAAACAACATGAAGTACAAAGAAAAAGAATATCGATACTTGATACTTTAAAGGGAACATTTCTCAACACTGACAATGGTTATGAGCCCAGCTCACTGGGAGAAAGAATTGAAACAGAAAATTGTTAAAAATAATCAGGAACCACTTGAGAATATTGGCTCCAGAAACTGCAGTAAACATAGAAGGCTCTACTGCATAAAAAACCCCAATGTTTCAGAAGGGAAGTGAAAGCAGATAGGCTTGTATGTAAACTAGCAATATATAAATTAAAGGCTAGAAATGGCAGAAAATTATTAAGGACACAGATTAAGTCTATCACAGTTGAGGGTACTGGGAAGAAACAAAGATAACATTTAAAACATATTTAAAAGCTGGGGCCCTCAGACCAGAGAAGAAATAACTCCATGAAAGACTTGAACAGTGAGCTCTGTAACCAGCTGAATGTCTGTTCCCATTGCAGGACTGGAGAAAGAGTGGTAAAGGAAGCTTTTAGACAACTAAGAGTATGAGGGTGAAAGTGCTATATAATTGTCGTTTTTTCCACTTCTGGTGTCCTCATTTCAGAGAGACAGATAAACCGAAGGGCTTCACAAAAATCCTGAGTAGTTAGGAATTTGAGAAACATGTTTTAATGTGGAGGATTAAGGAGTTATTTAACCATTTAAACTAGTCATTTAGGCAGAAGGGAGATGACAATGGATTTCACTGTTTTATTATCAGTTACAGATACCTGCAATAGGAAAAGCCAGAGTGACAATCACGACCACTTCAACCTAATCTTCAATCCAGTAGCTTCAATATGAACCTGTGGTGCAACTGCAAACAGTGCTAACTGAGGTGGATTTTCTTCGCTGGATGTTTTTTAATCAAACCTGGCCATTTTTACCAAGGTCTGAGAGAGAAGTCACTACTGTCAGCAAGGCACTGGACTGCATTTCTGAAGAAACAGAGGGAACTTTACATATGGGAGTGAATCACAAACACCACATTTCTTCAGTTTTAATGTGCCAGTGTGAGAACCAAATGTTTTTCCAAATGGACTGCAAGGTCTTTTAGGCAGGTCCCATCTTTGTCTATGTGCAGAAAATACTTCAGGAGGTACTGCACTTGACTGAGCTCTCTCAAGGCTACTGGAGTGTAAGTAGAAGGAACACATCAAACAGTCCTTCCATTGATGCACTCACACCACTGCAGATGTGGGAAACGCCACTTCTGAAGTTCCAGCAATTTCAGTATAGGCTTTGGAGTGTGATTTCTGAGGAAGCCAGCTTACCGCAAATGTCTTGCACAGCACAAAAGCAGACAGGTAACAACTCCCACTGCTTCAGGAGGTCCTGTGCTAAGTGCCGATGAGTGTAAACTCCCTTTTCCCCAAGGATATGTATACACACGTGCACACACTGAACATTTTCACCAAGTTCTGCTAAGAGATGGAAATGCAGGCAAAAATCCATCATGGTTTTCAGTGTGCTGTCTGCTCTGTAATGGTTTTGCTCAGCTTACACTACAGTAGCACAGACTGCCCTTACAGCAGAGGCATGTTGGGCAGGGGACGGCTGCCGGGGCCAGACAGCCCCATGGTTAAAGTTCAGCATGAGTATGGCATAGAAAGGATGGGGCTGAGGGCAGGCCAGCTGCAGCACAATCCCAAGCACAAGCTGTTTATTAGGGTGAGCGTAAAGCACTCCAGAAGGGCAAGACTCAGTGTTCTTCCTTTTGATCCTATTATCATATGACAACATGATTAAAGACAGGGTAAAGGCAAGGCCCTCATGGAAGAAGCACAGGGGTGTCAAACCACTAATGGAAACTGTCACGGAGGAGACGGAAAGTTTAAAGAAAACATGGCCCTCTCTCCCCCCAGGGCAGGGAGCGAGGGGGATCCCAGTGCCAGCAGAGGCTGCACACAAAGGCAGAGCAATAAAAACAACATAGGACAGAACTTAGAAAAGTAAATGTGGTGTCAGCTCCTCCTTTGTCATCTCTGTGTCCTGGGAAACCAGATGACAGCAAAGATTGGCTGCATGGCCCTTCTGGACACAGCCCTTGCACACAGGCCTGATTTCCCTGGGTCCTAAACTCATTATAGTTTCCTTTTTAAGCCTTCAAGACCACACCTCAACCTAAGCTCCTCTACCTCCCTGCACAGAATTGCCATGCACAGGAATGCCTGATGCAAGTAGGACACTGAGCATCAGAATCCAGTCCCAAGACAGTGAAGAGGTCAGTCCAAATCCCTAAGCAACATGTTTCTCCCCACACCAATGGTTTTGGAGCCACTCACTGTGTGGCAGGTGATACTCTCTGACGCAGGGCTCCTAGTGCAATGCCTCTCAGCAGCTGGCGTGGGGCTGCACTGGTAGGACACTGCAGGATGTGGGGTTTCAAGCTGTAATCACTGTACTGTTACAAAGTGAGATGAGGACAGGCAAGCCCTAATTCTCCCTTCCTTTCTACATCAGTCCTGGGGTGGAGGTGCCCACCTCCCACACTCCCTCTCCCCTCCTATATGCCTATGAACACCCCTGATCACTAACGAGCTATGTCTCATCCCCTCCAGTCACAAGCACGGGGCTGTGCAACACCAAACTTCATCCAGGGGCAGGTGAGCTGAGCACAGGGTGCGGCTCCCAGGCCCTTGCTGAGCATGGGGAAGATGGGCTGAGGGTCATTGCTCAGCACATATGGGCTGCCAGCTCTGCAACAGGATAGGAGGAGAGGCAATGGCAGGTCAGTGTTGAGATAAGGCACTTTAAATGCCAAGACCAGTGAGCTTAGAGTGTTAGGAGAAGCATTAGAGGGGAAACATTACCATAAAAATGTGTAAATTAATTACTTAGTAATGGACAGTGCCCACCCTTGTCTCTCTGTGTAACTTCTCAGTAACACCTCTCTCCTTTTCCATCTCCCATTTCTTCTGCTTCCTTTCTTTGGTTCCCCAGCACATCACTTTCTTCCCTTCCTTTCCTTTCGTGTTCAAATCCCTTCCCTCTATCTCCTCACCCTCTTTCCCCTTTCTGTCCCACCTCTAGTTTCATCTAAAGTGTTTTGTCTAAAACACTGGATAGATTTTGTAACTTCCTGATGTTTCCAGTTGGTAGCCCTGAAGCAGCAAAGACTTGAATAAGTTATTCTTCCTGGTTATGTCTTCAGACAACTGAAATATAGAAAGTCATTGGGAGTCACAGGTAAAAGACCACCACAGTGCAGGGTTATCTCAGCCATGTTTCTGCTTCCTAAGACCTCAAGGGTGCCAGATCTGTGCAACACAGCTACCAGGACTATATCCAAGAGCTCAATTCTCACCTTGCCTCTCCAGTCACAATGAGTTGAACCCATCTGAGTTCAGAAGGGTTTTGGCACTTACAGTGCCTTCCTCTTGGGAGCTGGATGTGCATCTCTGTGACAAATCCAGCATCATTATAAACTGGTGTTCCTTTTCGTGAATGGAACAACCAATGAGTGAAGTTTGTTATAACCATCTTAAACAAGCAGTGGAAGCATCAGCAGCAACATGGGATAAAAAAAATAACACTGGAAAGCTGTCAAAAATTGAATATTTTTAACATAAGATATTAAATCAATATTTATTTTAACAAGTCTAATAGGATTCTCCCCCATTAACTCCCAAGAATTCTCTATCAGCCAAGCCCTCTGGAGATGCTTGGAACATCTGGATACTCATTTCTCAATTATTTCTCACTGGAGTCTTAAAAACTCAATTTTGTTGAATGTCAAGACAGGACTTCCTCCCTTTGGTGTTCAGGAATATTCATTTCAATTTTTCTTCATCTGTCTGTTGCACTTTCCAAAAGGTGGTTGGTTGCTGATGTTAGCAGTGTCTCAGATACATGGAAAAAAAACATTTGCCACAAGAGCAAACACCACTGGGGTGCAGAATGGCTGTGGAGACACAGACACTGGCAGGCCTGTGTGTGTACAAGCAGAGAGGTAGGTGGTCACTGAGGATGAAATTACTTTGCAGTGGAGTACTCCATGAACCAGGAGTATCATTCATGATTGATCCACTTCACAGGAACAAGAGGACTACAGTGTGTCCTCAGCCAGGAAGGAAGGAAGGAAGGAAGGAAGGGAGGGAGGGAAGAAAGATATGGGGAAAGGAAGAATGGAAAAATGGAGGGAATGGATAGATATATGGAGGTAAGGATGGATGAGGAAGCACTGCTTCTGCAATTAAGCTATATTTCAATTGTTCTTTCATTTATCTGCATCCCATTGTTAAAGATGTGTCTTCCAACTTTTTATCTCTTTGGATGGAAAACCTGCTGCAGCTACAGAAAAAGCAGCCTGCACCCATTGTCTTTCATTTTCCGGAACTTTCAGGTGTGCAGCTCCAGGGAACCTTAATGAAGACTTTGTTCAGGCTTACTTCTGATGCCATTGAAGGAAGAACAGATTTTCTATGTGCCAACCAGCTTTGAGTAAAGCTGTTAGATCTGCCTGTCAGATTCATACAAGAGTTCCTTGAATCCATTTGCCAAATAGATATAAATAGCACTACAGAGACATATCTCACTTTGAAAAGACTTTATAACAACAGAAGTATGTGCTAGGAAAACAGGTATTTCAGGAAAATCTTGTTCCCAAGTCACATGCTGTGTCCCCAGATGTAATCAACAATATGTCTCACATTGAACATCCTGTAAGCAGTAAAGCCTAAAGTTGAAAATGTATAGATCTCATTTTTTTGGTGTTGCTTCCTTTGACAAAGTGCTGCACACAGGAGATTTTGGTTTCTAACATACCGTGTAGTTCTGGCATAGGAATCTGGCATCATGACAAAGCATAACAAATGTTACTGCCTCATTAATACCTTTTTTGCAGTGGTATTTTTATGATTTTCTACATTCTTCTTCAGTGGGAGCTTGGCATCTGGGACACCTCTAATGTGGTATAACATAACCACTGATAGCTAGTGAAAGCCTCCATTGAAGGCGTGACACTCCGGGTTGCTCCAGCATGTTCCTCAGCAATATGGGGAAGGCTGCGGCTGACTTGACGACAAAACGGCGGGAGCAGTGGCTGATTGCACAAAGCCTGGGGAGCAAATTCGGCTTTGCTTGGCAATCTGCTCACAGCTCCTTGGGCACACAGCTCTGTGCGCTCCGAGGGAAGAATCAGTGCGGGGGCAATAGGGTAACCCTTCACATGCTACTTGCAGGATTAGAGGAGAGATGTGATGACAGCTAGAGCCAGGATGGATATTTTTAGCAAGCTAGATAGTCAACATGTTTCACTTCTAGCCTTACTCACAAATTGTTTGTGAGGATTTTTTAGCTTTTATGATTGTGCCTGTTACCAAAGTCATTCTGTCGCTGCTCCGAGCGCATTCTGGCCAATACGTGACTGGAAACTACAGTCTAAGCATGTACAGGCTGTTTGTTTTTCACAACTGCTGGGGAGGCTGGTTACCAAAGCCACATTTTATTGTTCCCAGACTAGATGACTTTAGCAACTGTCCAGTGGAGTGCACATGGGTCAAAGATAGGAGATAAGAATAAGCAATGAGGCTAAGAGGAATTAGCCATGCAAACCCTGAAAAACTAAGCAACTGTCTTAGAGCCTGATTTGAAATTAATCTTCCATCTTCACATTCATGCTGGGAGTTTCTGCTTGTGCTCTCTCAACAGCAAAATGTTCCGCCTCATCTTGCATGTCCCCACTGACTTCCTCCATATGTCCTCACCAAGCATTCTGGGTCACAGCTCGGCAAGGGAGCCCCAAGATGCAAACTGGTTCCTCTCCCGTCTGAGGATGGGTGAAGACCCCAAGCCCAGCAAAAAGACCACTCACTGCTTCAAGTGAGCAGGGACCCACTGCTACGCTAAACCACTGCTCCTCATGCCTACAGGTAGCAGGCTTTTCCTAACCTACATCTCTCTTAATGCACAATAAATCAATATCTCTCCTTTATTAACCTTGAATATCTGAGGGCTCCTATTACGATCTCCCTTCAGACATGGCTTTTCCAAAGCTACTCCATTTCCTTCAGCCTGTCCTCATAGGTTGTATTTGCTTGCCCTTATCATTCCTGCTGCTCTCCTCAGGACTTATTCTACATTGGTTATGTATTTTTTTCAAAGCGGAGTTTTATCATCTTTCTCATTTTCTTCTTCAAAGACCAGTTCCATCCTCCCATGACCCAGATCACAACAGCCACAGCATAAGGTGCTAGTGGAAAGAGAGGAGAGGCTACAACCTGCTATGATAAATCTGCCCTGAATGCACTGTATGTATAAAATTGCATTTATTTTATGTATTTTGTTCTCCACAACTTGTTATGCCCCTAAGCAGCTTCTCATTTATTCCTGTGTGTGATAAATATAACTCAAAATAATTTTTAATACATAGATATAAAACACTGAAAGTCAATTAGTAGAATTACACACCTAAAGTCTGGCTTTTAAAGGGACTCCTTTCCCTTTTTAATAAGCATGTTTGCATGTTTTTGCATCTCTGATTATTGTGGACAACTGGCATTGAATTACTAGATCTGATGTATAAACAATTTCAGTACAAAAGCCCAATTTTTTATGCTGTGTTTGCCCCTGCAAAAAAAGGCTTGATACAAAAATCTTAAAATACCAATTATTGCAAAATTCTACCTACAAAAAAAAAGACAGAAACCGGCTCTTACTCATTCATTTTGTTTTCATTCTTCCCTCTGCCCTCCTCTTGAACTTTACATGACTTTTTTTTCCCCTCCACTTTTGTCAGCGATGGGAAATTTCTAATCCAACATACAGGATTCGTCCCTATTTGAAAATGAAAAGGAAACACATTTGCACTGAGATACACTGAGGGGCATTTGTTAAAGCCAAGGCAGAGTGGCAAAGTTCATCTCCCAGCAGCAAGACTTGTGGCGAGAGGTAACTGCATTTGTCCCTTTTCTCCCAACGGCTCATTACAGCTGATCAGGTCAGACCTGTCAAACATCCCCACATTCGATGCTGCTAGGAAAAAAAAAAGAAAGAAAAAACACCCTGTACTTGGATGCAAGGGCTGTGCATCCCTTGTGCTTTGTCTGGTGCAATCCTTTCATAGAAGCACAGACATTGTGAAACGGGGTCAGGAAGGTAGCAAGCCAGCTGCCTGACATCCTTTCGACCGACTCCCGTGACCGAGGAAAGAGCAGTGGCTTCAAGAACCTTGAAAATACAAGATGAGCGCCTCTCCCAGGAAAATCCAAGCACAAGCCTGATTTTGGTCCTTGCTGCAGGCTGGGGTTTAGAGTGTGTGTTTGTTTGTTTCAGTGTCACCTTGTGGTTTCAGTGGGCCCGCTGCTGTTTTCACGCGGGATGCAGGAGAGTAACCCAAGCCCTCTCCCCTCCTTCAGAGCCAGCAAGTCCGACCCTCAGCTGATATTCATGAGCCCGGTGCCACTGATCCGGAGGCACAGCACAGCGCGGCACATGGCCTCCCTGCAGCTGGCTGTCTGGGCCAAACTTCGCCTGGAGCCCAGCAGCTTTCAGCCCAGGGTAACTCCACCAGAGTTGGGAGCTTTATGCTGGTCAAACAAAGAAAGGAGACAGGCTAGCCAGGCCTTAATGAGCTGATGCTGATCATGTAACTGTCTTATTGAATTTGCATTTCATTAGAGACTTCATTTGAACCACAGCTGTGAATATTTGAGGGCCTGATTGTGTCTATGGATACTAATTTGTTCAAAGAAGACAAGGAGGATACTGAGCTGCAACCCTGATCCTTTTCGTATCGATCAGACAAGACAGATCCTCCTTAAAAGTAATGTCAGAGCTGTACCAAAAACGTGCTCAGGCCCATATACCCTGGTTGCTATTGAGCTGCCTAAATGTCTCTTCCTGAAACTCACCCTTCCAGGGGATGGAAAGCTGGACCCCAGCACCCACTTGAGCCTTTGCCTGATAAAATTTCATTTTCCTGTGCTGTAGCTTAACGAAGATGATGAAACCCATGGGATAGGAATATGCCATCAAGGGAAAACATCTCACCACCAGAAGGAATGCCATCATTCAAATACCAACTTCTTATTTGAGGCTTCATGATTATCCCTGTAGCCATGTAAATCAGATTACCATACCATAATGTTCTGTTGGAATCCCACATCACCTAATGATGGAAAGACTGCAGACAGCAGGAATGAAACAGTTAAAAAGCCAAGACTTGTGATAAGCAGATGGCAATTATTGCCGCTTACTGGTAAAACCTGTTTGTATTAAAAATATCTTAATGTTTCCACTGGAACCTACCAATTAAGAGATTAAACTGTGTTTCATTCACATACAAGTGGCTGTGAGCTCACACACAGACCTGGCACTCCCAGCCCCAAATTCCACCTGGAGGCTGGCTGAAAATATACCTGCTGGTCATCTTTTTCGTGTCTGTTCATTGAGTGGGGTTTGGGTTATTTTATGAGCTGTTAGGAGTAAGATATTTTCACCTTATTATCAGGAGAAACAGGAAGCTGCATTTTTCAGAGAATTATCTAACTTGGGACTAGACCTTTATTGATGAAGCTACTTGAAGCCCAGCCAGGCCTGAAAGGTGGATGGTACATCGCCAAGATTTTATTCTCAAGATAGCCTAAGCGAGATGATTTGTCTGGGAATTGCCCTAAGTAAACATGCTAATAGGATGGAAAAAGTTAGCCCCTTTGCCTTCTTAGCCAGCCAGCCGTTTCCCCTCTGCTCAGGGGAGGGACTGTTGGCACTAAAGGGCTTCCTGCATGTAACTGGTCAGTCTCTTGCTGCAGTCCCAAGAGCCTTTTTCTATTAACAGGGAAGCCAAATTTCCTTCACGGATGCTGCCTTACTCCAAGAACTGCCTCTGTCACTCAGGGGCGGTAAGTGGATCTGGACAACTCCCCAGAGGACTCCAATGTTTATAAACCAATGAAGGATCTGATGCTGCCAGTCTGAAAGCCAGACATAGCTGCTGCTGATATAGGAGGGTTTTCTGTCCCTTCTCACTTTTCATACCTTGACATCCAGAAGGATTCAGGAAACGGCCTGGTACTCACACTCTTTACACTGCCGTTTGCAACCATTTCACAGGACAGAGTAAGGGCGTGCCAATATGCATCACAAGCTGTGTTTATAAGCAGACCTTGTACGAAGAAATGATGCCCCTTGCATTGTCATCAAGCACAGGGTAACTACTCAGGTGAGTTACAAGGGTAACTACTCAGGTGAGTGCCGCTACCTGGCAAAGGAAAAACATTGGCTTCAACTAGCTCAGCTGACCAAGTGTCACAGCTCTAAACATATCTGGACATTTTCAGTCTGAAAGTTATTGCATTATGCACTTTCCAAGGATATTAGCAGTCCTACCTGGTACTGCAGAAATCAGTAATGGTGTAAGGACAGCATTTGATTTAGCTTCTCAGTGATTCCATCTCTGCTTCCTTAGCTTTTTTCTTAGAAATCAGAAAATGCAGAGACCTATTTAAACAAGGAAAAAAAAACAAAAAAAAAACAAAAATAAACCTATTCCAGCAGTGCTAAAAAGTTCAGTTCAGGCCTGATCAGGGACTCGGCAGAAGCTTGGGAATAGCTTTTGCTTTGTTTGAACCAATCCCAAAATCCACTATTGAGTGTTGCTTTCTGGTGTCTGCAGATTTTCTGAGATGGGGGGACAGGGAGGGGGAAAAGAGGTGTCTCAGTGTGTTCTCCACCCATCCTACTGCTTCTCACAGGGGATTTTCAACTTTCTCAGTTCACTATTTGCAGAAAGGGGCAGGGAGTCTCCCAGGAGACCCTGGCAGAGCTCCCCTGAGACTCCCCAGGACAATCAGACCTCTTCAGAGGCAGTGCCGGTGCCGTTCTCCACTGGGATCTGCAGGGGAGGCTAAAGTAGCACGACTGGCCACAGAGGTGCACTGGCCTAGAAAGTCCCCAGATCTCCCATCACAGCCCAACCAACCAAATAAATAAATAAACGGCAGCACACACCCCGTCCCTGCCCCTTCCTCCCCAGGTCAGAAAGATGTCACCTCTGCTCAGGCCTGCTGCCACCAGAGGCTTGCAAAGCAGACTGCTCTTCTGTCCCCCTCTCTGCCAGTGCCACCTCCGGTGGCCCCGTTGTCACTGGCTTTGTGCCTCTCTCTTTACAGTCTATACTCATCCCTGCCAAGACCCGCTCCTGGGGCCTGCCCTGTGGCCAGGCTCGTCGCATTTTTTGGAGGACCACCTGGATTTCTGGACGAGTAGAGGCGCTGCCTCAGCTTCCAGAGGAGAGGACAGTTGGGATGGCCAGGCCTGAGGACATCATTGCCCTGCACAGCACCTGGCTCACCCTGCACAGCCCCTCTCTACCACTCCACCCAATAAAACCCCCTGGACTCCCCAGGGCTTCCCTGCATCTCCTCAGACCAGATAGCCAGCAGTTCCCAAGGGGATTTTTAACCCCCTCTGCCATGTTTACAGTCACTTATTCAGCTCTGCGCAAACATGTTTTTCTTCAGCATGATTGGGAGGGTTTCATTGGGTGTTTCTCTTTTTATTTTCCCCCCCTCCTGCCCCTTCGGAGGCATTAGGGTGCACAAACAAGCTGCCCATAGGTGGCTGAGAGCAGAATTTGAGCAGCCCTTAAATAATAAAATAAAATTTAAAAAAGAAGAAGGGGAAAGAAAACCCACCCCGTGCTACCAGGGGCCCCGTTGGTTAAAGGCTACGGCGCAGTCACTCTGAAGTGAGGGTTTAATGAAGTAGCCTGTGAGAGAATGGAGGGGATGGTCCCCGCTGCACAGATGGCTCTTTGTCACCGCTGACACCTGCCATCTGCTTGTTTGTCTAAATGATGTCGGAGGGGCATCGCGAGCCTCCAATCTGCTGCGCCGCCTCCACCAGCTCGGGGTGACCCCCTGACCCGCGTGTCAGACGGGTCCGGAGAGTTTGTTCTTTCCGCTCAGTGGGCCCGTCCCGGCCTCTTCCCCGCCGGCAGCCCCGCAGCTGCCCCCGGCCGCGCGCTGCCGCTCGCCCCCCACGCCCGCCCCACCGCCCGCCAGCCCCTAAATCTCCTCTTCTTCATGCATATGAAAGGGGGAGGACATGGAGAGATTAACCTCCCAGGGCATGAAAGGGGTACAAAAGTTTACACCGCCGGGCAGCCATTTAGACCTTTTGGGGGGGATGCGCTCGCACTCCTGGGCTTTTTACCGTCATCTCCGCTCGATGCTCAGACTCTTTCTGAGGTAATTAAGAGGCCAAATTACCCCAGATGTAACACCACTGATATCAGGAGAGGCAATTAAGATATTTAGAGAATACCACTTCTTTCTATTTCTCTGCCATGAAGGCAGACTGGTGCCTTAACATCAGCTATAACATTTAGAGGTCTCCAAAGACCTCTGGTTTAAAGGCGGAAGAAGGAGGTAGGATCCACTTTCCTGACAGTGGACACTGGAAAACTTTTGAAATCACACTTGGGAAAAGGATATATTACTGCAAATGCATCCAGGTAGCATTTTTTCTCAACTTCTCACTGCAGAAAAAGAATATCTTCTTAATACATGAAAAAGGGTTTCTCAGTGTATGAAAAGTGACTGACAGTTGCCAAAAGGGTCATAGCTTTCAGATAAACTTGTTGGAACAATAAGTGTGCCACAAGAATCTAAGATTTAATTTAAAAACAACATTAAAGTCTTAAACAGCCTAAAAAATCTTGACTGGTTGGAAACTCATTTCCCTTTTTTTTTTTTTTTTTTTTTTGCACTGTAAGCCCACAGAAATGCTATACTTTGGGTATGACTTCAGGTCATTTGTGTCACCTCAAAATACTCAGGGTGAGTGCCTAAAAGGGACCTCTTTCCCAGTACAACCAACAAGCCCATCTCTAGGACGCCTCAGAAGAGACTGAAGCTTGCTGTTCACAGCACCACATAAATTGCACTTGATGTTATCAGTGATGTCAGTGTACATGGAAGGTGTATAATGGATATTAATTATGACTGTTATCACTTATGACTTGTGTAGTGCAGCCAGGTATGCCTGAATACTTGCAAACACAGCGGCTTTTACACGTGGCAACTCATGAAATGGAAAATGGTCACTCTGCACAGCTCTAATGAGGGCAAGGGTGATTTAAGCTAGCAGAAAGAATCATAATTACTGTAGGTTCAAAGTGATCTTGAAGGAGAGGAAGTTAAAACGGGGTTGGGATTGATCTACTTTCATGCTTTACTCGGCCCATTGTTTTTAATGCCTCATTTTGAACTATAAACAAATGGCTTCAGGTGATTTGCACAGTTTTCTGCAGATAATTCCTGAATTTGTTCTGGGCAATGGTGGAAAGTGTGTACTGTGCAAAAATAAATAGCAGGGGAAACTGCAACAACAGCCCCCACCCTCTTCAGTCTGTCCAAAAAAGGTCCAAATTAAATCCCGGATTCAAAGCCATGTCAGAGCACAGATGAGAGGAAAGGGCTCCAAGGTTTGCAGAGGACCACATGCTTACAGGGAAGCTGGCGCTGATGTCCAGCCCCAGCAAGGCAGCTTGGATGCTGAAGGGCTTCCCTCCTGGGGAAGGCCTGGCTCTGGGCTCCTCTCCTGGTTCACAGGCAGAAGGGACCACCAGCCTTCTCACTCCTACAGGTGTCTGCCAGTGGGGCTGCCGTGGCCTCCAGCTCACATGCTCTCTTCTCCACTGCAGCCCCCCGGCCACCAGCACCTGGCCTCAGACCAAGAACAGCAGGAGTAAAACAAAGGCAAAACCCAGGGACTCTCGGAGAGACATGGAAAGACCTACAGGCTGTGTCCTCAGCCTGGGAAGCCTCTTTTTCTCCCTCTCCTTTATGACAGTGCAGTTTCTGAGCCCACAACACAGGACCACTACTATTACTATTGCTGACAGAAAGAGAGGAGATCAGAGGCAGCCACATCTCCACGCACCCATCCAGGAAACAATTTGCTGCCTCAGACCCCTCTTTTTTCAATAACAATGGATGATAGTCTGGGGTGATATAGAGGAAAAATAGAGGGAAATAAAGGGAAAATTAAAAGTTCCTAAAAAACACCCAGTCTTTTCCAAAATCTAACAGAGAGATAAAGGGTGAAATCCTAGCTTTGCTGATTTCTGTGCGCTTTGCTTATAAGTTCAGCATGGAAAGGCTTTTACCCCTCCTCCATCATCATAAAAGGGATTTTTTTTTACCTGGGGTGTTTTTGGTTAATTGGTGTGCGTAAAAATGTTTCATTGTGGAAGTCGTTCCTGACCCACATGTTAAGTGTCTAAGATCTGCCCAGCTGCCTCATGATGGGTACTTTTCTTCCTTCAAACATCCTGCTAACTCCCTGACCCTCAGCCAACACCATGCTCAGCAGCAGAGCCAACACGTCATGTTTGTCTTGGCAAAATGAGCCAGTCTGCATTAAAATGAGGGTCAACGGAAAACAAAAAGAACCAACAAAAGTCCCTTCCTTTCTTCATTTTTGTCTGAAAGATAAAATTTGCATGTTTTGATGCTTTCTGCCAGCCCACCAACTCCAGAAAGCACCTAGACATCCCCACAACAGGGTGGTGAGATGTTTCAGGAACATTTCCGTCAGAAACTATAACGATAATAAGTTTCCTGCACCCAATAATTTCAATATGATTCTATTTTGATGAGGTGAATGACAGGCAATTCCCATTAACTCCCCCCTACCAGAAGCTAAATTTCTCATCATCCTGCAGGGGCTTGGATTTCTTCAGATTTCTTGATCTAAAAAATGACTTTTCATAGAGGAACCTACAAAATGATAAATCCCCTAAACTGCCCCTGCGGCAACATAACATGTTTTCCTCTTTTAAGGGTGGAAAGGATGACAGTATGCAAAGACATTTGTACTGGGAAGATTTTTCTTACGAGACCTGTCCAGCCCCCATTTTTAAACCAGCTGATGTCTAGAAATAGTAACTGAAAGTGCTGAAAGTGCTATTTTATTTTGCCCCATCACTGTTAGGTCAAAAGCATCTCAGCCTCCAGCAGGTCTGATTATGGCACACAACCCTTAACGGCACATGAAGGGATCAAGGTTGTATCACAGCCCTGCCTCCTCAGCTTGGGTGCCCACTCAGGACATACACGTAGGCAGGTCCACCCTGTGACAGGGCAGTGGCAGATGATGACAGTTTTTGCTGGTGGTCATGATCAACAATGAACCTCAAGCTGTGGAGCCACAAGAGCATGTCAGACCTGTCCTGCCATCCAAAATGCCCCAAAATGCCTGGGTGATCTGAGCTGGCACTCCTGTGTGAGCACTGACTGGGAGGGAAGACAACCAGGTCCAAGCTGGAGATCTAGGAGGCTGATGTTGAGTTTGGCCACTGTAAAATCTGAAGGTAGTTGCCCACAAAATCCCAAGTTTTATTATTTCCTTTTTTTTACATTTTTACATTTTTTATAGTTTTACATTTACATTTTTACAAATGGGACTTCTGAAAATGTTTTTATTTTCTTCCTTGACTGAGGCTGGCAGAGCTGGATGTGGATTTGTATGTACAAAGTTTCTTGTTTCTAGACTGGAAATGGGATTTTCACTGTACCCTTTCCCTCTGGAGCTCGGCCTTTTAGTATCAATCCCAAATAACATCTCTTGACCATGGTCAGCTCAGTCAGTCCTGCGAGCAAACTCATCAACTCTCTACAGGAAAACAAAATACTGGCACAAGCCTGTGTTTCTCTCAAGGCTGCCACAGGTACTGTGGCACTCGATCACTCTGTGTTTCAGCATGCAAGAAACCAAAACCAAAATATTTTAATACGGTGAGGAGATTATTCTGCATACATTTTGAAATCAATGCAAATGCCTAATCAATTAAGCAAGCTTGCACACTGCTATGGACATCACCTCAAAATCTAGCCCTGCAGGCAGCCATGCTACTGTACCCTTTTGCTCATGTGAAGCAACACTGTCTCTGGCAAGACAGAGACATCCCCTCTGGCAAATTTCTTCATGTGACAGAGGCCAAAGATTTTATGTGTTTTCTGAAAGTAGCTATGGCAAACAGTCAATTCAGCTAAACAGTCTTGGCCACAGTACATCTGTGCTTAGTTTTGGCTTCACAGAGCAGAATAACACATGTACTTCTCTCTCTGTCCCATTTCTAACCTAAGATGGTGAGAAAAATAGCTGAATTACAGAAGTACCTTCTGCACAGAAGTATCCTGTGACAGTGCAAAATCTGCATGACTGGGTATTCCAGCCAAAATGAACTCACAGACCCACATGATTTCCTCGTGAGATGACTTTGTGGGGAGGGTTTTTTTTGGCTTAGTTCTTGTCGTTGTTGTTTTGTTGGCTCCTCAGATCAATACATTTACTGATCTCACTGCAGACATTTTTATAATCAAAAATATGAGAATAAACAGAAGCGAGGAAATTTCTTGCAGGTCTGTGCCATATTTATAATCAGAGTTTCCCCCCCTGACCTCTTCTGATCTGCTTCTGGAAGAGGCACCAGGACCCAATGAAACAGCAGTGCCATGCAGCCAATGTCACTGCCACCACTGCTGACAGCAGTAATGGGGACATTTCTTCAGGTGTCTCAATGCCTTAAGAGCTGAGATTGTGTTTTCCAATGGGATTTGAAGGTCATCAGCATCACTTTTTGTAGGCATATATCACTTGATCCATAGTGCACCGTGATCAAAAACTGCATGCCTGTATTAGCTTGGGCTTAAACCAGGTTAGGTAGCCCAGGTCCCCAAACCAGGCTCTGCAGCTCCTTAGCACAGTCACACAAAATGCCACAGACATGTGCCCAGCAGACCCTGTACACCTCTGCAAGGCAGTGACTCTTGCAAAGAAGAGCAGAACAGCGATCCCCAAGGCAGCATGGCCAGTCAGGGCTCCAAAGCACAGCAGAAACACTGCTACAGGGCACTCTGCCCCAGCTGCTCAGCCTTGTCACACAGGTCCCAGCACCTGTGGAGCCACCCCTGACATCTGCAGCACTGCAAAGCCATGATCAAGGCTACAAACTCTCAGAGAGTTCACAAAATGCTCACAGCCTCTTTCAATACTTCAGTTACCTCCTCTGACATCAGTTACACCAAACTTGCCAAATTTGCCATCCCTGACTGTAGAGACCATAGTAAAGAAACACTGATGAGCTTGCACTGCATTCTTCACCTAACTCAAATAATTAATGCTCATTTCCATCCCTTCTTCTCCCGTTTTATAAGCTTTTGTTAATAACATCTAGCCTCTTGGCAAAAAGACTAATTTTTCACAAAAACATTTTAGTTTTAGCAAACTTCTAAATTTTGGTGGAAGCTCCTCATTCAATAGACTATTTAAGTCTTGGTTTCCAATTAATATTTTCCAGCATTTGTTTTTACTCTTGGTTTAACACACTTTTTTCTCCTACACTTATATTGATTGGTCTGTCTTTGCCACTCCAGACAGCTTTTTAGAAGTAGATATTTCTGACACTAAAATGGTTTCTTTTCCAAGAATGAGAAGGGTTCAGAAACAAATTTAAGCAGAAAATTTAATTTTATCACCAAGAGGAAAGAAGTCACCTTCCAAGTGGCAAAGGCTCAGGCAATTATAACCACCATTTACTGGACCAGCAGTGGCTGAGAGATGATCGTATTTGACCTCTGAATTAACATCTGCACCCTGGATTTGAAAGAAGAGTTTGCTTCAATTCCCTGCACTGACATAGACTTTCAGCACGACTGTGGCTGAAGTCCTTAAAGCATTCAAGGTATTTGGCTTTACAAAACAAAGACCCAAACAGCACTGTGTATCCAAATTTCCAAATGACAGCAGTACAGTGAAGTTTTTTGAAGTTAAAGGGGTAATTAGCCCAAGCAAATTGCAAGTTGCCTAAACACGAAGCAGTGCTTGGCAACCCCAGCTGGTTGCCGTGATGAGCCACATGCACACACCAACATGGTGGGAGAGAGCTGGGTCACCTTCAACCCAGAGTCACCTAATGCCATGGGCCAGCTCTGAAGCACCCAAAAGCAGCTGCTCCCTGACTGTCAACCTCCTCAAGCTCCTGAGCACCTGCAAATTTACGTCCCAGCAAATGTTAGCAAATAATCAAGATTTACTGTTCATTTGTTAATCTAACAGGGTGGAGCTGGATGGATTTTCTTTTTCCTGTCTTTAGTCATCTGTT
This sequence comes from Gymnorhina tibicen, assembly GCA_013399875.1. Classification (NCBI taxonomy): domain Eukaryota; kingdom Metazoa; phylum Chordata; class Aves; order Passeriformes; family Artamidae; genus Gymnorhina; species Gymnorhina tibicen. The sequence continues at coordinate 878,877 of VXAZ01009477.1, forward strand.
TTTTGAGCAATTTTTACTGTCATATTTCTGTTTCTCAGCTAATCTTAGAGCCAGTGATACAGCTTCACTGAATTACTAATATTTCAAGCACATTTGTGTGGTTTGCACAGAGCTCAGTGACAGGATAAATCACATTCTGTATTGTTCTAACTTTCTTAAAATATCCCTTTGTAGTTTAAAAAAAAACCTGTTCCAAGAAATTCATTCCTGGACTATGCTTGCATCACCAAAAGCCAGTGCTCCCCGCCCAGTTTCCCAGTGCAAAACGTGACCAGAGCACATAGGAAGCCACGCATCATGGCTCCCCAGGTGGTGCAGGCCCTGCACACCCGCAGCACTCCCCCAGCTCCTCGTGGCCTCGGCACACACTGGAGCAAGCCATTCCTGGAGAGATGGCGCACAGGTGACGTGCCTGCTGCCCCTCCCACACAGTCTTCCCCCAGCAGGGCTGGGGCCCGTAGGCACCGCTCTTCGCTCCAGGCTCGGTCTGCAACCACAGGTCCTCCCGCTTCTGCAGTGGGAACAGCGAGCAGACCCTCGGCTGGTGCCCGCCCTGAAGGGTCCCTGGCAACCCCAGTGCCCACCATGCAGCTCCTCTCTTCCCATTCCCCATGAGCGGTCCAGCCAGCATCCCTCTCCCACGCAAGGCCGGTGTCCCTCTCCCGGGCCGTTAATTGGCTCGGATGAGCGCCATGCGGCCGGGCGCACACATGTGTCCCATAACCTAAACCATCTGCGAGCGTTTTAATTAACCCATCCCCAGCTCTCTCTGCGCTGCCATTGAAAAGATCCCGCCCTGGCCCCAGCCGAGCCTCCCCCATGCAGCCCTGCAGCTCCCCTCCCCACCCAGGAATTCACAACCACAACTGTACAGCGTGGGCCCCCCGGCCCTCCGCGGCCGCGCAGGAGCAGCCCTCAGCAGTCAGCGAGGAGAAGATGAAAAGGGTTCCCTCCATATGTGGCTGCCGATGCGGACCTACAGGGTAGGCTCCACGCACAATAGATAACAGGAGGTTCCTTCTCACAGCTGTTCAGCTGTAGGGTCTTCCACGTCACATCATACATGCAGGCGTCAGACACCCCTTATGTAAAAAATGACTAGAGAAAAAAAATCTCCTGTGAAGCCACATGGATGCACATCGACACAGAATTCAGCCTACTGCTACTGAAAATTGCTGGAAAAATGCAGCCATGTCAGGCCCCATGTTCCCATTACTCTCCAGGGATGTGACTTTACTGTCTGACTGCTTTTACATTGCAATGAAGTGAAGTTTTCAGTGGAAGTACTCAAATTCAATGGAGTTGCTCTGGAGGCTGAAGAGAGATCCAAAGTCACCAAGACCTAACCAAGATCAGGTTCTAGATGAAGGGATTTGGGCACTGTGAATGCAACAAGGTTCAAAAGCAATATTGTCAGGAAAACAGGAAATTTGCACTGGCGTGCTAGGTTTGCAGCTGGTCTAAATGAGTGCATCTTACTAGGGAAGAATTTGGTGTTGCCCATCCAGAAGCAGGACACCCTCACTGGAGGGTCTGTCCTCATGGAAGTCATCATGATCACAGTATTTATAAATTTAACAGAGGTGGTAGTGCAAAGTAACCCCAGAAAGCAAAACCTCACAAGTTTACTTGGCGGTGCTCATTTTCACCAACTATTGCAAACCACCTTTAATCATACGAAACTCATGCCATCATCAGCACTGTGCTTTCTCCAGTTGTCTGGGTGGTAATTCTTGGCAACTTTTCTATTGCCCCTTCCACTGAGCTCTCTCAAAATAGCTTTACGTAGGAGATCAGCAGCTTCCCCATTTTATAGGCAGGTAAATTGCACAGAGCAGTGAACACACCCTTGCTTAGGATGGAATATTGACAGAGCTGTACTGCTGGGTACTGCTCACCACAGTCCCAGCCTAGGACTTGAAAAAAAATTGGCATAGACCTACTTGTTCACAAGTAGGGTTTTCCTGCAGGTTTCATATGGTGGAAGTAGCACAGTCTCTCTCACCGGCACAGTCTCTCTCACCGGCACAGTCTCTCTCACCGGCAGAGATCACTGGTACACACAAAGCAAGAAGGGAAATTTTCTAGTAAATCAAGCTGGGATATCAGTTTGTCTGGATTTCATTTGAAGTCCAGCCCTCCAACTATCATCCTGCAGTATCCGTAAGGCTGGTGCATCACGGCTTCAGATGCTTAACAAGTGCCAAACATGGGTCTATGCTGCAAAGTTCAGTGAACTCCTATGCTATTTTATCTCTCCCTGCCTGCAGTGAAGCAGGATCAGACCATAAGTGTCAGACTCCCTACCCCATTACCATCCCCCAAACTGTCAATAAGAGCAGCATTGGGGCTGAGAAAGTGCTCCTGCGGGGTTCAACAGTAGAAGTAAAATCACAGTTCCATTCACTCACTCACTGAAAGCTTCTTACGACAGAAATACCTGTATTTTCCGCTGCAGGGAGACCAAACAGCTCACCTGTCTACAAGTGCGGAAGATTGTACCCACCAAAAAAGTGGCTTCAATCCCTGAACAGAACGTTAGACTGCTGAGGGTGGGCTAGGTAGGACAGTTCATTCCTCAGTGTGCTCAGCCTCCTCTGAATCATTCTACAGCTCATCTTGCAGTCCAGTCTGTCCTTTGAATCTAAAGGTTTCTCATAAGAGATGTTTCAACATCTCTCCCCAAAATCAGTGACAACAGCACACTGGTCTCATGCTGAATAAGGTATAAACATTGCCCTCAAGGAATCAAGTTCTTAGGTTCCTGTCTGATAAACACAGGACACATTTTTAATATCAACATTCCCAGTCATCCAGTAGCTGAGTTTTGTGAGAATCTCATTTCTCTCCAGTGAGATTTCCAGAGTGACTCAGAAGCTTTGAGTGGAGCTGGAGGGTTCTGGAAAACAAACTCATTTTTGTGCTATCACCTCGCTCACTTTGGCTTTCTGGGCTGTGAATGCAGAAATTGTGCTGTGCTGTCAAAAATGCTTCTGATTCATAACCTCTGACAAAAGCACGAGTAGAGCAACATCATGAATTGCATAGCTCATTGGCCACTGGGGAGGGTTCATTGGCCTGCTAATCTGAACTGTCTGATCCTAAACTTCCACTTCCCATTGCATTCAAATGCACTGCTGAGTTATTTGACTCCAGCATAGATTCAGGGATGTTTTTCTTGTCTTATAGTTTTGTACTGACTGAGCTAACCCACAAGACAATTACTAAGGCAAAGAACTTAGCAGGATCCTAACAAGGATTAAATATTTATATGATTCATTGAAATATTCCCAGTGCCACTGGCTGGGATAAAAATGTATAAGGATTGTGTTAAAATTATAACACCAAGCTTCAGCCCAGAAATCCCCATGAAAAGATTCCCTGGAAAATGCTGCTTGAGGATGCCAGAGCTGCACTCACTGAAGTGCCTGTTTCATTGGAAACCCAGCCTGAAATCCCACTGACTAGCATATCCTTGCAGTCAGGCCCAGACAGAAGCAGCTGGCTCTTGGGGCAAGATTAGGAACACCCAAATAACCCACTGCAATATAAGCACAGCTTCAACTGACTGTGCAACAAGCCTGCACCAGCTGAAGGTGCAGTGCTTTAAGCAAGAAGCTTTGTTGCTGATGTTGCTTTGTTGCTACTGCTCAGTAATAAATTGACCAAAACCAAAGAGGAAGAAAAGGAGGACAGGGCAGACAAGATTTGTGGAAAAGAAAAAGAAAAAGAAAAAGAAAAAGAAAAAGAAAAAGAAAAAGAAAAAGAAAAAGAAAAAGAAAAAGAAAAAGAAAAAGAAAAAGAAAAAGAAAAAGAAAAAGAAAAAGAAAAAGAAAAAGAAAAAGAAAAAGAAAAAGAAAAAGAAAAAGAGGTAGACATTGTGCCCTTTTACCCAGTGAGATTTGAATACTCGATCAAATATGGGCAACATCAATGTGGATTGCTCCATCATCTTAAAGGTTACAAATCCATATCTTTTTCCTGATGGGAGAGTGCACACACTTCCAGGCTGCAGTAGGTTCAAGGAAAAAGGAGTTCTCAGTCTCCTGCTGACTCTGCTTGCTTGCTCTGAATACCTGTTCAGGGCTAGGTTGTAAATATTCATCTCTGGGTACATGTCATCACTTCTGAACTGGAAGTCTTTCTTGTTTGTCCCATTGCTGGGGAGCATTTCAATGCGCTGTGCAGAGTGGGACTGCTCCATGTGGGAAAGTCACCTCCAGCTATTCACTATCAGATGGAGTGTCTTTGGAAGATAAACAAAAAGTGCAATTATTTACCCATCCCTACTCTTTGGTGTCGCCAGCATGCAGAAAGGGGCAGGGATACTGAGAAATCTCCATAAACATCCCAGCTTGCAGGAGCATGCCTGCTATTACAGCCTCTGCTGAGTAATCACGTATTTTCTCCCACAGCCACATGAGCCGTGCTGGTGAGGAGTGTTGAATACAGGATCCCACGTCATCCTAGCTTGTGAGGTGCATCATGCTCATAAATGAGACCCAGGAAGAGTAACCTGTGCTGGGACTACAGTCTGGCAGGTGCCAAGACGGACTGGAGAAAGCATGTGGGTGCAGTGTCTCACATCCTCACCTTGAAAGGCACAGGTTGGATTGGCTGGGCCCTGAAGACCATTTTTTTGTTCAGGAGATGTCCTCATATACCAGCATCAGTAATTTTGCACAGAGAAGGATGGCACACACAAAATCCGAAAGTGAACGTTCAGTTAAAAAGAGCATTAAGTCAGATGGGCAGGTTTGCCCAGAACCAAGTGCTCTTTGGTTTTTTTGCGAGGAAAAGATCACACTTCTCAACATGGCAAAAGGATGTAGACTCATCGTGCTGATGCTTGGGGTTATTATGGTTGCAGTTTTCACACAGCAGAGAGCAACAACACTGGCCAGAGTGTCTATCCATTTGTTTTAGTTCAGCTTTCCAAAGAGGCAGTGCAGGCAGTATCACTCTCGTGTGTGTCTCTTCACCTGTCTATCTGCACTCAGCTGTCCTTCTCCCTCACCAGTAACTTTTGAACCTGTTGACCAATTTCAAGAAAATTTGACAGACAATAGGAGGTCTCCAAGGTATTAAATTCCAACACATTTTATGAAAATTGGCAGCTGGCTAGAGGAGAAAAACCCAATTAGTGCCCCTGTGGAGGTGAAGGCGGCAATGTGAACATGACCCTTCTTAGACAGTGAAGATCCTCCTGGGAAAGAGATATTATGAATGTCCACAGAGGGAAAAACAGATCAGCACTTACATCTTATTAGATACCAGACAATCCAATGCAAGCCCCCAGTAATGTCCCAGGAAACTGGCTTCCTCAGCTCTGCTGCTCGAAGAACAACATGTCCATGACCTCTAGCTGGGGCACTCGCAGCCTCCTTACACACAGGCAGAGACAGAACTGAGGAGGAGGGAAGAATCAGTAAGGTGTTGGGCTAAGGGAAGGGGAAAAGCCTTCTTCCAACAGCTGCTGAATGCCTCCCCTGATCATGTCTTCCAGCCCTTTCACTGATCCCTCTCAACCCTTCTTTTCCATCTGTCCTGAGCATCCCATGGATCCTTTCAGCCCTTTCATCTCCCCATCTTTTTGATTTTCCCTAAGCAAGGCTCCAAATAATCCCCAAACACCCAAAGGTCTTCACTGATGTACCTTAGGTCTCTGCCCTCTCACCTTCTCAGAAATGCCCTTTGCTATAGCCACAAACTAAATGCATAATTTTCAGGGCAGTTTGCTGTCACTTTTGAAGCAGCAGAATTAGTTTTGTGCACTGCTGAGAAACCTTGAGCCAGCTCTACAGTCATGGCACAATGAAACAGACAAGGACATTACATTTATGAATTGGGCCTGTCCTGAGGGACAAATTCATCCTTATAACCTCGCTGAAGTCACAATAGAGAAAACATAGCCCTAATTAATCCAGTCTGCTTGCATTACAAGAGATAACAAGGCCTAGAGAAATGCATCTGACACAAAGAAGCAAGAGGGTCATGGTCTTACATCACTTTGTAACTGACTTGATCACTGCTGTTGAGCACATTCTTTAGCTGCATCTGTAAATTCAAATTGCAGGACTTATGCTTCAGGGTCCGGATTCTCAGCTCAGATGGCCAACCATGTGAAGGCTACACTTTTGCAACTAAAGCTACGTGAATCCACAGTGGCTTCACTAGTTTGCTGCTGAGGAGTGGGAAGAACTTACATTGAAAGGCACTGAGTGAACTGCAGGCTTACAGTGACACAGATGTCCTTCAAAGGTCTCCTTGGCCATCCTTCAGCTCCTATCCTGTGTTCTTCCTTGGGAAAACTGCTTCCTTGTTATAAATCATGCAGATCTCCAGCCCTTCCCTCTATGCTCCTGTTCCAGATCTTCCCCTCCCTTCCCATTACTCAAACAAAATGTTACCAGAAACATTAAAAAACATTGAAAACATATTTTACCTTTTTAAATGAGAGTAATATAATTGAGTTCTATAAGGACAAGAACAACAAGGGAAGGCAAGAGAGGAGCCCCACAGGAAATCATTTGGTCTCTCCCTCTCCTGATCTCTGCATAAATATTAACCGAGTGGCATTTGCGATGAAGATTTATCTTATAGGAAAATTCTGATAGCTGGTTGGACAGATCCGTAGGTAACAGATCTCAGATATGTTTATATCTACTTCATTAAGTCTTCATCTAGTTAATTAAAGAGTGAAATATTTGAAAACTCTGCAAATGGTGCAAAGAATTCACATCTGGCTAACAAAGCAACTCTGACATGCCAGCAGTGAGTGTTCTGTTCAGAGACTTTTGGGAATTTCACATACTGCTGTGTACGTAACCCAGGAGAACCCTGTGGCTTGTTATAGCTATCATAGGATGAAACAGCATGGATTTCAAAGAACCTTTCTCAGTGGATCCTAGCAAGCTCTGGGACACAGTAGTGATGCTCCTGAAGTGAACAGAGAGACTTGTGTAATTCAGTTGAGAATGCTCCAAGAAAATGCTGCTGTCACTACACAACTCTCATGTACCCACCAGCTGTCTCCATTTGGAAAAGACAGTCTTCATTTTCTAAAAGCAAAATATTTATAATTGTTCCAGTCTGTCCCTCCAGAATTCTTCCCCCTTTGCATATGGATTTTCCTGAAGCTGCAACACAGGGCTCTGATGATCTCTCCAACTGTCTCCATCACTAGATGTCAGATATTGGCATCCACAGCAGCGCAGGCCTCTAGACATAGACTGACACCAGCACTTCAGTTGATTGACTTTAAAGCCAAACACACATGGTAACGTACTAAAGATTTGATGGGAGTGTCTGACACAAATAAGCATCCTGGAAAGGCACAGATATCTCATCTCATCACAGAACTAATCTAGAACTCTCGTAAGGACAGGCTCCACAGCCCTTCTGTGGCTTGTGAAGGCCAATGTGTTTCCTTGGGCTATTAAAACAAAGTCTTAAATCAATTTTTCACTAATATGATTGCAGTTATTTCACTAGGGTTGTTCTTGAGTAATGATTCAACAGCATGCCAAGGAGGAATGGATAGACTCCCTTAGTTTCCTTTTGGCAAAAAGCAGTAACAAAGAAAACCAACTACCCACATTTTCAGAGCTTTAAATACTTCTTTGTGACATTCAGTTCTGAAAGCAAGCAAAGGTTTGGGAACAAGCTTTTTTCTTCTTAGCCACTTGTAATTCCCCTTCTTATTGCCATCCCCTGGTTTTTTGACCAATTACCTCACATTTTATGTCAATCCCTCATTATATCTCTACCCTGCCTTACCAGTTTGCTCCCGTTTGGCCCTGGGCTGTTTGACGTATGCCATGCCCCAGAGAGATTGTCCTGGTTTAGTCATCATTTCTACATGTATCAAGCTTTGGCATCCATCCAGGAAGCAGTAATGTCGCCATATGGATTGGCTAGCTAATCACAGGCCAAAAATACCGTATGTTGTTAGTGAGGAGTTCTAAGGGCCAAATGCCCAAACATATCCAGGCTCCAAAACAGATCACATGGCAGATGCTGGTATCTAAGACAAGCCTGGGGCAGACTTAAGGTCCCAACCTCCAAAGCCATCCTCTTAATCTGACATTCAGCTATAAAGACACTCCTTCATTTGACATGACATTTCCTTGTGCACATTCCTTGCAGCAGAGTTTTCTGTCCACAAATGGCAAAGCCATCCTGTCTGAATTGCCCCTGAATTTCTGACCAAGCCCCACCGAGAGCAGATTACAGGCAGGCAATCACCACCTTGCTTGGGAATCTCAGCTAGAGTAGAGGTGGAAAGGCTCTCAGGACAAGCTAGTTTCTCAAATAGCATTAAATCAATCACAAAACATTAATCTCAAGTAGGTCATGGCTAGGTTTATTCAGAAACTTGTGCCAAGGATTTCCCACAATTAAATGAAAATCCACTGACTTCTGCCAGATTGTACTAGTGACTTTAAACCCTCCACTAGTTAGAATCTAGTTCCTTCACCTAAGCAAGAGACCTAATCGCCTGGCCGTAGTATGAAAAGCAACTGTGTGGGGCTGAAGTATCCTTTGCATTTTGTAAGAAGATTGTGGGATGATTTCGGTCTTCTGTAGTACAGGAATAGGCAGACACTCTTAGCCAAAGGGTTTTTCCTATCCACACTCTGAGATTATCACAGACAGTGTATCTCAGATAAGAAGTCACTTATGCCAAGCTAACTTGGTCTTGACTTCCAGCAGAGCTTATTATGAGCCCTCTGATATGCACAGGGCAGACTTGAATCTTTCTGGTCAAGTCTAACAATTTTGATATATGAATAGAATGGATGGCATACACTAACCTTTATTCTTTTGCTGGACAATTTGCAATGAGTAAAAAACAGAAACAAGGATTGGTTGCTAAGACATTAGCAAGAACAGAAAACAAACAAGAATACTTTTCTCTGGATATTTCCAATGAAAAAAGATTACTTTTCTCATTTTCAATGAGGGTGGCATTTAATCTCAAACTGGAGTTGTACATTCTGACATTTACTCTACAATACTGGGGAAGATGAAGGGCAGAGGGAAGGGAAACTGTTGATGTTGAATGATCACATATTGACAACATGGCATTGTTGTGCTTGGGGAGGGGCAGAATTAGGGACCCACCACTGGCACTGCTAGGCCTGGGCTGCTTTCTGGCCTCCCAAAAACTGCCAGCAGTGTGGTGGAACTATCACTTGACTGCACACAAGGTTCTCAAAAGTGGCTAATGGTTCAGCACCGTTACCATCACCTCAGATTGCAAGTGCATCCATGCTCCTCTGAGATGCAATAAAAGCACAGACTGACAGGGAATTCCAATAATATCTTTTTCTCTGACACCCCATCATTCACTTTGTACCCCAGGGCTGACTGAGGGAAACATCTTCATGCCAGCTGCAGAACTAGGAGACCTGCAGCACTGTAAGACCTATGTGTTTGTACCTCATTATGGACCTAAACAAGGGCTGGCCTTGTTTCTTATTTTACCATAACCTAGCAAAAATGTATCTCCAGCAGCCTGCAGTGTGTCCCAGCCTGCAGTGGTCTCCCCCACCAAGCACCACTGCCAAGGTGCCCCTTCGTCACACCGTGCACCTTGGGAAAACTGTGTCTGCTGGCCTTGGCAGCGTTCATGGGCAGGAAAAGCTCCAGTTACACCTTCCTCCAGCACTGCATGCTGTGCTGGTGTCATGGACTCTGTACCAGCTTTCCTCACCTACAAAAATGTGTGACAAGATGTGGCTGCATTCAAGGTATGGCTGTAACCAGCTTCCAGCCCAGTGGGGACGGTGTCCAGCTGACACAGCTTGGGGTGGCTGCAGGTGGCAGCTTCATCTTCTTCTTGGGCTTATGCAGAAACTACGCTGGAAAGAAAAAATAGTCAAAAATTACCCATAATGTTCTTCCTCACAGCACAGTCAGCTTGCTGGGGCCACGCTGAGTGAGGAACAGAATTCACTTCTGTACTGTTACAAAAATATTTAAAAAGTTAACTATAGATTTTCTCTTATATGTGTGTTACAAAAAACGAATACAGAGATAAGAAAACTCTCAGACTTGAGCCCTGAGATAATCTTTACTTCTATTTTTAGTACCAACCCAGAAATCTTTCAGCTTGAACAGGATGAGGGCTTAGGAGCCAGCTCTCACCTGGGGTAACTTTCCATCACACCATGAAGTCAAACAGGGTATTATGTTTGACACCAGCTCAAAGTCTGCCTCCTTGCAGGACATCTCCAGTTTTCTCCCCAAAGAGGAGAATACACAAAGGCAGCTGTCATTAGATATTGCACACCCCATTTGTTAAATAAAACAAATGCAAAATTCCCAGGAAAGTGCTGGCAAAGCTGTCAATGACAAAGAGCATCCGCAGCACAGATATGGGACTCTGATACACAAAGTGTATACTGTGACTTAGAGGTGGGGAAAGCAATTAAGTAGGATATTTTTTTTCCTTCCCTGCCTCCCTTGTCCATATATTAATCTGTTGTTAGTGGGGAAAAGAGCTCCAGGTGTCCATCAAAGGGAAAAAATGGTGCTTCTGTACATAATGCAAAGCTCCATGCCAAGTGCAGTACAGCTTCATCAATTTGGAACTCATTTTTAATTCTCTTTTATTCTAGAATTCTGATGAGGAGATACTGCTCTCTTTCTTTCACACTTTTCTTTGAGGCAACAAAATGATCCACCACTGCAACGCTGTCAGCCTTACAGTAACAGTAAAAAAAATAGCTTACAGTAACAGTTTGTAGGAACTCTAACCCACTAATGAGAGGGACCTTGTGTTGAGAGAATATAAAAGGTGTCCTTTATATCCTCTCAAGACAATATTCCTCAAATTAAATCCCCCTACCATCACTAAATTTCTTGCTTTGTTTCCTTCCAAGGAAAACCAAACAATTCTACCCCAATTCCTAACCATAATTTTCAAGTGAAATGATTAAAATAGATTTTTTTAGCTCTTTTATAGGAAGACTAAGTTTAAATTTTTTTTCAAATCACAAACTCTCTCCAAAGCTGTTAGTCTTTGGCTGTAATTTGTGGCATAACACATGATATTCTCTAAGATAACAGACTGCAACACCAGTGGGACTGAATTGAAATTTATTACTTTCACAGCCATGTATATAACCACCTATAGGTCATGGACTTCTCTATACAGGCACATGCTGAATTATGTGTATATACGGCGGCCTGGGACAGGAATTAACAACCTTTCAGAGAGCAGAGAGGGATTTCTATATATCTCTATGATCTTCAGAAAGGAAGCCCTGGGCGGAGATTTAATCACATGTCATTGTCTGTTATGCATTCATAAAAAGATGAATAATTATGGCAATTCAAGGAAACCTATCATCAACTAAGAGGAAAAGACTATTTTTCTGAAGCATACAAATTCAGTCTTTTATGACAAAATGACTACTTAAGACTTAAAACTCTAATCATGACCATTTGCTTCCTAAAATATCCACCTCCCTTTATCTGCACATTGAACTGAAAACACAAATCTCTCGAAATGTCTCTGGTCTCTAAAGGGGTGAACATATTTTTTTCCTTTCCCAGTTCTGCAGCCTTGCAGGGGCAGCATTTCTTCTCTCTTGGTGTCAAGCAAGTCACCCTGGGCACAGCCCAACCCTGCAGGAGTTGATCAGTTCCTGCCTGGGGCACTGGCACAGGGGCAACTGTGAGGTGTCCCCGCACCCCTTCCTGCAGGGCCATACAAACAAGCCCCCACCACACCCTGTCGTCAGGAAGGTGGTGCTAATGGGAGATGGTTTTGAAGGTTTAATATAGCCTCTGCAACACCTTTCAGAAGAGGAAAGGGGTGCCCAGCTTACTACAGCTGAAAAAACAAAGAAAGGAGGGAGAAAAAAATAAGCTATTTCCTCTAAGTTCCTAATTTTTATTGCACTTGCCAGCCACAAGCAAAGGGTGCCCTGTCAGACAGTGGGAGGGGAGAACTAATTCAGCTCTGTGCTGCTGGGACTTGGTTCACTAGGGGAACTCACGGGTCTGGGCTCAGGACCATTTCTACAGTCCTTACTCATGAAAACTGCTTTGACAGGACAGAACTAAGCTTGGCCAGGCATCCAGGTAGCTTCAGAAGGGAGCTGGCAGGCTGGCAGCCCTACCTCTGAGCTCTGCAGCCTGAGGACAGGGTCAACCTGTGTTTTCCCAATTTCTCCTGCCTCCTCTTCCATCCTCTGTATCATGGAGCAAGGGGCATCTGCACATCTCTTTAGCCACTGGAGTAGCTGGATCCCTTCAAGACAGGACAGCTAAGGAAGCTGCGGGGATGTGAGTGTGAGTGCCTGTGGCTCTGTGTGGGGCTGTCCGAGTGTCCACACTTTGCTTTTAATCCCTCTCCTGTGGCACAGACCAGAGCAGTGTCAGTGCATATCCAGATTGCATCCAGCAGCAAGGAATGGCCAATACCTGTTCCACTGGGGAATCTGCTACCCAGGGATGCCTCTTCTCTTCCTGGACAAATTCTCAAGCAGCAGGTTAAATGGGTTTACTGATCAGCTGCACTGTACTGCAGAGCAGAGTCGAGATCACAGAGCAGGGACTGGGGCTCACCCTCCCCTGTGTCTGACGAAGCCCTGTGGAAGCTCTCAGCTGCGCTGAGGAGTGACAGCAAACTGTTGTGCCACACAGCCCATTACACCCAATGTACAGTGAACACCTTTTTCTTCTGTGGCGTCAAACACAAAAGACCCTCAATTATTATCTGGAGAAAAAATACATTGAAATCATTGTACTGGCAAGCAAAGCTGCATCAGGCAGAATTAAAGCTTTAGCAGCCTTTTTACTAAGGTACGGACCCCCTCACTCAGCACACAGCAGGCAACCAACACCGCCCCCGGAAGCATGGTAAACCTTGACATGGAGAAACAGCAATGTCAAAGCGAGCTGTCTCTTCTTGTTCATCTGAAGCTCTGCTTTGTTTTGCAGGGAGGTTGCCATTCCCCCTCTGCTCCAGCCATGGCCAAGCAAGCCCAGTTGAGCCTCCCCAGCGGAGCTTCTGGTTCAACACTTCCTCAGGAGTTTGTGCTGTCAGATTGGAAGGGTGGGCTCAGGAGGATATGGGTGGGACGCAGCGGCAGCAAGGAAACCCTTGTTCACAGCTCATTCGGGGAGGAAACGGGCACTGATCCCAAGGAAATTGTTTTGTGTTCCTGAGCAGCCGCGGGGGGGGAAGGTGGCGGTACCGGCCGGGCGGCCCTTTCCCGCTGCTGCAGAAGGCCACCGCTGCAGCGGAGCACCAGCACGGGCACGGGCCCGCGGGGCACAGCCTTTCGTGCCCGGCTGCTCAGGCTTCTCTGGACAACGTGCCCCCCAGGGACCCGGGGACAGCAGCCCACTCGGGCTCCGTGGTGGCAAGTGTTGCTCACCCCACCCGAGTTTCAGCCCAAGGGGTAACCACAGGGGTCCCAGCCAGCCCTTCCCTGCTCTCAGCGTCTCCCAGAGACACTGCCACACACACCAAAGCAGGAGGAAAAGAGGGGACCTGCCCTCTGTACAAACTACTTTACCACCCCAGCTGGCTCCCATCCCTTCTTCCCCCACCACTCTGTCCTTGCCCCTCCAGGAAGATGACTTGGCCACACTCCCAATACTGACCCAGAGATGTCACAGACACCCCATGCAAGCCTGAAGGCACAGCCACCTCTCAGAGTTTCTCCTAGAAATAAACAGGGGCATATATTGTCACTTGCAGTCTGGACCAAGCTGCAGAGGGGCCCCGTGACTCGCTCCAGGGGGCATTAAACATAACCTGCAAGCCCACAGTGTGGAGCAGGGAACAGGGCGGGAGCTCTCAAGGAAATATTTTGCTGAAAACAAAACTTTCAAAGCCTTTCAACAGCACAGCACCGAAAATAGACTTCAGACTCCAAGGGAGGGGGAATTGGAAAAGGTTAGAAGCGGGGGAGAGAGAGAAAGAGGGAAAGATCAAACGATCGACGACAACCCTGGGGAAAAAGGGGGCGCAGAGGTTGCCAAAGATTTTTTAAGTCCATTTCCTGCAGGAGCTGGAGACGAGGAGGGTCAGTTTATTGCAGTTCGGCCTGAGCAGAGAGCTCTGCAAGAGGCTCTTCAGGCTCACTCCAAACACAGCCATTCATTACCCACTGCTGCATCCTTCAAAACAGGAAGCGTTGCCAGAGCATTAATTTATCTCTTAATCGCCGTCCTTTTGTTGCTGTGAAAAATGTTTAGTCATAGATTTAATTCCTCTCACTCCACCCCCCTACATCCCGACCACCTCTGATCACAAACACCATGAAGACACAGGGCTTGACAGCTTTTCTGATGGTTTTACGACAATTTAACTTTCAGAAGATCAGCTAACTTGCTCACAGATTCTATTGAAGAATCCTGCATAGCAACAAGAGAGCTGCCTCTGGCTCAAAGTGGGAGTGTAGTTCTTTGGGATTTCGCCTTGTCATTATTATTTCTCTCTCTTGTTATTGTCTCCAGTCCATCCTCCCCAGCCCCAATTTACTTTAAACAGATGTCTTATTTGTTCATAGCATGCTGAAGATTTGCCCTGGCAGAGAGATCTTTTTTTGTATTTTGTTTTGCCTTTTTTTCCCTTAAATCTGTTTTAAATTTTGAGAAGAGCCCATGAAACAATAGCAGATGTGTTGTAGCTACAATTAATTGGATAATTAACATAATTCATGTATTGCATTTTAGGTTTGTGTTTCTTACGCAAGCGAGTGAGTGTGCTAGAAGCTGGGGTGGGCATGAGCAGCGGGGGGGAAGAGAAACGCTTGTTGGGGAGGTACATCGGGGGGCCCCAGACCATGGGTCCACCAGCTAAGGCGCATGAGCAGTGGGGAGAAGGCAGTGCGAGGAAGGGGCCACACATTTCAGCAAGGGCCAAGGGACTAAAGATGCAGCCAGTGGTGAACACAGGAGCCTGGGCTGCAACAGTTTCCTGGCAACATTTCCCATCAGGCATGCGCATAGAGGATGGTGGGGTGTATGAACAAGGTCTGGGAGGCAGGGATTCAGATCCCCTAGGACAGATTAAGCCTCCAAGACACCCCTTGAAGGAAAGCAGAGGGATGCATGGATGACCAGTCCATACCACCGGGGCCATTAGGATACACCTGGGATGGAACCACTCCCCACCAGCCCCAGGCCAGCTCAGCATCAGGCTGCCCCACATTTAAAGCTTGTGTCCCAACCTACCCAAGCCACAGCCAGGGCAGACAGGACCCTTCTGTGTCCATGTGCCCCACCAAACACCTCCACATCTCCTCTGAAGCCATTCATCAGTGAATGTCTGCCCTGGGGTGAACAGCCTCAAAACCTCGGTGACCTCTCAGCTGTGCGCTGTCTGCAGAGCCCAGGACGCCAGCGCTGCCACCCAGGCAGGCCAGCCATCCTTAGACGTGATTATTGTTCCTTGGTATGGAGCCCCGCCAGGCGACACAGTTCCGGCTGGGCTGCACGCCCACCCAGTGGGAGGGTCAGGATCTGGCCCTGAGTGTTAACAGCCCTCCATGTCTCCCACTTAAAACTTTGAAAAAGTCCTCCCGTGGCTATTTCATGTTGGTCCTGGCTGCTGTCATCCTTCGTGTTTAAATGCTCCCAGTGTCTTCAGAGGCAGCTGTGTCTACAAGCCACCAGGGTGTATTCTACAGCCCCAAAAATATCCTTTATGACTTAGCCTGCACCCAACCTCCAGAGGACTCAAAACATTAAACAAATGCTGAGCTCTCAAGACAGGTACAATGCCCACGACCATTCAGAGCAGACTTTCTGTCTGCAGTCTGGTGAATTTTCTTCTCTTGGCTTTTGCCTGGGGCTCAAAAGAGGTAAAAAGAGGTGCCAAAGCAACATGGGGCCCAGTTCTAGTTCTAGCTTGGAGTAGCTGAATGACACAAGGAAGAACAGGGCTGGTGACTCCAAGGCAAATTTGGACTGGACCCTGCAGCAAGCTCCAGGCAGGCAGACAGCATCCACCCAGAGCTCCCTGACTGCCCAAGGCTGCCCACGCTGTGCTCAGAGCAAGACCAAGACTTTGGCTCTTATTTACAAGAGCCTAAGTGAGACTTGAGGTTACTTAGTACACTGCAAGCATTTTTGAAACAGCATTGTCCTTAGGAAACTTCACAGCATTGGTAAAAGCATCTTTTATGCACTATGGCTTATAGCTATCGGAAGAACAACAGCAACAACAAAAAGCCATTTTTATTATAAAAATAGATTACTTTTTCTATAAAATTTGCAGTAGAAATGCATCCCAACAAGTTGTTCACAAAAACAGAACAAAAAAACCCTCAAAGTGCTCAGATGAGAACAAATGATACTGCTAATTGCAGTGTACAATGCCAGATATTGGCATTTAACTCTAACTATGCTAAATGCAAATGTCAGCTGGAATGACACAGTCAGGCTTCATCACCCAAGGCATAATTTCCAAGCCAGGCTTAGACAGATCCAAATTTCCTACATTTTTTTCTTTTCTTCTCCTGTGGCAGCAGATGAGTGCAGAGAATGGAACTATTTAGCCTTCAAAAAGGCTGGGAATGGGAACCCACAGAGGTCCTGGTTCATGCTTGACTAACAAATTACGGTAAAAACACAACATCACTAGCAGGGCTATTGGAGAGAACTATACCCAGAAGAAGTCCTCAGAAGAGGGTAAAAAGAAAATCCCATTTAAACTAAAAGGGAAAATGTTATTCAGTGCAGCGTTTTTCTACTTATTTCCTTCTGGGTTGGTTTTTTTTTTTTTTCCTACCATATTCAGTTTCTGTTCTTCTTTTCTCTTAATTTGGAGGCTGCAAAGTTGCCAATTATTCTTTTATTCCTTTTTTTTCGCCCCTACAATGTCAGCCATATTTGGTGCTTTTCTGGGATCCAGAGCACCTGGATCAGTGGGATTAATGAATATTAGCTGAATTCAGACAGGGAAGAAAGAGGCTTTTAGCCTTTGTGGTGGAGGACAGAGCTCAAACTTGCCAGGAATCTCAGAGAAACAGCTATACCAGTGAACCAAGTAGCCTGTAAGGCTCAAGAGCCAGAAGCAATTAAGAGGAACCCCGATGCTTTAATGTTTTGTTATTGCACATTATGATTTTTAAGGAACCTGAAACAGCGAGGGTGGGAGGGAGAGAAGCTGAGCCATGATTTATGGATACTTTGGGCTCGTATTACTGGCATCATTAATCACAACTGCTGATAAATTAATCCACCTTCTAATTTGTGTGCAAGATGCTCAGCTGAAAGTAGAGGAAATACCAGTGTTTCACATAAGGTGCTCTTATAGCTCACCACAAAGTGCTGGGTTTGAACCTTAAGCAACCTGGCAGTTTCTCCTGACAAACACCAGCCAATGGTGAGGACAACCCAGAAAGTGGCTGCTGTCACAAAGGGGGTCCCAGGACATGAAACCAGGGAAAAGGATGGAGCCAACCACAGTTTAGCACTATGGTGGCTAATCAAAAACTCACCTCTGACCCAGGCTGAATCCTGCACTCCAAATAACCATGTTTGAACTTTTTCCAAACCAGCTTCCTCTAAATCTCTGAAGGACATTCCTTACATTTTAATGAAGGCCACAAGTTTTCATTTCTCAAGTACTCAGAGACAGAATGAAATGACCACATATGGGAAGGATAAAAAAAGCAGTTGCTTAGCTGTGGTGAATTTCTAATGATGAATACAGACAAAATGAGAATTTAGTTCATTCACAGATCCTTAATGATAACTGTATATATATGGTAACTCCAACAGAGGAGCTTCACATGGTTCTGAGAAAACTTTTCAAACCACATTTTATTCATAATGATAATTTTACATTATTTTGAAATATTTTAGTGGCTTTTTCTGACCTCTAGAAAATCACACTTGGGATAGATAAATTGTCAAGCTTCATAAACAGGAGGAAATAAAAAGTGATTAGAATATGTTGATTTCAAATAAAAACAAACTGTCCAATGAATCCTTACTTGATTATTTTTCAGTTAATTTTGTAGCCTATGCAGAACACCTGAAAATGTGGTTTAAAAATTCCCTAGAGCTATAACACTGAGAAAGAAATTGTCCTTTTACCTAAAGGTTTCAGACCTTAAGCCTATGGCTAATTCAGGGATGATTTTCATCCATCCTACAATTCAGAATGAAAAAGTGCTATATGTAGAAAGACAGACAGAAGCACCTATTCTGACAGGTTGATTTGCAAAAATAATGGTGGCTGTTTGCAGACTTTTTGATTGCTGAAAGCCATCCCATTAGGAATGCATTAGCAGGCAGAGTGCAGCTGAGGTGGTCAAAGGTACATCATAAATGCAATTTATCTTATCAATATCACTTTCACATATATGATGTCTAATGTTCGTACACCTATGGGTTGCCTGGGTATGCGTGTGAGGTGTAGAGAAACAAGTCCAGCTCTGCTTTGGTTTACTACTATACACCTATTGAAATTGCTAGTTCTGTAATCGGAATAGTGTAATATGGCTAGTTCACATAATTGGAAGCAGAAGTAGATGTGGCATGCATCTACTTCGAAATGTAAACTCCATTGTGTGAGTGCCATAGCTTCTATGGTGTCATTTTTTATTTCAAACCCATAGGTTGCAAGTTGTCATCTATAGAAACAGATGGATAGATAAACTGATCTGTTGATCAAATGATCAATCTTGCTTCCTTTTTTATTGTCCAGGAAGTCAGAATGCTTTTTCTCAAATATTTTCCACTCACTGCTGCCCTCCCTCTTGAGTACAGGTCAGTGAATTGAGTCTGGTATTTCCTCAATTAATATATCTAAAGTGAAAGCAGAGACAACCCTGCTCCCACTCCCTAATTTTGACTCTGCCAGCCCAGCCTTTTCCCACACACTCTTCCCTGTCTACTGCAGTGGCACCAGAATTAACAGCATGGCGAAGAGGAGAGGAAGCTCCTTGCTGGTCAGCTATCCTACATTCAGGCCTGCAAACAACCAGGTGCCATTGTATTCAAGTGCTTGCTGGGGAGTGAAAGCACCTTACCTTTTCAGGAGAGTAAGGCTGCTCAGACTTTGTCACATCCCCTTCTCTGGTTGCAATGCACCGAGAATGACACAGCAGTGTAAGGAGGCAAGTCCTTTCCATGAGGATGGGATTCACCCAGGGACCCCTCTCTAATGCGAAATATTCATTTGTCATCATTGCCAGTTAAATATTCATTCCTGTTTTCCATCAGCAAGTGAGAGCAGCATGAGGTTTCCTTTGAGCTCTGGGACAAGAGAGTCATGGAAATTGTCAACACAGGGCAAGAACAGTTTTAAGAACAGGCCAGGTCTCAGCAATCTAAAATGCCAGTTCTTTTCCCCTCCTCCTCTTCCCTTGCAAACTCTTTGCCATCCCATTTTATCAACCCCACACAGCCCTGAGCTGTGCTGGCCTTGCTGGGCTCTGCAGGGACAGTTACCACATGTTTGCAAACTCCTTCCAGGTTCCCAGGACCTCAGCAGTTCTTTTAAAGGAGCTGCTTTTCATGACTTGAAAGTAAATAGACATAATTTCTAATCCCTTGAGCTGCAAAGTTATGGAGAGTTTAAAGCCTGCTGCTCCAACAGCAAGTTTAGCAGTCCATTAGAGAAGAAGGGTGTCCCCAGTTATCTGACCTTTCAGGAAATTGAAGCGTCTCTTCTGCTGACTCTTTCATTGCCCCCAGAGAGTCACTGATGAGATCCGGACGTGGAATGGAGGGACAAAGAAGAGCTGTGATTTACTTTTGTTATTCCAGGGAGAAGAGAGACAGGCAGCAGAGCTGCTGCACCTTGGAGCTGTGTGCCTGCCCATGCATGCCCTGACTGGGGTCCAACACAGTGCAGCAGATCCATCGACACCAGTTTGAGGTGTCCAAGGACCTGGCCCTCTCCATGGAGCTGTGGTGGGAAGCTGTGACTCAAAGGGAGCAGGAGAGAAGAATAAATGTCAGGAATTAATCTTTGAGGTCTATGTACTTTGTTCAGGCTGCAGAGGACGACATTTGGGATCTGCAAGGTGCAGGTACATTAGTTCTCCATCTGCACCAGCCCTGGAGGCATTTTAACACGCTGCTGACTTCTGACTCTTCTGAGGCTCTTCCCCCCTGATAGACTGCCTTGCTGACTAATACCACCTGGCATAGCTGAGCTATTCCACCCAGAGGTGAGGGTACTCCTGCCTGAACTCTAGCTAACCTGTGCCATCATTGTGCCCTTCATTGCCCATTCCCTCTCCTTCTTTGCCCAGGAAGACAGGACAGTTTCATCCACACAACAGAACTGAAGATAGTCAAAAGACTGAAGCCAGGAAGACTCTTGCCCCGCATTTCTCCTATACTTGGATATTCAGGGTGAACTACAAATCTTGCCTTCAGAAACCCCTTCCACTGATTTAAAAGGGCTGCTCCTGCCAGCGGATGTTTTATTTAGGAACAGTCTGGTACACGAGAATTAATGTTAAGAGGCCATGTTTCCCTGCTGAGCAGAAGCTTATGTCAGGAGCAGTTCCATGTCCTATGCTGGGAAGGCATTGGGATCAAGGCGTTGCCCTCCAGGAGTAGGGAGGGTCAGCTCCTGGCCTTGCAAACACCTCTGCCAGGCTGGCAAGGAATTTGCCATGGGGCAGCCTAATTATATTAAACAAACACTAGCACCAGGGTGAGAGAGGCACAGAAGAGCACCCCCAGTCACTGAGGGACGCTAGTGGGTGCATTTCTTAAACCAACATTGATAAAACCTCTGACCCTTGACTCTCCCAGCCTAAATAATGCTTGGTCTGCCAAGCAAGCTTACTTCTTTGTTACTGTCTCACTTCCCCGTGAACTTCTCTCTTCTTTATCCTTAGCTGATGTTTGCTTTGCCACAGGATTCATGTTCCTCCCTGGCTCCATCTCTCTGGCTTAGGGGATGGAGATGGAATCAGCAAGCTGGGTTTTAACCATGCCTCCTTTCACATTCCCCATCAAGCACATCTGAGGGACGTGACGTGACCCTCTCAGGTCACGTTTTAGCTATGCAAGACACACAAATCTAATCTGAACCCACGGGGTAGTCTCCTTGTAGAGCTTCTATAGAGAAAACTCTTGTCCAAAAAAAGATTCACCCATTCAAAACCAGTCTTCTGGTCACATGTACATATCCATGCAGGAGTGCACCACAGTGAGCCACCCTCCAATTCCACCCACCTGACCTCTGCATTGACACACCTGGGTGTGCACATGGTCACTCCAATCCCCCACCAAAGTATTTTTGGAAGGAAAAAGCTAAATGCATTCACAGAAGATCAGCTAGCCACTCTACAGAGTTGGGGGCTTTAGTTTTGGAGTACTGAAGGATCTTTAAGCACCTAAAGTGCCATTTTTAGTGGAATCAGCACTAGACAAATTGAAGGGAGGGATTTCAGTGCAAGAAGAGTCAAATCAATGTTAAAAGATTATGAAAAGCTCCAACCAATAAACACAGCATGAGAGAACCATAATAGTCAGAAGAAAGTATAGCCATTGCACCTGTATTATTCTGCTATGTAAACATTTTCCAGGGCCTGGTACCAAGTATATTAAAAATGATGCCAGATTCCCAGGGCCCTTTGTCCTCCCAAAGCCTCCTCCCCCCTCAGCTGACTCTTTTGGTGATGCTTTCAGCCTGGCTCTTCGGAGGCGCCACAAGGAACGACGGGCTAAAAACACCCCCGAACACCCAGGCTCTGCCCTACAGGGAGGGACAGGGAGCAGGCAGGGGAGGTGGGTGTTGTTTCAGCTTTACCATGCAATCACAAGCACTACTCCTGTATTGCACTTGCCCAGAGGCATTGCCCCCTCCCAGGAGATTAGCTCAGATCCAGCACTGATGATATTCAGATCTCTGTCTCTTTTTCTCTTAGATATAAAAGCATGTAGGAACCTACAGGGAGTCAGAAGTTCACAGACCGTCTGGTACTTGCTTGAATTGATGTGAACCTCTGCTGTGGAAATTTTTCTGGGACATGCTTTCTCATGAGCACGCCACACTTTCAGTCTGGGTGAAAATACCACAAGAATAACCTTTCTCATGGTATTTCAGTATTTATTTTCTGGTTCCTGTCCAACCCTAAATCAGGAAGTGCAGAAGCGTGAGAAAATTTTATAAAAAGAAAAAAAGAAGTTAAATAATGGGTTTTAAGTCTAGAAAAAGTTTCTGTTCTGCTTGAGCCCAAGGCAAAAGTTTGTCCTTGTTTTATTCCAACAGGTTCATCCATTTTCAGCTGCCGCTGCAAGAGCTGTCACACCACTGTGAGGCCATCAGCAGAGAGGCCAAGGGAAGCCCTGAGCCTTGCTCTTGACTTCTGATATGCTACAGACTCCTTAGCCAAGTCACTCAGGCACTGTGAGTGTGCATTCCCAGCCTCTCTGTGGAGATTGCTGATATTTAGCTTGCTTTCAGAAGTGCTTCAAGATTCTTGGGTGAAACCTCCTCATTCTTTCCAAAAATTAATATCCCTACGGTTTTTACCCCTTACAAGTGTAACAGAGCCTGTACATGCCCCTTTAAGTCTTTAAACAGTGGGATCCTTTCATAGTGACTTAGGATATGATGTAATGTCTATGCATTGTTAACGGGACCAAAGTGTAATAAACATTCATTTTAATGAACAAAGCAAAGAGATGTAACTCAGAAGACCCACAGGGAGATGTGTTGTATAGAGTTGCCATGTTTGCATACATGCTTTTCTGACTGCAGTCAGCTTTAACAAGGGTAAAATACTATTGATGTTAAATCACATGTGGGTTTTTGTTGTTTTGGGTTTTTTTGTTGTTCTGTCTTGTTGTTTTTTTTTTTTTTAAATGAGCCTCAGAATTGCAGGGGTGTTCCTGAAGACATAATGGCTGCATCTGTACTAATAAGCTAAATGTGTCCAGGACTGTGCAGTGGCCCCAAGGCCAACTGGCATGGAAAAGCCTACCTCCATGCTATTGAACTTTCCTTGTCTCCAGAACAGCAGGGCCACATCCAACCCACCTCCTGGGAACCAGCGCTGACTGGCTCTGACTCCAGCACCGTGCCAGGAATTGTTTGGGAGGGCATTAGCTGGCACCAGGCTCAGCCATGCCAGAGACCATTCGAACAATTAACAGCGCAGACATGCAAGTGCCAGGGCCTGGCATCATTCCCTGTCACTGCTCGATTTATTAATATCAAGTAGCCATGTGGCCTGCAGAGCCTTTATTGCTGGTGACAGTACCAGGAAAGGAGAAAGTTGGGGTTACTTTTGCAAGGCTGGCAGATAGAAAAAAACAGGCTGCTTGGGTTCTTTTCTTGTAAACTCCACATGCTTTATATGGAAATTATTAAGAGACAATCAAGTGGGAGCCTGCAATGCTGCCTTGGCAAGGCTGCTTTTCAGCCTTGTGGTGTTTTGAAAAAGGCTTCATGCTCAAGAGTGCTCAGTAGTGAAGAATACCTGGTCAAATAATTTTTCTTATTTTTATTTGAATAAAGTGATGTAACCAGGACAACACATTGTTCTTACAACTCCAACATGTCCCATGAAGTCCCTGGAACCTCGTGGCACAGTATTTAGTTGCAACTAAATAACTAGGACATCTGATGCTACCACATGTGAATCCTTTACAAATAAAATGTCTTGCCTAAACTCATGTGCTCCACTGTTGTGTGGATGATGTTCAATTAAAATTAAATGGAGCTCTAGAAATCAATGTTCTTTCT
This sequence comes from Gymnorhina tibicen, assembly GCA_013399875.1. NCBI lineage: Eukaryota > Metazoa > Chordata > Aves > Passeriformes > Artamidae > Gymnorhina > Gymnorhina tibicen. The sequence continues at coordinate 902,575 of VXAZ01009477.1, forward strand.
TTTATGTTTTCCTAGAAAAAGTTTGCAAGTAGTACATAGAAATCAGAGGGAGGTTATTGTGTTCCTATCTAAGTGCTAAGTAGTTTTTTTCCAGAAATTTCCTAGTATTAGAGAAAATTATCAGTACCACATGTGTACAGCAGAAGCATCTGTCTTTGCTGTACGATTTGCATACCTAGTGAGAGCATTAGGCTATCAAATGGTAAACAGATCTTTAATACCTTCAATATAGTTGAATATGAGAAACCTGCCCATCCAACCCAACACTTCACATCATTAGCATATAGGAATTTCAGCCTTTCCCTTTCTTGCTGGGAAATGAATGCTCAATCACTCAAAAGAGAAACTGCTTAACTTTCTCTTGTTGACACAGCAGTGGACTGACAGGCTAAACAGGCTTCTGAACCCTCCCATAAAAAATTGTGTCAAGAAGTGATGGTCCAGGACCAGACAGCCATGACAGCATCTTCATCTACTTATTTCAGTGTATGACCCACGCTGGAAGACAAGCATAGAGTCCAGGGCCCCACAAAAATAAATGTTTTTCTAATCTACAACAGGCAGTCACCCTGAGGAGCTCTTGGTGGCGCAGGTGCTGATGCTGGTTTGGGAGACCCAAGTTCTGCTACTGTTATTGCTCACTAGTTTATTTCTCTTCCTCCCTGCCTCTAGGCTCAGTTTAGCAAAGCAGCATGTGCTTAACCTCTCTGATTTCAACAACAATTTAGGCACCAAACCAGTGTGGTAATGCTTTTCTGAGTAGGCACGTGCTGTTGGTCAAGCCAGAGGCTGTTCCATACCTGATTTCTGCCAGCAAGAGCTTCTCAGCTGCCTGAACATATACCTAAGCTTGAACATTTAGCCTTCATTTGGAAGAAGAGCCAGGCTTCCAGAAACTGCAGACCGTGAACTCTTCTGTTGGGTTTGCTTTGCCTCTGCTTTCAGTCTTACCTCTTTCTGCTCTTCTCGCTGGGCCCTGGTCCAGCCAGAACAAGGAGCCTCATGAGCAGAGCTCACTTCAGCCTCACAACCAGCTTTATCCCACTTGAGAGATCCTGGCAGTACTGAAAAGCACCTGAGCTAAACATGGTGTTGTTTCTAAATGTTAGTCTAAAACCCAGTCTACTTGAGCTTTAGTATCAGGGTGTTCATGGTATGCTTTTCCTTCTTCACCCAGGGCAGGCTGCAGGACTTTTATATCAGCAAGCTGATGTCAGTATGATGTCAGCAGAACACAAAAGAGCATTTCTGTGACTTACAGCTGACCAGGATGGTCTCCTCCACCAGGTCCCTGGATCAAGGCAGCCTCTGCAAAGAGTTGCTAGATTTCCATAGAGTATGCACAGCCAGTTGGTGTGCTTTGCCAAAAACTGTGTTAATTCTTGATGATGGCTGCTGCTCTGCAAGGAAACAAAAGGCTGCTCTGCAGACACTCAGCCTCCTTGCAGCACTTCGTGGATTGTTTAGCTTTAAATGTGTTTTGCCCCAGCACCTTTGGAAGGTTTTTTGGCGCAATAGGAAGCTTAGAAGCCAGAGGAATTCATAAGGCCAGTCCTTGATTCATCCTGTAACCTAAAAATACAGACTGATTCCTGCAGTGGTTATTTTAGTACCAGACAGCAAACTGCTTCCTTGAGATGAAAAGGCTCAAATACCAGCACCCTCCTCATAAACAGGATCTTGAGATATAGGGAGAAGAGTAAGACAATTTAGACTGCACAAGGCTCACACAAATGCAGACACAAAAATACACAAACATGCCAGCAAGGCAAGATAAGCAATACAACTCTTCACAGAAATTCCTGCCTGTCATTCCTTTTGAGGCAAAATAAGTAAATAATAATAACAATTTACCAAAAAATAGATATAAAAAAATAAAGCTATTAAGCTCTCCCTTTTGTTTCTTCTAGGCTCTTCCTGCACTTGAGAGTTACCAGTCTAAACATGCTCTCCCAGCCGTTCTACACCTGAAGGAATATGAGTTCATAAAAAGACTGTAAAGATCATGTAGCACTTTAATACAGCACCCAGTGTTCTCCTTGCCTCTCACCCTGGAGGTTGGTCAAAGTTTATATAAGAAGAGAACGGGGAGGAGAAGAAAACTAGAGAGAAGGTGTGTTTTCACAACAAAGCATATTTTCTGTCAGATAGACCAAAGACACTCCAAGTGTGCGTGTTTGAATTGTAAAGAGTTTACACTTTGCAGCCAACCCTGTTGGTGGAGCTTCAGCAAGGAGGGACACATCTTTGGGGAGTCCTGAAGTGATTTGATGTACAACTCTTTACCATTGCCCTTGCTGGTATCTTGAATCAATCAGTGCTACACCCTCTTTCTTAAATGCAGAATCTCCAGAAATATCTGTGAGTACTCCATGACAGGAAATTTAACTCTCCCTAGCAAACAAATAGCCACTGACTGCAAAAGGACTTTTCTGAAGTTAACTGCTCTCAAAGGTTTGACTCCCTACTAATTTCCACCACTGGGATTTTAAGGGCAGCCTTTGTGTGTAAGGAGGAGCCCTGTGTATCTGAAACCTGGCGAATCACCATTCAAAAGAAGGTTTCAAGAGTCCAGCTACTATTTTGAGTAATATAGCTGTAATGATAGTAATATAGCTGTAATGCAGGTTTCTTCAATGTAGAAGAGGGTAGCGAGAGCTTCCAGCTGAAAAAGTCCTTCCTCATCACTTTCAATATCCTTTTGCTTGTGCTTCACTGAAAATGAGATACAAATGAGTAAGTGAACTAGGAGGTGTTGAACCTGAAACAATTTTCATAGAGAAGCGAGAGGAGCCAGTAAAGTGAATAGCCAAGCAATATTACAGGAAGAACAGGGGTATGATCTCCACTGTAACACCACTGGAGTCACCAGAAGTGCTCCGAAGAGGAACTGTAGTAGAATTCTCTATGACAAAGGATGCTATTTCAGGTGGGGATAGCTGCACCTTGGTGTTGGGCAGAATGATGCTCTTCATGGAGCACGGGCTAGCCCCTGTACCTCTGGGGAGCAGGAAGATCAGTACAGTTTGGACAAGCACACACGACTCAGGGACTCTCATACCTCTCAGTCTCCAGTGTTGGGTCAGAAATCTCACAGGCCAATTTTCATGTGTTTACTCAGCTACATTAACCTTTCCTTCCAAGAAACACTGTCATGACAACAAGACAAATTGCCTTTCTTCACACCTTAGAAAGGGTTCAACACAAGTTTGTTTTGCTCCCCTGTTTGGGTTGGGCAGATGCAAGGGTGTTGTTTCTGATTTTATCCAAGCTGGGTTATTCCTGCTTTTGCTTTCGTGTGCCTGTTGTCTTCAGGAGAGCATTCCCTGCAGGAATAAGGTGGTATCTCCCCAAACTGCCTGCAAGCTGCTGCTGACATTCATGCTGCAACCCATCCTCCATCAGAAGGTGAGCAATCAATTACAGATAGTCAACAGCTCCTCAGAGCAGATTTTCCAAGAGCCTGTGAAAAATAAGAAAAACACTAATAACTATGTTAGGCTATGCTGTGCTTCTTACAAGAAAGAAAGCAGATAAAGAGCTTAGTGCCTCAGATGATAGCTTCTCTCACACGGGCTCACACAGCAGCCAACAGCCACTTTCCATGTGCCCCCACAGCTGGGAGGCAGCTCCAGATAGGGGCAGGAGAGTGAGGGAGACTGTCTTGGTTGTTTTCAAGAATGGATGGCAAAATGAAGCTTTTCCAGTTAAATCCTTTGCTGATATTAGGGACAGGCACAAACACTCTCACGCTGACATCCCACCAAAATCAGAAGCTGCTTCTTACCACTCTCCTGCCTCCCACGTCCCCACACCTCTGGCAAGGAGACCAGTGTCCCTTTTCCTAAAATTCAAGGGAGCCACCTGGCCCTGTCAGTGGTAGCAGGGCAGTGAGCAAGCCTACATATAAGCACCTCATTCATGCACACCATTCAGGATTTACATACAACGGGGGCTGAATTTTGTTGGTACAGACTCCCTCTGCTTTGGCTCCTCTCAGCCTGTGAGTACAATTCCTTTACAATCTGCACAGAGCTCAATCTGCATAATTTTCAGCACATGCACACAGCATTTTCTGTGCCTGCTGCTTCTCAGAACACTTTGAACAGGCTCAATAAAAACACATTTATGCCGGTGTTGGCTTCTTTTGTCAGAGCAGAAATAGTCCAGCTCCATCCCACAGACCTCCTACTGCTCTGCATGTGTTAGAGCCAGTTCGAGTGCCTCTGCTGTGCCCTGCCAACAAGCAGGCTCTGCCCTCACACTCTCTTGCTTTCCTTACCACCCTCGTCCATCTTAGGAAATAATTAGCAAAGAAGAATTAATAAAGCAATATGGAGTGCACTTCTGAGGCTCCCGACAGCTGTTGGCAGCCGCTCTTGTACTCCTGGTGCTGCTCCATTTCCCTGGAGAACCACGTAAGCCTTCCCTTTCAGGTGCCCCCAGCCTCTGCGCACCTGGGCTGAGGTCAGAAGAAGAGGAAGGCACCGGTGTAACACCAGCCTCTTGCAACACATGGAAGTTCCAGGAATGGGGACGGTGCATTTCCCTCGGGGCACAAAAAGCAAGCCTTTGCAGAGCCGCAGTGCCCCACTGCACAACGCCCCGCCCTAATGAACAGGCAGGCTGCAGGTACAAGCTATTAATAGGCCCTACAAAGTGCTACTAAAGCAGCAGACACATCTGTGGTGTTGCTTGCCTCAGCCAAAAGTGTCACAAATTATGAGCACAACAGCAGTAAAGGATATCACAGCCTGATGAGCACCTGTGAGTGATTTTGCAATTTGAGAGATAATGGAGCAACAAGTTTGCAGGCTGCAGAGCTCCCTGGCACCAGGACAGGCACCCAGGGGATATCCCTTCACTTCCTACTTCTCAGGAGAGATGGCCAAAGGGGAAGACACAGCTCCTTTGCTACCTCCTCTCAGGCCTCAGCTGCTCTACCAAGAGCCACTACAAAGGTGTCAGCAAATAGCAATGATGAAATTTCCTCCGTAAGTGTCCAAATAAGTGTCAAGTACCCCACCACAGGAGTACGGCCAGGGAGCAATGCAATACATTATTCTTGCACAAGGCCAGACATAAACAAGCACTCCGAATAGGGCTGGAGCGAGGGCTTTGCTGTCCATTAGCTACCTGCTGAGCATAAAAGTCTTTGGCTGCATGGATGCACAGACAGGGCATGTTCATATGCTCTTCCTCTAAATGATGAGAACAGACAAAAATATGGACTGCGGTAAAAGCCCCAAGAGATGCCTGTAGCTGCAGTCCTGCAAGAACAGGATTTCTGGTTCTGGGCAGTTTAGAAGCAGTGGGAATAGCTGTTCAGTAGCATTTTGTCTAATATCTGGTCCCACCTATGGACTTCTGCAGCAGGGAGATCAGGATTTTCTGACATTCCAGGAATCTCTGTGCCACCCTGCATAGTCTGGAACATTCCTTCCACCTTGCCATATACATAAAATGACATATGTTCACTGGTTTTCACTGATGTCATATGATTGCAATATCCTTATCCAATTAGCAAGCTCAGGCATGCTTGGCTCATGCTGTATCTCAATTAATTTTACCAACAAACATTGATGTACTAAATCCTGAAACAATGCCTACGTAACTCCCCAGGGCATTGTTTTGATTCCACCCTGGAACAAGGTCACTGTCCTCTTGACTGTAGGTTTTTCGTTCTTTATCTTTTCCTAACAGTTGTTTCTTAACTAGATTTGCACTGGCAATAAACAGAATAATCTTCACAAACTGTTTCAAAATTTAATGCCTCCTGCCAGCTGTTATTAAGAAGCTTAAAGTACATATTTTAATTTTACTGCTGTCTTGGGGTGACTTTATGATGCTGTATCCCCTATCGCCTGCTCTATGCCAGACATGAATGCCATGCCTTTCTGTGTCTTTAAGCTGGGTCCGAAAGAAAGGGAGAAAAAAGAGCCGAGCGGTTTTGTGTTCATGGACACACACACTCCCCTGGGATCTGCTGCTGCGGAGCCAAGGAAAGCACCTTCCTGCTTTCCCCAGCTCTCGGCTCTCTGCAGCAGGGAAGAGGGTTGCATTCTCTTGCTTTTTAGCTAGCTTCTTGTTCGTAGCTGGAGCAAGGAGTTTCCTGGGACTTTGGCTTCTTCTTCTTCTCTTCTGGACTGTTCAGCAACACCAGAACATCACCGGGAAGCCCCACATCCCAGCCCGGGGGTCCCACACCGCACCCCAGCTCCAGAGAGAGCAGAGCCATCACCTACAAAGAACTCTGAATTTACCGGGTCTTCTCCACAGCGAGAGGTTTTATTATTTAACATTATTCATTCTTTTTTTCCGTGCCTACATGCACCCTGCTTGTTAAATAAATAGTTTTTTTCACTTTCCTCCGAGGAATTTCTTTCCAAACCTGGTGGGGGAGGGGTTGCTGAAACCTGTATTCTGTAATGGGATGTTCATTTCAGACGTTTTCCTCCAGTTTGTCTCAAACCAAAACACTGCTTGTTGGATCCAATAGCCAAATGTGGATTGATGTCTAAAGGCTTCCTCTAACAACCTGAGTACCCTGCAAAACAGAGATGCAGAGGTAGCCAGCACACAGTCTCTAAAATAAGCCTGATTGCATTTGCAGAGTGCCAAACGTACTGACCTGAAATTCTCTGACTGCTGTCAGGGCCCAGGCCGCCCCTCTCCAGAGCGCTGCATTGCTCCACCCTCCGTGCCTCTATGGCCAGATGTCCTCACCAGGTACTGGCAGGCTCCTCTCACCAAGGACAGCTGGGAGAATCTCTTGAGGAGGATGTGCTTTCACTATTGCCTGACCTACTTGCTCATACCTCCCACCTGGATGGGAGTACCATGGATCCTTTCCAGGATGCTTTTTTTACTCCCTGCCTTATCAGCTCTGCTGGAAAAGAGTTCTGAACTATTCCAGGATCCTGGCATGCTGCCTCACCCATCCTGCCTGCTGCTCGCAGCACCACCCAGCCCACCCCATCAATATATCATTCTCCAGTGACTGCTACAAGCCACTTGTCTGGAGACCACGATTCTCCAGCCACTTACACCTTTTGAAGCTTTTCTCAGCATCCAGGACACCAGAGAATTTCCCCCACGAATTGCCCCGCTGGGTGGGTGGTGGGGGACTGTGGGCCTCTGCCAAGGGGTTCAGCTCCAGACTTTCCTTCCAACAAATGACCTGCAAGTGAAATGTAGGAAAAGTAGTATCCAGATCATCATCTGGTATAAACAAACAAAGCCCCACTAAAGACATTAAAGCTCTACTGGTTTACACCATCTGGGAATTTGGCCACAGGGGAGGACTTAATGTTTTTAGCCTTTATCACAGATATACATGGGAGGAAGGCTAGTGCCCTATCTGCTCTCAGCTAGCTTTACCAACCCCTACAGAGATCAATAGGAGCTCCCTGCTCACATCAAGAGCAGAATGATGCCCTAAAATTAGCATGTGTTTGAATCACTGCATTGTATCTTGTTTGCAGATTAGTAGCACTGAGCAGATATTGAGGGCATCGGAAAGCTAGCCAGTTTAAACAAAGTAAGAATTGACCTAAATTTCTGCTAAGCTGAAACTGATCTTTTTGGAAGGAAGAGAGAAGAAAAGGTGTCCAGAAATACTCATGTTTTGGTTCACTTGATTATTTCATGCACCTAGCTTCAGCAGAGAAGAAATAGTAAAATTTCACATACTTGGACTGACCCGGGAGGTGTTGGGCTCCTGTCCTCAGAATGGAAGGCTTCAATTCTAATTTATAGACCAAATAGATCAGGACAAATAGGCTTTGGGTGGTTTATCTAAATCCTCCAAATCTGTGCCCATCAACTAGCTATAAGCTTGGGCAACAACTTGGTTAGTCCAGAGTGTCTTGCAAACACAAATCATATTTTCTGTGTAGTGTTTCACATATTTCTGCATGCTGTCTCACATCCATATTCTAAATAGCAAAATTGGAGGAAATCTGGAGTGAAATGAAAGTAACATGTTTATTCTTTATATTTATGGTAGCAATAAATTTCCTTAAGGTGCTGCCTTTTCCTTTTAATGCAGTGAGTACTAAATATGGGCTGGGTAATGGATGTTTTATGAATACAGCCTTGCCTTGAGCAATTGATGGCTTAATTGAAAAGATTAAAGATTGAAGCAGGCAAAAATAAGAAAGTGAAAAAAAAAGTAATGACCATGAACAGGCTATGATTATATATCGATTTCAGCAAGCTAGCAGGCAAATTACAATTATAATAGAAGATTTAATGTAATTAAATCTTCAATAAACAGCCTCTTCCTCTAAGAACACTTTTGTAATATTTTACAACTTCTGTACCTTACTGAAAGAAAAAAGTCACACACACTGCTTTGTAGCTTATGTTTCTTTAAATCAGACAAGATTTTTTTTTGGTCATTGTATATTTCTTTTTCTGTGGATAATATTTTTCCTGCTGGAAGAACGTACAGGGTGTATGCAGAGAACTGTTTCCTCTAGGTCCTAGTGCACTTCCTCCATCTGCATCTAAGCCAGGAGCCAAAAAAGACCCAAATGAGTTGCTGTTTCATAATGCAGAAGTATAAGCACTCTTGTTTTCTTTCTGCTCTTTTTTCATCTAGCTGTGCCTTTTTCTTGTTCATCATAGAGATATATCTGGTTTTCTTTAATCCAGTATAGCCCATGGATGAATGATTAGAGATCCAGTGAAAAGAAAAATTACTGAGATGGACTGGTTACTGATGTGAGGTGTTTTTGCTAGTGTATTTATCCACTGATTCCACTGTTATGAATAATACACATACTCATCACGCCACTGCTTCAAGGAACAATGTTCTCATCCTGGCCCTCTGTGCATTTTAAGTAGCTGGGGCTTCCCCTGAGATCTAGGACTAAAGGACTAAACTTATCTTTGGTGTAAACTCTACAGAGATCAGTGAAACCACTGAGACCTAGGATGAATCTGACCCAGGGAGAGAGACTCCCAAGAGCTCCATTTAATCTCTGTCACAGCATGATTTTCCCCAGGAATCACCATAACCATCCATCTCTCTAACACACATAATAAATAATTTACTCACAGATATAAGGGAGCACTTTGCTTCAATCTACTAATGATTTTAGCTCTGAAAGGGGCTCTACCATGCTTAAACCCTCTTTACATTGCCTGAGAGATTCAAAGTGCCACTAGGGTAAAATGAGATAGCAAGAAATGAATAGGAGACAGTACAGTACAGTAGTTAAAAGCATTTCCACTGCAATTTTCAGGTGGATCTTCAGCTATTTAAATATCCAAGTGAGATTCATCTGAAATCACCTTAGCTGTCTAGCCAGCAGAGACCAACCCTTCTGTGGGGGTCTTTCTGTATTGCAGATGGAGCCCACGTGATGCGTAAAGGTTATGACAGCTAAAGCCAAGTGAGATGAATCCCATTCCTAAATATCTGTTTGAACTCAGTCCCTTCTCATCAAGCTTGGTGTCCCCCTGACACTTGCATTGCATACTCTCTTAAGCCACAGTGAAGGGGCGACAGGGGGACTCTGGGATTTGGCTTCAGCCATCTGCAAGTGCCTCCCTGCAAAGACCGGAGCTGGAAACAGGATACAGTTGCAAATGTCACCATAGTCCTCATCTCCAGAGGCCAGCTTCCACTCTTGCTTAGGTCCTGGCCTGAGACCTGCTAAGTGTGGCAAGTGCAGCAGCAATCCTCAGAGCTGGTGTCTTTGTAGCAGAGCAATGTACTTGCTGCAATCCTTTCCTCACTTGCACACAGTCTGTCCTCTATTTGACTGACCCCTGTTACGTATATTTGAGGACTCTCCTTTCTAGGTCAAAATTACCTGGCTGCTGGCTTTTCCTATCAAATGGTGTTCCAGTCTAGAAGCTTCCAATATAAGTCTTTCATGATAGCTTTAATATCTCTGGTTAATTTCCTCCTTGATCTGCCCTTCTTTATTGCCCTAAGTAATTAATTTCCATCCCTGGCACTGCACCTTTTAAGAATTGATTTAAAATTAATACATGAATAAAACAGTATAAATAATGTATGGTTGCTGTATTTAATATTAATAGCCATTAAATGAGGAAAGAAAATTGCATACCTGCAGATGATTTGCAAAAGGACTGTGGGGCCATAATATTACATTTCAAAGAGAGCCATTGAGGTTGCCCAACGCTTCCCATCTAAAGAGATTTTTTATTTCAGTTGCCTACAGACTTGTCAGATTTCTCTCCTGCAGAGATCCTTTTGAAAACAGACTTTTGCCTCAGAGTGAATTATTCACTGCTGTGCACATTGTGGAAAACATCTCCCAAATAGCTCAGACATTTCTGTGAATGAAACAAGGCAGAAGAGTGTGTTGTCTGCTGACATAAGACAAGCTGACTGAGCAGAGCTAGTAGCACTGTGCTGTAGAGCAAGAACCAGGCAGAGATGTAGGCAGTCTGTCTTGCAATGTCCCTGTGAAAATTCGCCTCCTCCCCCAAATCTGGCCTTGTGAAAGTGTTTGAACCTACCAAGCACTGACTTGCTGGAACACCTCCGTATGCATTTGCTTGCAGCGGGTGTGCACCAGCCTGATAGCAAGGAGTCTGTCCTCATTTCTGTGCATCACAGCAAGCCTGAGCTCCTACAGCAATGGTGTTCCCCTTGATCTGAACTCAGTGGGCAAAAGGATCACACCAAGGACAACTGGGATGGGGGATGAGGACAGGAGACATGGCAGAAAATAAGACCGCAGGCTGGTAGGGCAAGGACCAGAAAGGCAAACTAGCAATTAGAGCAGAGTTCCAATGTGGTGAGGAGGCCAGGATTTAGTAAAACTGGGAATAAAGGAGCATAAAATAGAGAAGAAAACACTGGGATGGGCAATGCCACTCACAGAGACGCTGAATCTCCTACCTCTGGACATTTCAATGTGCCTTTGCACCGGTGTCCCACAGCTAGTGCACACTACAGTGTACCCAGAACTTCTACAGAGCCATGACCTTCCCCACCGCCCTGCCAGGAGCCCAAGCAAGCAGAGACCTGGAGGTTTTGTCTAGGCTTTCAAACATACCTCTCTCTTTCATATGCTGTTTTATTCTGGAAGAAAAAGAACAGGAAGGCCCTGGCATTTAGGAAACAGCTCCCCTCCAGAAAAACTGCCCTCCCTCATCCTGACCATACGCAGGGATCACACACCACTGGCCTTGCTCACTGTGTGGCTCTGCCATCACAGAGGTCAGATGAGCTGAGCTGACTGTCAGGGATGGGTACTAAGGGGAGAAAAGGCTGAGACCAAGGAGACCAACATCCACAGGATATGTTTGGTTTTCAGTAAGCAAGGGGTTAATGCTAGTCAGAGCCCTCACACAGGTGTAGAGAGTCAGGGCCAGAACTGATGGCTGTCAAGGAGGGAATACAGGAAACTTTCACTCTTTGGGAAGGAAGACGGAGGGAAGAAAGGATTATTTTCACTCGTCATGAACACACGGTTTTGTCCATCAGTACAGGGATTTCACCTCATTTTTTAATGAGTCAGTCAAAGACTCGGTTTTTTTCACACACTTTTCCATGGTGCAGACACAGGCCTGAAAGCTTTTCTTGTAGTGACTTTTCCTTACCTGCTTGCGCAGTTGGCATCCCACCATGACCTCATGACCCCCTTCTCAGGTTCAGTGGGGAGAGAAGGAGCTTTATGTTGTTTTGACATCACAGAGACCCTGATCAAGCTTCAGCTGCAATGGCTGGGATGCTAGAAGTAAAAAAAGGTTGTTCAAAAGACACTTTATATGCCTCTGTTGATGGTTTTGTGAATCTGTTAGTAATTTTCCTGTTTGTGTGTGATTATTTGTGAGGCTAAGACAGGAAGGAGCAAGTAGTGAGATGAGAGTGGTAAAGCTCAGAGGAGCTTCTTCCACGATGAGTCCCTGCAGTGCCTCATCAGTGGGTGGTTAGTCCTCCTGCACTTTGCCTTGTCTGGAACCCTTCTCTGCTCTGGTCCCAGCTGTCTCCATAGTTTCCCTAAGAAGAAGGATTGCTTATTTATTCTTGGGTAACCGTCTCAGAAACAGGCAATGAGGATTTCCAAATAATCCTAGTGGTGACAGTAAATTCCCAAACTCGCTGGATGTGTTTTGTACACTGTTCACTTGTGATAGCAGCCTGACTTCAGAGGAAAACAGCTTCTGTTGTTGAACAGCAATACTTCATCAAGACATAGATTAGCTACAGGGCTGTCCCATGCCACAACTCAACTCCATCATATTCAGCTAAAGAGGCAGGACTCGGCACCTCCAGATGAAGAAATAACACTCTAACACCAGGAAATTAATGGCCAGAGGCTACAAGATACACCTGATCTATTTAAAATATTAAAATGTTTAAAATATTTATATAATATTAAATAATAGTTTTGCTCGGAGATAATTTAATAGGGTAGAGCAAGGTAAGCTGAGTAGACCCTTCTCAGTCCATGCCTAGGCTGTATCTGATATCCAAGTCCAAACCTCCGACAGCCAGGTGGGAACAGGCTTGTCTGGAGCAGCCCGATGGGGATGAAGCGATCGTGCCCTGCAGTTCAAATTGGGCAAAGGTCTGCGGTGATTTTTGCCACCAGAGGAAAACAGACATTTGCACAGAGTCACCAGTTACGCTGCACGCCTGTCTGTCTGGGGCACGAGGGAGAGAGCTGACCTGCAAGGGCCGCGTGCCCAGAGGCCACTGTGGGGCCGTGGCTTGTCCTGTGTGTCTAGAGAGGGGCAAACTGTGCGGGCAGACAGAGGGGCTGAGAGCCTTCGCCCACCCCTCCCACAGCACAGCCCTCCCCGTGCAGCCGAGGCTTCAGGGCCGAAGCCATATACGGAGCAGAGAGCAAACACGGGCAGCGTGACTGTTTAAATGCCTGAGGCCTGAATCGCCACCGCTTTCTTGGAAGTTACATGCTGCACTTCCCGGGTGAGCAGCATGCTGACAAACAGTGCGCTTGTCAGTTCTGAGAAACAAAAGAGAATGAAACTCTTAAGTTTCTGAGTTGCTCAACCTTTGCTGTGGTTTGGCAACAAAAAATGTGTAGGAATTTCTTACTATTTACTGCGAAGTGATGGACAAGTCAACTTGGGAGCGAGGTATATTGGGAACACCTTAACATGTGAAGGAAAGGGAAAGCATGGGAGCCAGGTTTTAACCAGAGGTGAGAAGTGTTGCACATGCAAAACATCAAGACAATTTGCAGGGATGGGGACTGCAAGATCTCAGCTTCCTGACAGCCTCTGAAAGTCACCCTCCTGGTCCTCTTCTGCTCCCCCAGTTTGCCTGACCTCATTTGCCCCTCAGTGATGTGTCTCTGCTGCTGTCTAGTGACCTCCCAACCTCCTTAAAACCCCAGAAGCTTAGTGGAAGCTGCAAGAGTTAGATCTTCCCCAGCTCCAGGGAAATGTAAGAAGTCCATGAGGAAGGACCACAATGTAGAGTCACAGCAGCCAGTGGAGATGGAGCAGGTGAGTGGCTGAGAGCAATCCTGTCTGCTGGCACTGGGGAAGCATGGAAGTGCAATGCACCCTCTAGTCCTTCCAAACAAGGGAAACTGAAGTGCTCAACAGAGGAAACAACTGACCACATTATCAATGACGGCTGAAGTCAGACAAATGATTGCTGAAATGGACTCCATGCTGGAGTGGTACCAAAGGAATTGTAAGATCCAAAGTTGTCTTCATCTGCACTTCCCATGGCATTGCTTGCCTGAGATCTCCGTCAGAGTCATCTCTATGTTCACCAAATTATCTGGATCAGTTGAAGGTCTGTCATACCATAGCTGGAAACTATGTTCAGCCCCCAAAATGTGAGACTCTGAGAGCCATGCCCTACTCCAAGTGCGAATGTCAAAGCACACACACAGCTGTGGAGAGCTTCCTGGCCAGCCAGGCTGCTGCCTCAGGGACGTTTTCTTCCTCTAGTTATCACAGGGGAGAAGAGGCTCCTTTCATAGTCCTCTGTGCTCCTTTCCCCAAACAGCTGTCAGTGCCTCACATTTTAGCCAGCTACTTTACAATAAGAAACACCTTTCCAAGCCTACACTCACTTCATGTGTGCAGCGCCAGCTGTCAGAGCAAAACAAGTAGTTTTTTTCCTGTGCCCTGTGGGCTGTGCATGCTGAGTCTGGTCCTTCCAGCCTTTGCCAGCTCCAAAAGACACGAGCCTTGGCACTGAGGCCCAGAAGCTGTTCTAGAGCTGTGCGAGCCTCTGCCTCGACGTGCATAGCTAACAAGTGTGTCCTGTTGAGTCCCTTCCCCAGCCGCCTTGAGGCTATGGTCTTGACTCTGACATGACCTAGTCATGCCTCTTGCCTGACTCCTGCATTGTTTCAAAGGCAGAATCCGAGGATTTGCTGTCACTTTAAAGCATTCGTCATCCTCTACCGCTCAGTCATTCTGCCACGGGGCTCGGGGGCAGCCTGAGCGTGATGCAGCAGTTCAGCTGCCGCAGGGCAGCAGATGCAATCTCTCTCCGGCACGTTCCAGTCTTGTTTGCGGTCAAACCTCTGCTCGTGCTGCATGCAGATGGTGGCATGCACCCACAGGAATCTGCCTAACGAGTACACACCTTGCCAGCTGAGAAGGAAAGGGATTTTGGGGTCGAAAGGTGCTGAGCAGGAGCCATCACGCTTCTTACTTCCTGTTCAGCAAGCTGTCCAGCTCTGCAGCCACTCTCAAAGGCTGTGGGCAGAGTCAGGCAGACACTGCCTGCAGAAAACAAATCCCACTTCTCCGAACATGGTTGTCGGTACCCAGCAGAGATGCTGAAATTCACCTGGACCCCAGGTGGCTGCAGACAGCAGGACTGCAAAAGCCCGGATGCAACCTTTCCGGTTACTGCCTCCATGCTGGGGCTGGGCTGGCAGAGCTGCCATGGCCAGTTCTCCACCCTCACCATGAAGTGGCCTCACACCCGGTGACCTGTCCCTTCCTCCCAGAAGGCCACTCTGGCTGCTCCTGAACGGCTGCCCAAGCAGCATGAGGCAGAACCGTGGCAGAGACGGAGGCACAACGGCCCGATGTTATTGACTCCAGCCAGCGAGCGGGCAGTGTAATCTGTCTGCTTTTGTTCCGTTCGCTTGGTGGTGTGCTCTCATTAGCCCCCCACCAACAGTCAACCTGTCAGCAGGTCTGCGCTCCAACTGCCTGACCTCTGACTTCCACTCATTCTTCCACAAATTAATTTCCCAAATTGACAAATTAAAGTGCACAGTATGCCCAAGGTCACTAAATCACACTGGGTTCTGGTAAATGTCAACTAGCATCGAGGGGAGAGAAAAAAAAAGTAAAAAATAGGGGGACGGAAGGGATAGAGGGTAAAAAGGGATAAAGGAAAAAAAATTCCATATTTGTTTGAAAGAAATGGACAAAAGCTCTGAACTGTAGTTCCTGATTTGCAGAGGATGATGCTGTGTGAGAGCAATTAAAATGGAGGCTGACAGCTCACCCGGCACACAAGAAGGGCTGAAACTGGCTGGCCAGATCTCTGTGCTCCACCAGGTCGCCCTGACAGCTTCCCAAAATGGCCTTGGCTGGCCCACAAAAATGGTGAAACTGTGAAGCCCAGGCTGGGTCTCAGTCACTTGCAGTGCCACCACACTGACATGTTGCAGTTAAGTTTTTCCTGATTCCTGTCAGTCAAATGGGAATACCAGCCAGAGTCTGGGCACAGATGTTAGGCAAGCCAGTGCACACAGGTACCCAGGGAGAGGGCAGAAGGGTAGACTGACATTGGGAAGCGCCAGGGAGTGAAGAGCATTTACCATTGCACCAAGCCCCACTGAGCCTCGGGTGCCAGCCGACAAGACGTGGCCACAAGGAACCTGCAAGGGACATCAACCCCATGACCCTGCTGTCACTGTCACCATGTTGTACAATCCTTCCCAAAGACCAAATTAATGCCTTTCTGCCCTACCCCCTGCCCATAAGTGACCACAAACCCTGCAATCCTCAGTGTATCCATGGTCAATTTATATTTGTTCGTTTGCCAGCATAGTCTTGATCTGAACTCATGCTTTCCTCTCCACTGCATTTACCCACTGCTTATTTAGAGAAAGCTGCTGTGTGACCTCACAGCTGCCACTCACTGGGTGATGGAGACCAGAGCTGATATGATCCTCTGATGCTCCTAATAGCCTGTCTCTGCACCTGCGCTGCCAGGGCTTCATCTTTCTTTACCACGGCAGACAGCACTGCTCCAGCAGAGATCTCACCCCTCTCCAGTGGCATTACTACTTCCCTGCCTCTTGGGAAGGCTGTGACTCATATTCTCTACACTCACATTTGTCTTTTTCATGGCGGCATGATACCTCTGCTTCTTAGTTAGCCCATCACCTAATACACGCAGGTCTTTCTCTTCTATGCTTGTTTTGAGCTGATAAGCTTCCAGCTTATAGTGGAAATTCATGTTATTAGTCCCTAAGTGCGTGACCTTGCACTCTGTAATATTGAATTTCATCCCATTTCTATTAGTCCAGCCCTCAAGGTCAGTCAGTGCTTCCTGTATCATACCCTGATCGTGCATAATAACTATGGTCCCAAACTTGCTGTCATCTACAAATTTCATCCACACACTCTTACATTTCATCACGAGGCCATACTGAAAATACGAAGCAGAATCAGACCCAAAATTATTCCTTGAGAAACTGCACAAGCAGTCCCCTCCTCTAGCTTGATCATTCCCACACCAACATCACTTGTATTCATCCCTTCCTTAGCCAGACCACCACACACTGTTCTTCTGCCTAACCCCATCATCCCCCATTGAATTAATAATTTCCCATGTGGCATCATATCAAATGCCTTGCTGATAGTCAGATCAGCCATGTTTCCTTTACAAGGAAAATCAATTAGCTTTCTTTGATAAGATATCAGATTTTTCTGGCACAATTCACCTTTGACAAAACCAGGCAGCATACTATCTCACTTTTTGTGAGATTTGTGTCCTTTTTTCTTTCCTGTATAGACCCCAAAGATGTTTGCCTTGCACAGAGTGCTGATGAAAGCACACTCATTGTGCAGACACAAGCAGCAATCATTGTCCCATTAGTGGTGCTTTCGTCTAGGAGGACACAAGAAAGAAAATGCCACCGTTGCAGTGATCCTTCCTCTGCCTTGCTTTCTGCAGCCCTTCCCCTTGTACGTGTGGACATAGCAGCATTTGGCACAACCCCTGTCCAAATCAAGGCATTGTATATAGTGAAGAATTTGCCTACATGACCACAAACTATTGTTCATTAAAAACACTGAAGAGCAGACTAAGACTAGACACTCCTGTTCCATTCTCCCTGCACATGGCACGTCATGGTCCTACTGAAATCCCTGGGACTGTTCACAGAGTAAACTATTACTCTATAAACCAGGTTCAGTGGCTGCCATCTGGAGCAATTTTATGGCTTGTCTGAGTTGTTTCTAAGATCAGTATGGACAGATGTCAGCAAATATGAGCACCCAGCCTACATTTCTTATCCTCATTGTTTTTGTTGCTTATCAGAGCACTCTCCCAAGGAGTTATGCTTTCAATAGGCTCCACTGTAGGGTTGTCCCTTAACAGACATATAGTCAGTGCCATCCTATCATTCAGGAAGTCATTGAGAAGCAGAGAACTGAGGTTTTACTCTTCCTGCATCAAGACAAAACCACCAGTCTGCAATTACTTGATACAATTTTGTGATTCTGCAGGGCTCTACTGGGAAAGAGGTATGGGACAAGACTTAGGGCACAGACTCCATAGGCAGGATATGAAATGTTGTAACCCTGGTGGGCAGAGATTATTCCATGGTTGCATCGTGGTTCTGTGAAAGGGTTCCCTGCATCATTCACTCTGTAAGCACAGGACAAGCAGAAATGACAGCTCTCATCCCCTCCCATCTTCTCCTTCTCAGGCATCAGTCCCAACAGTACAAGGGAAAAGTTGGGTCTTCTCCCTCTGAGGTGAAGCAATGCTTCTTGAAGGAAAGCATGGCAATACATTCTCTTAAGTCTTAGAGGGCAGCACTATGGTTTTGAACAGAAATCCCTCTGGGTTCCCCTGCCAAGTCTCTCCTCCAGCTTGCAGGAGGGTAGGTACTTACTGCTTCTCTCTGTCATGGGCACTTGGAGCTACGTCGGGAGGGACATAGACTCTGCCTGTCAATGCTCAGCATTTGCTGCAGCAAAAAACAAATCAGTCAAATAGTCCTGTATATTTTTATGTGTTTGGATAAAAGATGGAATCTTCCTATTAGATGTCTGAGGGGAATTCTTATGCACCTTGACTCCCTTGCACCGGCATGTAATCTGGGTTAAAGATCAGCAGAATAAACTCCTAGTCCTAACTCATCTGAGCATGGTCGGGCAGGTATGAATCTGTGCATTTCACGTGAAAACTCCTTTCTTTTTCCCTGCTCCCACATGGTAAAACAGAGAGTAAAAGCAAATCAGCACCTGAAGAATTTTTTTGGTCTTGGAAGGGGAACTTTACTATGGTTTATCTGCTTCCCTGTAACAATGACATTGTACCTTTCCAGCGAGCAGTTCAGCTCATAAAATGTGCTCATCTGAGTAAAAAATTAGCGTCACCTAGAAGTTTAAGCATTACTTTTAAGACCACTAATTGATTCTGCTGCTCTGATATCCTCTTGCAAGAGATTCCAGAGCCTAGAAACATTAACAGGCAAATGCTCTGGCACCAGCTGTCTTAAGCCTAAATCTAGTCTCCACCAAAAGGCTGGCATTAGATGTCTTCTCATTTTACATGTTTGCATTTTTAAAACAACATTCCACAGTTTTGAGGCTACTGTAGGCTGGCTGAAGAATCAGTTTAGTGACCTACAATCTGTCTTACCCCGGGAGAAGAAAAGCAATGACAACAACAGAAAAGAAAGCTGTAAGTTATTCTTTGAGTCAACTCTGGAGAGCGTGCACCTCCCAGGACATGGATATAAACTCGTGTGACCATGTCATTTATTCTTCTGGATCCAGAGACCTGTCCAATATAAGCAAAGGAGGGTGTTTTGTTTCCATATTGGTTGAATCACATGAAAATTCTACCCTGTCCTTTCAATACTGCATGCTCCTGCACTTATCTTGCTGCTGCTCATGACAATGATGTCCTCCTGCATGCTGCCTTCCCACAAATCACGCTGGGCAAACAGGAAAGGCAAACACAAGGGGACAAGTCTTTTACAGCAGCTACTTAGCCAACACAGCCCAAAGTCCCACGGCAGTAACCAGAATCACCTCTCCCATCTTGCAACACACAGTGATTTCAATTTAAGAGAGATCAAGCCTCACTCCTTAGTCCTCATGTCCCTTTTCACAAAACATGAGAAGTGAAAACCACAAACCACAGAGAATGTAACAAAATTCAACCAGGCTACCAGTTTAAACCTCTAGCTTGGAGCTGGCAGGGACACACTCTAGATTTACCCTGGTGTATGTGAAATCAGCATTTCAACCTGTTTCTTTCACAGCAGTCTGCTAGCTGTGATTAGAGTCTGCACCTGGGATTTGCTGCTTTCAATGTTGTAAAATAAAGCACAAAAAAAAGCAAACACAAGTGAAACACAGGCACAGGAAAGAAAGGCAAGATCATTTATTATAACGAAAACTTTGCACTTCATGTCACCAAGTGGACTTGTCAGTCTCACATGCACAGCCAAGGAAATCAACCCTAGACCCCAGAAATTACGCTACATATCATATAACCTGCTGGCATATTAATACCCTTTCCTTTTAAAATCTTTGCTCTCCCTTTGGAGCCTGCCCTCTCACTGGGGATCAGACTGACACATTATAGGCTCAGTTTTCTTTCTGAGCTGACAACTCGTCCAGGAAGAGCTGGCTAGGATGTCAGTCTTTGGAGGGTACATAGAAAATTCCAATGTGCAATTTGCATATCATCACTTTACTGGAAGGTATCGTAAGAAGAAATAAATACTTCTCTCTCACAGGGCAATACCTTCAGCTTTTAGCCAGCATATCACACTTGAATTAAAAAAAAAAATATTTTGCACTGTGTTTCACTAGGTGACCATCTTCTCAATAATACTGACCTGAGATAAAACCAGTGCAGAAACAACCACTCCATGCATCTCCCTTTCCCCTTCTCCCCACATCTATTTATGGAAATATGTGGAAATTGAAATATAGTCCTTATTTTAGGAGACTCCAGTTGTTACCTTTTGAAACCTTCCTGAAAAGCTGCCTATAAAAAAAAGAGCTCCAGAAATGAAAATTAAGTCTAGAATGATAAAATAGGAAACAGAAAACCTGAGAAATGGATTAGTTGCTTCCACCATCTTCCCAACATGTAGACTTTTGTGTGAGGATCACAGAAAAACCATTACTGAAAATGATAAACTGTGGGGTTTTTAAACAGAGAAGATGATTACGTAATTATGGCAATATAATATCACTTCATAGTTATACTAGAGTGACCGTCTTGTATATTTACCATGCAACAGAGGCTTCACTTCTC
The DNA here is from genome assembly GCA_013399875.1 of Gymnorhina tibicen. NCBI lineage: Eukaryota > Metazoa > Chordata > Aves > Passeriformes > Artamidae > Gymnorhina > Gymnorhina tibicen. The sequence continues at coordinate 923,033 of VXAZ01009477.1, forward strand.
CAATCATATTGTGAGTATACACTGCAGGGACATAGAATTAAATAAATTCAGAGGAAGAGCTACACCTGGACACCAGAAGCCACATACTCAAACCGTGACCTTACAAGGGAGCCCCCTCGTAGGAGCCCTGCCTGGTGTCTGGGAAATCTGCCTCTCCTCTCCACAGGTGGGTCCTCTTAACTCAGCAATGACAGTAAAGTCCACATACAGGTCAGCTACTACTGGTGTCTAATTTACAAACCAGCCTTTGGGTGATGTCTGTGGCCAAGAGAGGGATGAGCAAAAATCTTACCTTCCAGGGCTGCCAACCCTCAGCTTGCTCCCAGGACCACAGCAGATCTAGCAGGCAGCCCAGTAGCACATGGAGATAGGAAAAACACTACCAGCAGCCATGGAGGGAACATGCTCTGACACAGAAACTTTGACACCTCTTTTGAGCAGTGCTCCACTCCACCTAATTCAAAAAATATAGCAAGGTTCTGATTTTGTCATCTTCCACAATTCCCTACCTCATGCCACTCCAGAAAGACAGAATGCTCTCGCCTGTTGAAGAACAGATGTGAAAAATGGAGTTATTTGCACCTTCTCAAACACCACCATGTTCCCCCATAAAGCCTATGAGAATACAGCCCTCAGTGACCTAGACAAATTTCCAAGGGGCAGGCCAAAAAAGTTTTAAAAAGTGAAGAATTTTGGAAACTACCTACTGTAGTGTTTATTTGTTTATTCTATGATCTGTTTGTACATGTTTTGGATCTTCTTTCACAGGAAAGGTATTACCTCACAGACACTTACCGCAGGAAAGCAAGAGTTAAAATTAACTTAAACTTGTATTATCAGGACAGATGAAGGATCAGAAATGTACGAGCTCTTTTCTCCCAACTTTTGTTGAGCAAATTCCTTTCTCCTTAGAGTTACTTGCAGAAGTGGTACTCAGTGACTGTTTCCAGGGGTCTTGCTATTTTCTCTGGAGAGCAATGCCCATATGACCACAGGGTGCTTAAAAAACCAGCGTGACTTGCACCAAGGAGGGACAGCTTTGTGCCCAAGAAGAGTTTCTTGCATTTTGCATCTTAAAAATGGGGTGTATTCCAAGTTAAACCCTTTTTTCTGCATTCTTCTATCCATAAAGCAGAAAGTAAAAAGGCTGTGGCTCCCAAAAGTAGCTTTACATATAGACACAGTACTCCACATCTGGGACCATCCAGAGGTTTTCAGCCCTGCAGCTCTGAATCCACCTGTCTCAATGGCTTTGTTCCTACTGATTTTGACACATTTTTGCTACAGTCCTTTTGTCACTTTCCTACTGGCCAGGTCATTAAGGGCCTGACCTGTGTCAGGCAAAAGCAGTTTAAAACCTCATTCCAGATCTCTGCAGCTAAAATTGTACATGGCTACCACAGCTAGGTGAACAAGGACACAGCTGCAAGCTGATGACAGAACCTCTCCTCTCATTCACTGAATACCAGAAAAGTCCATGTGTCTTCAGCTAGTTAAGTTCTTCTGTGAGAAGTCTTTTTTTCTCAACAATTAAATAAAAATGACCCCTAAGTCAGTTTACTGACTGGTAATGACCGTACCTTCCTTCCAGTTTCTCTCCTGTTATTTGTGGCCAGGAGAGGCCATGCAGATTTAATTAGTGGAAATAAAATGTTGTGGGAAGTTCTGTATCCATGACATTCCTGTTGTTCTCCGAGCATTGCTTTCAGATGTTCTCCTTATGTTATGAAATTGCATCCTTCAGGTTTAGGGGCTGGTATATTAGGCACACAACTTTTCTCTGAGGTGCTTCCTTCCTCTGACTTACGCTGATGTTGAAGTTGACCAAAGTGCATAGAGGGGCCAAGATGCCAAGGGAACATCAGTCCATACTGCGCTGTCTGAAGGCACTCCAATAGCAGGATAAGGTCAACTCTCAGCAGAATAGCGACTGAAGAGAGAGCCTGGAGAAGCTCTGAGGAGCAAGCCATCTATCTTGCTTTTCTTTTTATCAGGAAGCATGAGAAATGCCTGCCCTTTCTTAGGTGCTTTTCACTCTGCCTTTGGGGGTTGCTCTATCTCACCACACCTTGCTGATTTGGGGGATCTCAGAGCAGCCTGGTGTGCCCCACGTCAGAAAGGCGGTGCGTAAGCTGCTGATCTGCATGCATAAGACAGGTGAGAGCCCCCAGGTGTGTGTGCCGGTCAGCCCTACTGCCCAGGAAACTCCATGAGAGTGGGACAACATTCCTGCTACACAAATTCATGTTACTGGTCAGAAGCAGGTCAGCTTTGATTTCATGATACCTGGGGGTTCAGCAAGGAACCACCTTAAACTGAAGGCTATCAGATTGCCACCAGCATACAGTGCTCCATCTCCAACGCTGATAGGTGTAGCCAGCCTGCATTTTGTGGGTTTATTTTTCCCTAGAGGGCATAATCTGGTCCATGGTGTTTTCCTTGTATAGTAAGCTCACACTATCTTTGAGGAGGAGCTGGAATTTCAGTCAGGAAATCTCTGAACGGTAACTAAGTAATTTTCAGCATCAACCATGGTCGGCTGTATAGTTTCATCCACAGATGAATCATCCTCAAGAATAAACACCCTGGGTGGGGCATGGATGGGACTCCCTCCTTGCCCCCACCCTCAGTGCTTTGAATACTGCAGTGTTTTGATTTTTAAAACATATGTCTAACAAATGTAGCAGTGATAATGAGGAACATGTCAATCTGCCATGTTTCCTGTTCAAATTTCCGTTTTCGTTTCTAAAGTTCAAGTACATCTTGATCCCCACAAGATAAACATGAGCAAGTACAACAGAAGCGTGAAGAGAAGAGGTGAGAGCTCAGAGCTGCAATGAAAGCCAGAACCTTAACAACACAGCCAGGCTCTGCTGGGGGATAAGACTGGCCCAGCAGCCCCATACCACACTGATGAACCAGTTAGGTTGAAAACCTGATCCCCAATTTTGGCAGGGCCTGTGCACTGCCCCGACGAGCCTTGTTGTGTTCAGTGTCTAATAGATTTGCTTTCTGCTGCCAAAGAGACAGTGAAAGTTTCTGTGGTCAGAATCTCCACTTCCCTCTCACACCCCAATTACATCTAACAATTTTTTTAAACTTACTTGAGTACCAAGGACCACATAAGATGACATTTAAAGTGCCTGTACTGCCACGTGCTGTGTCTTTGCTGCCCAGAGTCTTACCTGCCTCAGCGAATGACGCTGAGACCTCATAATCAGCATAGGGCACTACCACACATAACACAAGCACACATGCCATCCTTCCATGCAGGAGGGGTGATGTTTCAGGAAAAAGAGGATAGAGAGATAGTTTACTATCTTTCAAACACAACGCGCATGCAGAAACTCCTCTATCACCAGCAACACAGCTAAAATTTTACCAACATGAAAATACTATCCCAGTCTCTTAAAACACACGCTTCAGCTTTTTTTGGTAAAAAGAGAACACTTTGAGTCATTCTTTCAACCGCAGGCCAGTTCCTAGAGTTTGTGAGCCAATTAGATCAGCCCATCTTGACACACTTCTCCATGGTTTTGATTCCGAGAACATCATTACTAAGCTTAAGATTAGAAATTATAAGAAATAGAAAAATCTTGGGGGGAAGGGAAAGGAGAGAAGATGGCAATCTAGGGTTATGAGAGGTACATTCAGAGATTTCAGAAGACTGGCAAAGAGCTATAGAAAAGTTGATTGGTCTCGCCAAAAGTCCTAATGAAAATACATGGTCCAGATATCATGGAAGTAAAGGCAAGGAGATAAAATATGGAAGTGCTATCAAGAGATGACTTTTGAGATGAAATATTGTCCTGTTTGCCACAATCATGACTAGTTAAATTAAGTAACCAAATTCTGTCTATCACCAGTGGGTTGGAATAGATAAGGGTAGTTCATTTAAGCTATTTTTCATCTGTTAATGGCAATCTTTGAGACCAACCAATCTTCTGATAAGGAGCATTATCTACTACCACAAGTTCCTCCTTGTCCTTCTCACAATCGTGTATTTCAGGAGGAAGGAGTGCCACAGTGCCAGCCAGCATCTGGAGTTGTCTCTTCCTTCAAAGGAGACTCAGCCATCCTCCCGTTTTGACAATCCTCCCATTTGCATGCAATCAGAGAAGGTTTCCACCATCCTGAGCGGTTCTTCTTCAGTCTAACAAGGCCAAATAACCAGCCTAAGAAATGGGTTAAACACATTTGTCTCCTGTCCCAGCTTCACCAGTACTGGGATTTTTTCACAGCTCTTAGCATTAAGTCAAACACATAGGTGTCCAGTGTCATTTGGGATGTCTCCGGGCGCCCAGCACATCTAGGGAACAGCTGCACCCTTGGGGAGTGGGAGTTGGATGCCAGGTGCGTGTGAGGAATTGCACTGGGTGCCTCTGTGTAGGTACTACATTTCTTCCTCCCTCTGGGCTGAGCTACCAGCCTCTGAATAACCACATATGCTTTTCCTACTCTAAAAACGTTGATGATGTCTTTTGAAAAAAACTTCTGTGCTTCAGAATAATCTTGTCTTATAGCTCTTGACAAGCCCTGATTAAGCACTTTCTCAGATGTATCACTGCAGAAAACAGTACATATCAGTACAGCAAATATCAAGACAAAACTGTAGAACCTGGCAATGGAGCACCCAAAATCCCTGTCCATTTGAGACAGCAGCCCTTTATTATTAACAGTGAACTTTCCTCTGTCAATTCTTTAAAATTCACAATACTCATAATGATATCAGTTATTGAATAGCAATGCACTGGGAACCAGGGTTTGGTTGTTGCATTATAACTTATCAACAGCTACTTCTGCTAGGGAAAGGGAAGAATCATTTATAAAGCTGGACACTGTGACATTTGGGCTGGCAGGGGACAGTCTGGCTGCCTCTTGCTTAAGGTTGAGCTGACTGATCAAGTGTCATACCCAAGGTGACCCTGCAAACCCATGGCTTAGGAGGGATTACAGCACAGCAAGATCCTTAGCGACACTCACTCTTGCCCTCTGAACCCTAGACCCTATGGCTCCTCATCAAAATGTGACCTGCTTAGATAAAAATATCCAGTATTTTTTACTCTGGAGCAACTGGTTTAAAAAATGACTAGAGCCCAGTCTTGTTCTGTTTTCAGTGAGCAGCACAGTTTTTCTGCTCTGCCTGTGATACTTTCAACATGCTGCTGCTGTTAAAACTAAACAGCCAATTTGCTAGCCAGGCTCACTGGAAATGAGAATGTGCCCAATCAGCATGTACTGACATAAACACACATCATCATATGATCAGCACATTTGGTAAAACCAGACCAGTCAGTCCTTTAGGTTGCATCCAGAAAGATCACCATCTCCCTGAGAGCACAGGAGGAGCAGGCAGCACACCAGGCTCACCAGAGCCAGTGTTTCTCAAAAAAAGTACTGCCTGTGCATCAAGCCATGTGCGTGTGTGGTGAACAAACCAAGTTTTTTGAGCAAGCAGCTCAGGGGTTCAGACACACAGCCTGTGTGCAGGGCTTATGGAATCGCTATACATCAGTCAAACCTCTGTAACTGTCTGTGTTTTTATTCTGTTTCAGTTTAAGCTTCTTGCAACAAGTTTTCAGCTAAATGGCATTACCTCACATCTAGGGCAGACCAAAACCATACATGGCAAACAGCTACCAAGGTTGCCACAGCTCAGCTGACACGAGGCTTGTGTACAAGGGCACTACATAAAGGAGGCTCGCACAATCAGGTGAAAACCAAGAGTGGTGGGTGAAAACTACCTTGGTCCTTTAACATTTTCTTTCTGAAATCCAGAAAGCTCAGGAGGCTGCATTATTAATCTGATGCCACTGAGATATATTTTCAATGTAAAGTCTTTCATTGGAAGTTTTGCTGCCTGGAACTAGAGAAACCTAAGAGCTGAGAGTTGAGTAGTGAGGTATTCCCTGCCTCAAAGCAAAGCACTCTTGCAGAGTCTTTAATGATGTAGTAGGCGATCCTTACAATGAAATCATAAACCCAAAGCCACTGAATGTTGGGGCTGCACAGGATCTGAGTTCTCAAGAGGCACTTATGGCTGATTACAAAATAGAGCTGACATCATAACATTTCCAAATTTCTCAATAAGATATTGAATATGCTCAGTTTTGATAAGGCTGTAATACAGCCTATGCATCATCAGTGACTTCCTGAAGTGAGGAATATTCATGGTAATTCAAAGCTAAAAAAAAAAAGGCCATCACTCTGCCAAGAGGAGCTGCATAGGAAAATGCTGCTATCTGCAGACATGGGAGATGAGAGATCCCATTTAAGCTGGAAGGAGACTGACCACATTTCCACCATGAAATGCCTAGGACACTCAGACTTGGAAGTCTGTTTCAGTTTCATTTCCCATCAGGGCTCACTGCAGTCACAGCTCCACACCACAGTTTTAAGCATTTGGTTTTCTTTTTGTATCTTGACATCCTTCCTGTAAAGAAAAGAGGTAACTCTAGAATTCATCACTAGAGATCTTCTGAGATTTGTTTCATGCCTGCTCAGCAACATAAGGCCCTCAGAAGGAAGGTGAAAAAGAAATGCAAGGGAGGGTTATTTTTAACAAGTGTTGTCCCTGGGGTGAGAATATCTCTTGCTACAGAAAAAAAATCTCTGCACTTTCCAACTTTTGTTACTTGAACTTGTGACATAAAGTGGAGCTGCTGGCTTTCTCAGGAATTAAAGCCCAGCTTTTACTGAGGATGTTTCCCAACACATTTCCACAGTGGAAAAACAAACACAAATACCCAGTGTCTTACCAGCAGCAGAGGAAGCATTTGCAATCAAAGCTCAGCACACCAGGCTGAAAGTCTGCTTGATTATACCAATACATAGTGGTGTGATAAAGGCAGTCCCATGTTCATCCAATAACTGAAACAAAAGGGTTTTTTTCCATCCTATTCAGACCTGCCCATTCCAGTGACAATGAAGTCATCTGGGGTGCAAAGTGTCATAACTGGGCCTTCATTATCTTTGGGTTGCTGACAGATCTTCCCTCTTTCATGTTCTGTCACTCGGTCTCTTCCCTAAGAGAGCAGTGGGGAACCAGTGCAGACAGTGGGCTGTATCCCAAGTCAGGTGTTTGCTAGAAAACCTCAGATATCTTCCTGCAGCATCCCGAGCTCAGGACTCTGCTGGATCCAGTTGTCCACAGTGTCAAAAAGCAATCTTTTATCAAAGCCCCTGGTTATTGGACAGGTGAACCACTTTAATTCCTCAAAAAGAGCTCTTGAACACTGTCTGAAGTTATCCCAGTGTAGGTTTTTGTCTGGAAATGAGGTCACAGTTTCTTTATATCTCATCAAAAAACTGGCCTTGTGCCACCAACATTGTTAATCATCCCTATCACTTTGACCAGGATGGGCTAAAATATGCAAAGAGCCTCTGTTCAGCTACTCTATCTGCCTCTCTCTGTGGTGGTCACCCACCTTTTCAAGCATTTCAGGAACACATTAGGTCACTCTAGACAAGCTTCGCTATGCAGCTAAACAAATGACCCTTTCTGAGCATCAAGCAAAATAAGAGCTTGGGAACAATTGGAGGAAGTGAACCAAGCAGACGCTCCTGCAGTAATTATCATCATTCACTTAGGGAAGAGGGGGAGCAGGGGAGCACCCTAGCTAGGACCACCCTCTCCTCTGAGGCTGGGGTCTGCTCCCATTGTTCTCACCAGGAGCCATACCACCGCCTCCAGCGGGAGCAGGACCAGGTCTTTTAATCCCCATTTCCTCTTGGCCGAATGAACTGCAGTGTATGCCAGTGACAGCTAAATGAAGGATTCCTTTTTCCAGAGGACCGGCAACAGCTCTTAACTCATAAACTCAAGGTAATTGACATCACAAACAAGCCTTACCCAGAGGGACCCCAAAGCAGTCAACAATTGTGCTTTAATGAGTAGGAAGGGAGAACGGGGGAAGTCTTTATATGCTGCAGTAGGACATTCTAAGAAAAGCTCTTTCCCTTTTCCAGGCAAGGCAATGATTAAAGTCTGTGCGTGAAACCCAGCAAGGAGGGAGGCCTTGCTGAAAACTTCCTGGCTTTCCTGTGGAAAAACAAGGGGGTTAAAAAATGGTTACTGGGACTTGAGAAGGACAACAGCAGCCAGCTAACAAACCCAAACAATAAAAGAGGAAGCCAAGCTCAGATGAAAAAAGTTGAAGATCCCAGAACTCTGCAGTTTTGCACACAAACAGAACTCAAATACTAGTATGAACTGCCACAGAAGGGAAGAGAGTGGGGTGGAAGTAGCTAAGGCTGATGTAACACCACTACCTTGCCATCATTGTGCTTTAAATACAGTAAATCTGTGCAAGGCAAATCAGAGACAAATTTACAGTGTACAGACTGTTGTATAAAACATACTGTGAACTGCCTAGACTGGTAATATCATTTTGCTTGAGAATTCAAACTGAACCCAACTTTGAAAGGCAAACACGTTCCCAACTTTGAAAGGCTAGTGCATTACCTGCTAAGCCGTCCATCCTACTGGAAAATATTCTCCATGTTAATACAAAAGGAAAATAAAACCCAGGCTGCTCTGGGCTCTAAGCCAAGTCTGAACACACTCCCCAACAGGCAGGGAAAGTTTGCACCAGGGTTTGGCAATTATGAACAGGCACCGACAGTTGCAAACTAGGCTTTGCCACAAAAGTCTTTATGCTGACAGCCTTGAGTATGCTCAGTTGTTTGTAAGCTGCAGGTACGTTTCCTTACTAGTGCTATTGCATTCCTCCTGGAAGGGAAGGCAAAGCCAGAGTATGCTAGCCCTCAGCAGAGGAGAGCTATTTACAGAGACTCTTGAAATGCAGGGCACCATCTTATTTGTTCTTCCCTGCCTTTCTAGACTGCAAGCACTTTTGTTTTACCAGGACAAGTGCAGAGAACAGCTAGGCACTCAGAACAAGATTTTCTGTCTTGTTCTTTGCTTTGAAATATCTGGCACTGCACTCTCCTGTGAAAACTGTGTCCTACATTCCATGATGGAAGCTTTCATCTAGCTGATGCTCAGTTATTCTTCAAGAACATACCCCATGTGAGGTTCCATCATAGTGTAGGTCTGTTGCTACTTACACTTTAACAACTTATTGTTTTGTTCCATAGCAAAGCAAGGGACTGTTTATTACCCTTTATGCACATGCCAAACTCCCCTTGAGGTGACTGAAAATGTGTCCATATTCAGCTGTTATATCGCAAATAAGCTGGTACAACACCAATGCTTTGGTTATTGGTTAACACTGCTAGGCTGGCACTCACAGAAATGGATTCTGGAGAAGGTCCCTGGGTTTATTAGTTGACCCCCAAGTGGGAAGCTGAGGACTGACTTAACACCAAACAACAGCTGTGTTAACTGCCCAAACTGCAATAACAAGGTACATAATGCCAATCCACCCAGAGCTAGGGATCAGGGTCATCACGGCTGGCAACGTGGGTTTTAGTCTTTACGTGAAGGTTAGAGCAGGTATGTGAGAGTGCCACTGTCCATCCCGATCAGTACAACCAGGGAGTCCCACAGCAACATCAGAGACCAGTTTCCACAGGGACAGTGGCAGTTGCCAGCAGATGTGACACACTGAAAGCCCATTTCCAGGGGATACTACTGGATATTAATAAGGGATTCCCCCAACTTCTGCTTCAGAAAAATCAGCCCTGTTGCCCTTTCTAGTGTTACGTTCAAGGAAAACAGACACAGTGCTGAGGCGTGGCAACACTCCTGCAGGACGATGCAGTGCATGGCACTAGGCTGAGGGCAGAGCTCTGCAAATGAACTTCTCCACTGGCACTAGGGGATACCCTCTTCAAGGTCATGCAACTACTTCTGATGGGATATTTTTATTATGGAAAGGCTTTTCCAAAAAAGTAAATGAGATGTATACACAGTGCTGGAAGGGAGCCTGACAGCATTAGAAAAGACAGGATGGAGGGGTTATTTTTTGGATATAGGAATAAAGACCAATAGAGACATGGAAAGAGCAGGAGCTATCCATGTCTTTGAAAAAACTGCAAGGCTATTTTGAATTAATTATATTTATATTTATACAGCACAGACATCCTGTGAGGCTTGAAAATTCATGTACAGCATTGCATACTGCATGTCAAGAAAGCCAAGGAGCTGAAGTGCATGCAGCCAACAAGCCTGATTCTAAGGAAAGCAAAATTTATTCAGAGTCCTTCTGAGTAAAACCCTACTTTTACAAGAAACACCATAAACTGCATGGCTCAGCCACTTCTGCATAGCAAACTGCTTGGTTTACCAGTTTCAGAGTGGCTTAAGACAGTATCAATTTTGCCTAGATTTGTATCTACAGTTCCAGAGTACAGAGATAAACTCGTGCTTAGACCGCAAACCCAATACCCCTACTCCGTTAGTAGGATTCTTTCTATGGATCTTCTACTGCTTAGGCATTGCATGAAAGAGATAAACTGACTCTAGTTCACAGAATCACAGAATGGGTCAGATTGGAAGGGACAACAGATCATCTGGCCCAACCTCCCAGCTCAAGCAGGGACATCCTAGAGCACCTGGCACAGGCCTGTGTCCCGGCAGTTCTTGAATATCTCCAGTGAAGGACACTCCACAACCACAATGGTTCAGAAACCATTAAAATGCACATTAGTAAACATTAGTGAGCATCACCACTGAGGCCATAATTGTGGACTTCTTGGTCATACCCAAGGAGCAATGTGGTGCTTTAAAACTTGCCAGGTGATGTGAGATGCTTCCCAGCCACTTATGCTTGGAAGAGGAGTGAGTTTGCATTTGGCAGAGTGAAAACCTTCCTAAGCCGTGGCATTTGGAAACCCTTACCCCCAACCAGATTTTTGCTACTCACTGAGAAATCTTTCCTAGCCATGGGAATTGCCACAAACTACTCACCTGAAGCTCAGTTACCATTGGGAGTGACTTGGAGTACTAACTTATTTGAATTTCTTGCCTCCTTGGAGATGACGTATCCTAAGAATGAAATTCACCTGTCCTTCCTCTAGCCACCAAATCTGCTTGGGCTGGGCACGGGTCCAACATGGATGCCCTGGGGTTTGAAAGAACCTATAGCCCTTTGGCCTTGCCAAATCCCCAGTCAGTGCCTCCCTCAGCCAGGCCAAGCTGCCATCCTGGGCCTGACGGAAACAGCAAGTGCTGCAATCTGCATGTGCCTCCAGCCAGGCTTGAAAACAGTACCAACCCTACTGTGATGCAGCAACAAACCACTTTAGGTGGACATGCCTACAAGAGAGCACTCCCTTCCTTCTCCAAAATACGGCTTGTTCCATGAGACCACGGGCAGGTTCACAAGACCACACATGAGACCACAAAGTAAGTTCCTCATCTTCCTAAGTGATTCTGTGGCTTCATTTTCCCAGACCCACTGAATAGATCCAGTGTCTGCTCCGAGTAACGGGAGCTGTAGGCACTCAGCATCTGAAACACACGGATTTAGGAGCCTTTATTCCCCATGATTAATCATTTTAACCCCTCCACGGTGTTCGGAGACTTAGCTAGAGGGGCGTGTAGCAACCAGGGATCAGACTTCTGTGGACTGTAGCCACGTAAAGGTCTCATCAGCAACGCAGCTGCATAGAACCGATGCAGGCATCTGCAGAGAAAGAGAGCTGTTTGGAAAAGCATCTTCCGCTCGCCCGGCTGGCCCAGCACAGCCCCGGTGTGCACCCCAGCAGCCACGAGACGCACACGCCGCCCGCAGCAGCAACTGCTATTCACAGAGAGGGAAGGAGCCATTTTTTTGTCATTAACAAAAGGCAGTGTCTATTAAAAAATAAAAGGCGTCACAAAACAAACAAAATGATTCATTGGGATTTTAGAACTCACCTCCAGACACAGCAGGAGGGGAAGAGCTTGCCATTACCCATTCTGGCTGCAGAATGGGATCAGCCCAAGAAAAAGCATGTTCCCACAGTAGACAGTTTGAGCTTGTTTTGTCAGACACTGAGGTTCAAATGACCTTTCTTTTTTGGCACAAGGATTTTGGCAGCCTGGAGAATGGTGGTGCTAAATAACAGTAACACCAGCTTTTTCCTGGTACCACATACAGTAAACAATGCAAACAGTGTTTCAGGGACTCGGTGGGGCTGAGCTGCCGATTGGGATGCAGAGACGGATCAAACTTTGGTTAGAGAATGAATAGCTCTTATTTACTGGTAATCTCCACCTTGGTGGGAGACAGACATGCATGTGAGAGCAACTCCTTCTTCAAAAAGATTTTTCACCTTTCTTGTCTCTTTGCTCTGCTTCTTCAAATATCTTCTTGGATGTCATCTTGTCAGCTCATGTGTCATGCAGAAAAGGTACCAGTCACAGGAACCGCACTGAGAAGCAAATGTACAGTATTAACAGCTACAGAAAAAGTAAACGTAATCCTGCACTGCAAGTTTTCTATCTCAAGTTACCTCTTAATTCAGCTAGTTGTGACTTTATGTCAATTTTTTGTTTAAAAACTTTGGAATTCATAGGAAATTTTCAATGCATTTTAGCAGAGGGATAGGGATATTTTGTACCTCACCTTCTCACAAGGTTTGTGAAAGGCTTTGTGAGGAAAGAGTCCCTCTTAAGTTCTGATACAGAAGGACCTTGCTCTCTGGGGCCTCTCAGTCATTATTAGACATCAAAGAATCCAAGCAGAAACCAGATTCCTTCTCCAGACCTGTCTGGTCTGCATCTTACTGAACAGCACTCCACTCCAAAAGTGAGCATGCAGGTATTACAGCTCCCTCCAACTTCCTACCAGGAGCAGACTTCTCAGAAGGCCAGTAGAAGGCAAGAACAGGCATTTCAGTTGGGAAAAAAAAAAAAAAGCAATCCCAAAAAGCTAAGTGTCATTATCTTTTGATCGGCTTAGCTTTAGATTCACTCTAGGCAGCAAGGCAGAAGGCTTGCTGGGTACTCTCAAAGACACAAGAAAGGTATTGTATGGCTCAGTATTACCTGGAAATGTTTGATTTGTTTCCTGAAGACGCTGACCCTCTCAAACGCTCCAGTAGCTTTACTTTCTGTCTGACTGTTTTTTCACTGTTCCACTCTTGACCTCGTGGCTAAGAGACATCTTTCAAATTAAGTGTTTTACACATTATTACAACATTCAAATGAATCCAGGTGGTAGTTTTCAAAGGTGTTGAAGGTAGAAAGTCAGCACCTCATTTCTTTTTAGAACCATTGACAATCCCATCTTCCATCCCAATTCCCTGCAGCAGTGTGCATAGCAGTTCATGCAGGAAGAAGATGCAGGGAGGGTGCAGTCACCCACTAGCTCAAAAAGAAGGGCTGAGTTGGTGGTCACTGGTCTCTCGGAAGGAGCTCAGCTATGGTACCCACTTGGCGGGGAGCGACGTCCTCTGCAGTCACTGGAAGGGATGCGGTGATGCAGACAGCTCCCACAAAAAGATACAGCTGTTCAGGTCCCAGGCTGCAGGGAGTGCCAGAGTCTGGCACGGGAACTGGATGACAGCAGAGACAACAGCTGTGTGAAATGCAACCAGGCAGATGATCTGCTCATCATGATGGCAGAGCTAAGAGAGGAGGTGGAAAGGTTAAGAAGCATGAGGGACCCTGAGGAGGAGATTGGCTGGTGGAGCCACTCTACACCATCCTTGTGGCAAATGCACCAGCCAGCTGCATCACAAGAAGCAGAGGATCCCCTACTGTCTCACCACATCAGGCAGAAGAAGGGGGCCTAAGAGATGGGGGGGGAATGGAAACAGGTCTCTGCTAAAGGCAGCAGGTGAATCCCCTCCCACAGAGAAATCTGGTGTAAAAGTTCTTTGAAAGTGAAATTGCTTTTTGTATCAACCTGAAATATACTGAAAAATATCAGGAGGTATTTGTCTTCCTCAGGAAACTGATGATACTAGATTTTTCACAGAAAGAACGTAAGTGTGATATTGCTTTTGCTCTGTTCAAGTGTAACAAATACCGCCCTAGCCTCATGTCAGCAAAAAAGTTAAAATTCAGTGAAGAAAACCTTGCACAGAATCAAACCCTACATGCCAGTTAACATCTACTCCTACGGAAGGTACTTAATCTTGCAGTATGAAACCATTGCTCCTTTATATAACAAAAACTTACTTTTTCTGAAAATAGAGAGTTCCTGGTACTTCTTTCTAATCTGACCATAGATTATTCTTCTGTATATTTTTCTGTCTGTCCATCTACTTCTGTTCTCCCCACAGAGATACCTTAACACCTCAAATGTAAATAACTTCAAACTCCTCAGAAAGGTGAGAGCAACTCATGCTCTTGGTGAGGAATACCACTTTCTCATCGAGGAGGTGAGGTGGAGCACTGAAGAGAAGCATCCGGGGTCCCACTGTCAGTGGGAATCAGAAGAGAGATACATTAAAGAAAAAATTATGTATTTTCCTATTTGTCCAAAAGAATGCATAAAAAGGAAAGGCCAGAGGCTGTCTACAGGACCAGCATGGATCAGCACACCTAACAACAGGCATTTGATCACCTTAAGTAGAAATAAGTCATTTATATTTAGAAACATAAGCAAAAGTATCATCTGTTCAGAAAATAGCTCCCTTATCTAACTGTGGTGCAGACAGTGTGTCCACATAGATGTCAGTGGCACAAATCCTATTTGCTTGTGTCTGGTCAGATGAGTCAGAAGTATGAACAGCAGATTTTCTGGACCAAAGGCGTCTTGGAGGTGGCTTGATCAGCTACCTTGGTACTAAACCACAGCCTATCCAAATGCCAAGAGAGCTGTTAAATATTTCTTCCATTAAACTCAACTAACGCTACCTCTGCTTTCCCCATGGGCAGATGGCCATACCACCCAAAACCGGCCTGATCCCTCCTGCAGCCCTTATACCCAGCCCTGTCCCCAGATCCCAGGCCTTTCCTTCTCCCCAAATCAGAGTTTTGTCTCTCTGCTTCAGCGTCTGCCTGAGGCACACTGCCTGACTGCTGCCAGTGAAGCTCTGGGACTGGAGTGGATGGTGACCAGAGCTCCTTTCTGCTTCTGCACTGCTGGGATGAAATGCCCCATTTTCAAATCCACACAGTGAAGTTCAGCACTCTGACCCTGCATCACATTCCTCAAGTGTCTTTTAGATTAGTAAAACAGGTATTTAGGGACCAGCGCACTCATTTGAATGTTCAGACACAGTAATTTGGCACCTGGTCCTGATTTGAAAACTGGGTCAACTGTTACTTTGTCCTCTGATCTGCCTCCTTTCACTGTGACAGTCAGCAAAAACTACTTTTCTAATCCGAGTCAATCTTGCAGATTAACACAGTAGAACATCAGCACTTATGTCGGAGAATTACTATCTATGGGGCTGCAAAATTACGTGGGTCATCCTATTGAAAAGGTAGGACCTCAGCAGAATTACATCCCGAGACATAGGACGACTCTCCCAGCAAACAGATGTGTCCAGTGTGAGAGAGCTTTAACATGTCCTTGAAAAACTTTCATAGGTTGATGTTGTGAACATGTTCAACAAGCATAATTTGCAGTTTCCCCTCAGCAGATGCTCAGGTAAAAGACGGTATGAAGGGCAGCTGGAAAGACTGAAAAGGGGATTGATTGTGAAAAACATATTCTACAGGCTGAGTGCATATTGAGTTTATATCAGTTTCACCTATGTGCTGACATATTAATGAGGGCTTGCTGCTTACTTCTCAGTTTTATTATTTTGTTGTGTCAAGCCTGTACACAGAACTGCCCAGAACCAGAAAGCTTGGGGTGCTACCTGTTTCAATTTAGAAACTGCCAGACAGAGCTGTTGACCTCAAGCTTTCTGTTCACTAGAACAAAACCAAAAGTCTGCAAAGCCGTGTTAACTCACTTGGATCAACTACACAGAAAAACCATGATCAGGCTGGGCTCAGTGTTTTACTAGGCTGTGCCAATCCTAAACCCCAGCCCACTTCGTGGAGCCTGCGAAAAGGGACAACCGAGGCAGGAAAGCAAATCACACAATCAGTGTCTCAGTGCCTTTCCATTGGAGAAATCACGGTACCCCTAACCCAGCTTGGTTCACCTGTAGGTGCCACAGTCCTGGGTGAACACACAAGCACCCTCACCCAGCCCAGGTGGAGTCTTCAACACAGAAGCTACTTGGGAACTCAAGAGGCAGCCTAGTATCTAGTGACATCTTTTCAGCCTGATTCATAAATCACAGCTTCCTATACATAATTGGAGGGAGTGATATAATTGTATCCAGCCCCTCTGGTTGTTGTCTGTAGCCAATCATTCCCTCTGTGTCATCTTGTGTGAACTCCTGCCAGTTAACCTTCATCCCAGCCCAAACCTTCTGTAAATATTAGATCATCTTTTCCACCACACCAGCAACACCAGCTGTGGTGAAAACATCCCACTAGGTTTCAGCCCCATGCTGCAGACACCACTCTTGGTGTTTGCTGGCTCACCCTCAGGGATTGGACACTTGAAGCCTCTGGGATCTCACAAAGGAAAGAGATGGAGGTGACCAGTGCTTGATTGGCTTGATTGTGGCTTTAGGTGTTGCCATGATCTGCTTGCGGTGCCCTTGCCTTGGCCTCTGTTATTCTCAGGATACTGGACACACTTTAATTCAGATTCTCATTTATATTTGGTGTTTCAGTATAACCCTGCAAAGTTCAAGTTCCTGTTCTGAGCAGCATGCTGCATGTTTATGGTGATAAGTCCCAAGACACTCATCAACAGATGCTTGTTGCTGAGGCTGACAAATGATTTCTGAGATCATATACTGTGTTTTGGCTGATTTTTTTTAAGTCTCAATTCAAGACAATTTTTTTGCCAGTTTCAAAGCCCAGCTTTGAAAAGCAACACCAGAGGGATTCATGCTTAGCTTGGATGTATTTACTATCAAGTTTATTATTACAGCTCTCCTTTTTCTAAATTGACTGACCTTGTGCATTTTCCTTGCGACTATTTTGGAAAGAGATGCTCGGGGGAATGGGAGTTCCTCAGTGCTCTAGTGAGACCAATCCATCTCCAAGCCCTACTTAAAAGAAGTTACCCTGAAGACTCTTGTGGTACTGGCAGAGGCTGGCTCCAGCACTGCGTCACCCCAGCCATCCTCTCCCAATGAGGGCCAGAGCAGGGAGCTGTGAGGACCAGATACATGGCCGAGGACTTTCAGCTAGTCACATCAGGATTTCTCCAGCCACACATAGAACTGGAAAAGTAACAAAATACTGCGTCAGCACAGAGGATGTTTAAGTCTTCCAGAAAGTTTGTTTAATTTTATGATTCTGCTAATAAAACATGGGGGGTTGACCTATTTCACATTGTTTCTTCTTTTCCTTACTGCTTCTTCTACATTTTTGTTATCAGTTGTTCTTCCCATAAATGCTGTTGCTGAAGTAGTGAAGTTTTTCTATTAAAAAAAAATTCACTATCATTTCTACAGCCTGACCAGGCTCCTCTGTTTGTTACACTGTGCCCCACTAGGAACTGGGAGGATGAGCTCCACGGCAGGACCCCCGCTTCGAAAGCACAGGGATGCGCGTGGGCATGAGCGTGTGCGTGTGTGCAGAAAGGGAATGCGAGAGGGAGAGAATGTGTGTGTCCCCAGTTTAATTAGAAAATTTAATTGGATGGAGTTTGGGTCATTTTTTCCCCCCCCCTTTAGAGCTGGCTGCAATAAACAGACTTTTCTCTTTCCCTTTCATCCTTCAGTGGTTTGTAGTTCTGCATCTGCTCTGCTGGCATTGTCTCTGCTAACGGCCATACCGATCAGGAAGCCAGAGCCAGGAGGCAAATGAAGGGACTGCATTGATACCGCTGATCACTGAGCCCCACATAACTGGCAACTGTTTCTGTCTTTTACCTCTGGAGATGAGTTGAACAGATTGTGTAAAATTTGGTGGCTTCCAAAAAAGAAAGGGGGGTGGGGGAAGAGGGAGGGACATCTTACTGCCTGGGCCCTCTTGCTACCTGGTACCCAGGGGTCTGTTCAAACAACATCCTCAGCACAGGAAGCAAAAGTGAAAAATTCATGGAAGTGAGCAAATCCGCTGATTTCAGGGAATGTTTGTACAAAAGAGTGAGAGACTAAACACACTGCTCTTTCTTCTCTGTGGGCGGATGCTACAGGCTTAAGTCCTGCCACAGAACCCTCCAACTCTCAGCTTTGGCTCTGCTATGGCAAGAGAGCAGGCAAAGCCTTGCACCACATGCTTGGGAAAGTGCTCAGCTTGGACACCGAGGAACAGGTGCCAGGAACAGTGACTAACATTCGAGAGAGTCTGAGCATGTGGGACACTTCTCACAGATGCTGCTTTCAATTGCTCAGCAGCATCTCATCACACAGGATATGGGCCACAGTCATAAGGTGAGAGGATATTTGTCATCTCTACCCAGAAAAAATGGCCTGGGTAAACTGACTGGTGGCTTTCTCGTTCTCCTCAGTTTGACTTTCAAGCGAGATTGTAAAGATCTTCTCCCTCACCATGTTCTGCCACCTTTCTGCGTGTTTAGCAGCTCTCCTGATGTTTGCTGTGTGTTTGAGAATGCAGATTATTTACATGGAGGTGGATGTTTGCCCATCCTTGTCTAGCATAGACAAGGATTATGACAAAATGAACCTCTAATAGAGGACAAACTTTGATGCAAACAGTTCCCTTCTCTGAATTTTAAGATGAAAGGAACAAGTTGGGCCCCCACCATATCATCCTGCTGGTTCCTCAGGTGGATCAAGTTCAAACACAAGCATTATATGGTCCACACACCTTATAATCTCTCTCTCTTTTTCTTCTTGCTTTCCCTGCCCCGCCCCCCAACCACATTACACAGTCAGGCTGGGATCAAATTCAGCTTACTTGAATGTATATCATTTCCAAGTTGAAGTCTAATCTGCAGCCTTGTCCCCAGTGAGATACTCAATTTACCACTCCTGTAACTAAAGCTCATTGTTACGGCTATAATAATCAAATGTATCACTTTCCTAAAGGATACTTCTCGTCAACATTTTGCATTTTTTAGAAAGTTCTCTATAAAACTCTTCTCTTTGTTATGTCACACGCAGGTTTCCTGCTCCATTCAACCTTTCTTTTTCTTTCTGTGTCCTATTCATTACACCAATGCAGAAGCAAAATACAAAAAAAAATTATATTTCCCTTGGAAGAATCGAAACTGTTCATGTCTATGAAAGAATAATAGCATGACCAGGGGACTACAGATCAATGTTATCCAGATCAGCACTTAAATGGAAATCACTCTGCATGAAAAATTCACGATGCCCTCTATCCTTTACATGGATAATGGGGACATCTGGTTACAGCAGACAGAATCATTTTACGTATATATATATATGTGATATACAGAATTCTGGGCTTTCAGTGTAATCCAGACAATGACATTGCCAGAATCAGTTATTTTGTAACTATTTTAAGGAGGCTAATAGACCTTCTTCTAATGAACACAAGTTCTTAATAGTGTTATCAAGACAGGACAATGGGCTAGATAAGATCACTGATGAGATCCCGTGATACCTGCAGGTTTTACCTGCATCTATTTTTTAATTGAAACTTTTCATATTGATAAAAGGAATGGTGCCCAATCTTCTTGTCCATTTGTTCCTCCTCCTTTGGCCTCAGCCCCAGTGAGGTTTCTGCAGCCCTTAGACTCTTGCATTACATTAACACCTGCATTAAGAAGAAGGAAGTGCAGAGCCTCTCCACACTCCAGGCACTTTGCACACTTTTTGCCCACAGGTGTCCAAAGCAGTTTATGCTGTGATGGACTCAAAGAGCAGCTAGGAAAAGACTGTGTCTTAAATCTCTGACCACCCTACTGAGTATTGTACACACCACACACTTACCTACCACCCTGACTGCCCTTCTAAGGGCTAATGCCTCAACGCTTTATGTCCCAGGACCGAACAGGACCTTCTTACCCTTTAAACACAGCTGGAGGACAAATGACAGCAGCTCCTCTGGCCTTCTGATGTGGTGTACTTGGGCTAGGACCACCCCTCTAGAAAGCAGAAAACCCATCTTGGTCCCTTCCCTGGTCCCACAGGACTTGATCCCATGTTCTCACCAGTCTGGGGAGGGAAAGCCTTGAGGAAGAGGCTGAGCGGAGAGGCAATGCCTCCGTCTTTCCTCCCACAAAAGGCCACTGCATGAAGGCTTCAAGGGCTAGAAGGAGAAGCAGTGTCAAACAGAGCCCTGTGCTGCAGTCTTCACATTTAAAGGCATACACGAGTCTCAATTTCTGAGCCTTACCCCTCTGTGGATTTATACTTAACATGATCCGGTCTTTGGACAGAAGTTGCTCGTTTTGATTTGTAATGGGGATATCTCTGTCTTTAGTTAGGCTTTTGAAAAGAACATTAGGCCTATATTGTATTTCTTCTCACAGAACTCTCACAGCTGCTTCAGCTTTGCCTGAAAACACATCAGAAATTTAAAGAAATCAGTGAGCTTCCCTCCTCCTTCTCAGAAAGTCAAGGGTCAGTGTGCAGTGTTGCACAGCACTCCAGAGCCCACAGGGTGCATTTCCTGTCTGTGCCCACTGGCAGCCAGGAACAGAGGACAGGAGGGCAAGTCCGGGGTCCAGGAAGGGACATAGCAGCACCTCATCAGTGTGCAGTAACATGGAGGAAGGAAAAGTGGGCAGCAGTGGTGCTTTTAATTGTTGGGCATGAAAGGTAAAGGCAGAGGCCAGCATGGAGACAAGACCAACCCAAATGGTTTCAGGATACGCATATACAAAGGTGCACATATGTTAGCATTTGAGATTAATACTTGGAGATTAATACCTTGTCTTATACCTGGAGAAAAGACGTGAACAAAAGAAACACAAGCTCAGCAATCCAGAGATAGAAATGATAACAGATGAATCAAGATTATCTCCCACCATAGAGGAAAATCAAATAGCATATTAGTTGTTCAAGTTAATGATATATCAGCATATGCTTTTATTATCTATATATATTTAGCTGTCTTGGATAATATAATCAGATTAGATCAGCAGAAGAGGATCCCATACTAGGCACTTATGCCTAATAAATATGTACAGAACTACTTCACACACTGCACAGGCCAGAAGCTGCTCTCTCCATTGCCATTAATATTGACTGGTGTTTAAGTGGAACTCACTGTCAGTCCATTGCACCAGCTCTAATGTGACAGCCATAGTTAGTGCAATTTCTGTTTCTAACACAGACCTTAACCTTCCCGCACTTTCTGATTCCCTCAGTACCTGCTGTCTCCTCAGGTGCTGCCTCAATCAAATGAAGGCCCAAGACGTGGTTTATATAGAGGAGAATTTTTCATATATTAAGAGCATAAATTTTTTCCCATCACTCACACAATTTTAAATATTCAAATGAGGAAATTAGTGTTGAGTGGTACAGACTAGATCTAATCTCATTAATCCAACAATAATTGAAATACAGGACTTTCCCTGAGGCTGTGGATTAATGACCAGCTAGGTGGAGCTGCTGACATGAAGCTCAGCCAAGTGCCATTAACCCCAGCCAGGGACTACTTAATCCCAGAGGAAATGTCCTGTGCAAAATCTGTTAGCTCTTGGGTGAGAGGAAGAGGGAGGAGAAAGGTGCACGTGGGCTGGGTGCATGGAGGGCGCCCTTCCGGCTGTCGCACACGGGGCATCCCTGCAGACTCCCACGTGTCTCCCACGTCTCTCCCACGTCTGCCCCAACCCACGCTGACCAGTGGACACATAATTAAAGTGAATTAATGATCTGAAGCAGAAACTGTGTTTAATGAAGCCCCACTCAGACTTGTGTGCTAGTGCCAGCCGTGTTTGCAGACAAATATTTACTAACCCTCTGTGCATAAAGTGACAGGCCACCTGTTCTCCCCTCTCATTATGTCTCCCGAAGTCTAAAGGTAACACTGCCTGGTTAGACCTACAACATTCAAGCCACTTCAGAGGCTCATAAATGTCTTCAACAAAGCTGAGCCAGATCTGCCAAGCTCTATTTGTTTCAGCCTCCCTCTTTTTTAACTCCAGCTATTGTACACTCCCTAGATGCAAACTCAACTAAATGCTGTTGCCTCTTTTAGCATAAGAGGTAATTTCCTGACTAGATTCCCACCAAATAATTTCTGCCTTCTCAACCAGAAATCCTTTAAGGTTCTAATAGTTGTAGAAAACATGATAGTCATAGCAGTTGCATTTAGCATCATTGTAACTACTCTTGTTTTCATTGAACTAGATGGGAGTTTTGGGATTTACTTCAATGGGAACAGGGTCAGATCCTAAACAAGCAAGGGTTATCCTACAAAAAAAAAAAAAAAGAAGCGGTATAGGATTAAGTCTCCCTCCCCTTTCCACTCCAAGTAAAAGAAAACCAGGAAAGATTAGAAAGCTGTCAGGGAGACAGACAAGCAAGAGACAAGCAGAGGTTAAAAAGCAAACAAAGCTGCATGCATAGCACTGGGTGGTGCCCCTATTCACACCAGCAGGGGAATGTCCACCTGAGCAGTCCCTTACCAACAAGAAGGAGGGACTCCATGCACAGCTCCTCTGTGGAGGAATTTAATTCTGGAGGAATTAAAATGTGCCTCACATTTCACCTCTCCGCTCACTGGTTTATGCTTTGATGCTGCACTGAGGTGTTAGGTGTTTCTACACGCTCGGGCTGCCCACCCATCCCAACACGTGAGTGTGGGAAGTTCTAGGATCCATGGGAGGAGACAATGTTCCCACACAGGCAGGTAACTCTCCTCCTTTGGCACACAGGATGGAGGTTGCTGCACACAGACAAGCTGACACACTGGGGTGAGCAACTGCAGCTCGGACATTCAAGTGACACCAAACACGTGTTTCTTTACAGCAGGCAAAGTCTGGGCTCACAAGAGCCAAAGCTGAACCAAAATGTACCCTGTCAAAGGCCAGGAAAAAGAGCCCTACAAGTAGCCCTGCTCAGGCTGCACCATGTTCAGCACAGTTTTTGGTAAGCTAGACCCAGAGGGGCAGCTCTGGCCCCGGAGGTAGGCTGGATCATGCACTCCTGGTGGGACAAGGAAGAGTGGTTGTGAGTGCAGATGCACTCGACAGATTTTTTTTCCACCTCTGCCTCCTCTGATCTGCCATCAGCCACAAAACTCTCTGTTTCACATCTGTATTTTTCTGGGAATGGCATGACACAAAGCAAAGCCCCATAGGATTACAAAGTCATGGAAAAAAGGCAACAAAAAAAAAAAGGTACTGCCTGCTTATTCCTCCATCTCACCGCAGCCAAACATTAACAACTGACTGTTCCTTTGTAGATAGTTGACTGCTTCCAGCCCTGACATGTGCAATCGCTTTCTGGTGTCCCACCCGACAAAGCACAGTGTGAAAGGATGTACACATGAAAGCTAGGGTAAATTCAAAAACATAAGTCCCAGGCTGCAAGGGAGCTGAATTCAATATCAGCAAAACATACAGGAAAGGACAATGTATAATGGAAGTGGAGGGGGACAGAAGGGAGGGTGTGCAGGGGGAGGGGATAACGTAAACATTCACGCATGAAAATATTAGATGATTCTTGTTGCACAGTGACTTGAATTCAAAGTATTTATGTGGTCATTTCCATTTCTTTTCCCAAGAGGGTGCTGGGACTGGCATGGCTGTCAGAGGAGTGTGAGAAGATGCCAGCACAGGCAAGCAGTTTCCAAGGCAGAACTACAGCAATGCCTGATATTGTATTAATGTGAGTGCTGGCCATCTGGCCATTAGGGACAAGCTGCTGCCAGGGTGTCTCTCTTTTTCCATCTCATTTCAGAAGCTCTGGAGCCTGGGACTGAGACCCCTAGGGAGATTCTGGCTAAAGATCATTCCAGCATCCACTCAGATGTTGTAGAGAAAGGGCCAGAGAGCTGATAAGGCAGGAGAATGTGCTCACACCCACACAGGAAAAAAAAAAACAACAGAGAATAACACTGAATGGGGGGGTTAAAGGCAGAAAGAAAACGAGAGCAGATGAACAAGGGAATGGTTTAAACAAATAAGAGGGAGGAAGCAGGAAAAGGAAAAGAAAAATAAGAGGCACAGCACTTACTCAAAGGAGCCTTTAAAGGAGGAGAGAGGAACAGAGAAGAAAAGGAGTAGAAAGGGTTCAATAAGGAGAAATGGCTATCATTAAAGGCGCAGGGGCTATGAAAGGACTACCAGCACAATGCACCTTTTTGGATTTTAACTACTCAGAACTAAAGTAAGGGCTTTCAGGCTGCCCTCTTGAATAGTACCTTGTCCCAGGAGCCTGCTGAAGCCAGTGCTCGGGTTAACGGATTAGGGAGTGCGGGTAAAGGTGCAAAAACTTTGTCTTGTCAAAATAAATGCTCTTCCTTATGCTTATTTATCTACTTTTTAATTATCATTGGAGCTGCTTAGATTGGGAATTTTTTCAGTGTATAGAAAGACATGTACAAAGTTGATAGTCATTATTTTATATCAGTATGGAAGATTGCATTCCTGAAAATGTCAGTGGCTTTACTTGATTGCTGCTAAATAAGAAAGAAAGAAAGAAAGAAAGAAAAAAGAAAGAAAGAAAGAAAGAAAGAAAGAAAGAAAGAAAGAAAGAGAAAGAAAAAAGAAAGAGAGAGAGAGAGAAGAACCCAATTCTTCATTAAAATAAAGCAAAACATCACACTACAAAATAAATCTTGGCTAATGGGCGAGAAAGTGTCATGGAAGATCAAGAGCGCTAAAATGACAGCCTGTGAAACCTCACTTCCTGCAAAAACTGCTCAAGAACCAGCGTTACAGTGTGATTTCCTGATTAAATTACTGAAAAGTAGGCATCACATGCAACTGTTACCTCTGTTGCTATTATTACTACACTACTATTATTTTGGTCCAAGAGGATCTGCAGGCAGGACTGAAGTCTGAAAACAGGATCCCTTCTGAGATTTCCCGTGCTTCCTCATTCTACCTAACGTCTGTCTGGTGGCATTTAAAGGATCTTCTTCAAAAAGATGCTGCTGGCATGAAAGCTGGGACATTAACTCCACACAGAGGAGCCTAAGTCCATCTCTGGATCATGCCAAACTAGGAGGGGCAATCTGAACTGCACTGTGACACAAAGGACATTCAGGTCTTAGTGGTGAGTCTGGTGTGGGTCTCACAGTTTGGAGTTATCAGTAATTCCAGAAGACAAGGATTACAAGAGAGGGGAGCTGGGAGGAGAATGCTTTTCGTTGACATGGGGTCTCCCACACCAGGAGACCCACTGCAGGAGTGGTCAAAGAGGATTGCCAGTGCTCTGTGGGGGTTAATCTGGTTGGACAAAGCAAACTCAGAGCTCAAGTATCTGCTGCCCAGTGGGGTTAAAGATGAGAAATCAAGGTGTTCCCTTCCCTCTGCAGATCACGTGGAGAAGTACAATCTTTCCCCACCTCTGAGAAGCCTGTGACTATTACTGATTCCCTAGGGAGGTGACTTGGGGCACGGCCTGTCTTGGGAGTAGGAGAATAGGGGATCCCCATATTGTTCAGAGAGGTAACACTCAGCAGAAGGCTTCCTTGGGGCACCACCTGCACAGGTGCACTCATGGTACTTCTGCTCATTCTGAGGCCAGGAGGCAGCCACCACTGCTCTGTGGCAGCAGTCACACAGCTGGGGCACGGATACAGCTACTGATTTTGCCAGGAGCACATGCTCTTGCAGCTGTGGAGATGTCTCACCTCATCTGCTTCAGACAGTGGAGAGAAGCAGCACAGGAACAAGCAGAAGTGAGATGGAGACAAAACTTTGGGAAATCAGGGCAGGATACCGCCAGCACCTGCCAAAACAGGAGTTTGCAACGGGCATTTCACAGAGCAACCGTAGAAATTATCGTAAAACTGTTACCAGTGTGGTTCTGTGGTCTTGGCTGGACAGAGAAGCGATGACACAGAAATCGATGACAAAGTTTCCCACAGTGTCAGTTACATGAGGTTCACAGCACAGGAGAAAGCTGGAGATCATTCAGCAGGAAAGCACAAACCTCCACATCACAAGTAGTGCTGAGCCCAGCTTTACAATATTTACACCCTGTGATTATGATACTCCCTGGTTAGGAGAACAACTAGCTAGCAACAATGGATTACACACGTTGTTTGGGATTTGATTTTGCCCTCTACCTGTGAAAACTATGAAGGACTTATTATTCAGAAATCATGTAATTCACACTCCAGAAAAATCAAATCCTAATGCAAACATTTAAAAATAAATACGACCTTTTTCATAATATTCACTTTAACATTGGAACCTAACCTTGGCATATCCTGACAGACCAAGTTCTTCTAAAACTAAAGGTTCTCATTACCTTTCAGGACCAGACCTTAACCTCAGTCTCTCCGTAATGTTCATATGGAACTTTCTTCCCTTTTTAGGCTTATTTTTGTTTTTAACCAAGAGCCAATTAGACCGATTTTGAATAAGGTTGGAGGACTTTTTGTTCAAATGAGAAATTTTTAGTCCCTTGAAGTGTAATGGGTTTTCAATAGAAATCCTCTCCTGCTGTGCATTGATCAGCTATTGATTGGTGAGGGTTTAAACTAAATTATCACTGCCAAATAAAAGACTTTCAGGATGAAGGAACTGAGCTGAGCACAGTGTTATATGAAAAGTAAGCCAATCCTTTGTGATGGAATCGAAAGGCCCTGGTCACACTGGAAGAAAAAAAATGTTAATTGAAAAATTCCTTAAATAGGTAACAGCTCTGAAAGTCTGCTTTACATAAAAGATATGAAATCACAATCAGCCGACAGAGAGAAAAGGATCCTGCAGCTCAAGTGGTTTTTCTCTCTAAATGGTGCTGATTACTTTCCCATTCATGGATGACATGGAGTGATGGAAATTAGTCATTTCAGAAGAAAGGACAAATGACAGCTGAACTGGTGGGCACTGGGGGAAGTCTGACGATTGGCTCCTCAAGACAGAAAGTTAAAACAAAAGAACTTCCTATTGGGTGGAAAGATTTATCCCAAACCTAGCAGGAAAACAAATACACAAGCTTGGTCAGGCTTCAAAAGATCTGGGTTTTAATTTTTGCTTTCACCAGCAATCACAGGAGTTTCAAACTCTGTGGAAAGAGCAAGGGAAAAGAATTGTGTTGACCACACATAATTGGCTATTAAAAAAAAAGTTCTGAAATAAAGCATTTTCTTTCAATTTGGAAATTAAAAGAATGGATCTTGCTGATCATCTGAGACAGGTGTGGGAAGTCAGGGATTCATCCAGCTGTTAGAACTTCAATCAAAGACATGAGCTACAGAGGCACTAAAAAGCTTTCGGCAACCTCCATGTAAGTTAAAAGGGAGCTCAGTATTCTTAAAGACAGGCCAGATCTTTGAGGAGGTAACTCTAGATACCTGTATCTCAACACGGATTGCACTCTGCCAGAGTCACAGGGCACTGCAGTCACTCCAAAGCTGCATCCCCATAGTCGCACTGAAGTATGGACAGGTCTTGTCTTGCCCACATCCTGGACTACATTCCTCTCTGTCTCTATGCTGCAAAGCCCACCAGCACCACCCTGGACATGGCTCTGCCTTCTCTGCTGGGAAACGTCTTTGCCGCCAGTCCCCAGTATGTGTTTTTATGGGCCAGGTTGTGTGTAGTTAATACTGAACAACTTTCTTATTATATCAAAGGGTAATATGGAATAGGATCATTTAGTCAACACATTTAAGCATGTCACTTTATTACAAGCTAAGTTATTTCAGGAAAACAAATCTATGACCCTGTTTGCAAGATTTCAGTATCTCAAAGTCCAGGATTCAGGACAATTTTTTTCCCACTTCTGAACAGCTGGCTCCACAACTCACCATGGATTCCAAAACACCATCATTCAAATTTGTATTTACAGGGCTCTGTAGTGTCTGGTTTAGGGATTAGTTTAGTATGTTATCCATACCTCTGGAAAAGAAAGGTCTGGTTTACACTCCACAAAAATTCACTTTCAGTCTGGCACTTTGTACAACAAAATCACGTGTATTGCAAAATTTCAAAGATGTCAGAGCCAACATGGTTGCTTGGTTTCTTTCAGTCAGAGGAATCATATCTATCTAGTAAAAGCACTCTCTTTGATTATGCTACTCTGTAGACACTTAGCTGCTGGTAGTTGAAAACTGAGTGCTTGCCCAGATTGTGATACTAGTATTTCCTCCAGTAACATCCAGTAGAAGCCTGCCATATAGCAGCATATCACAGCAGTAACAGAATAAATACTCCTCTCTCCTAACTTTGCCAGTATCATAAATATAGTGGCCAAAGCCAGAGCCCTCAGAAGAATAATAAAATGTGTCATAAACCCCTCAGTATTGTAGCTGTAGATACCTTGAATGTTAATGTCCCAGAAGAGCCTTATCATTCATAAACAAAGGCTGGATAGCATTCATGTAGGTAACCTTTTTATCCATACAGGTCTCTACTGTTTTTTTATTTATTTTACTTGTTAATAGCCCAAAGCTGTGAACATCATTAGATAATCACCTGTGCATCAGGAGAGCACAAGCTGTGCTTTAGGCAAGCATGCATTGAACCAGTCTTGAGAGAAAGGTAATTGGAAAATATGTAATCTTTTCTGATAAACAGGAGGTCAAACTAAATTTTCTAGTTGTCCCATCTGGCCCACAGCTCTGTGAAACAATTTAGCATAAAAGATCATTCCCTTCTGCTCATTTTACACCCTCTGCCTTTTAACAGAGACAATTCATTTTTCATGTACTCTGTGTGCTAAAGTAAGTAGGAAAAAACATCTATCTCCAGTGCAATCTCCTGTTGAAAACACAGATTTCCCCCATTTTTTGTTAAATAATTACAACAGAAGAGTATGCTGGATAATGAAAGCTCAGGTTTTTTACCATTTCAGTAGTGATGAGTCACCTGGCCTTAGTAGGAGTAGACCCTGAGGCAAATGAATTTGATGGTGCCGAAGATAGCAGTCTGGGATAAGAAAAACATATGAAAAGGAGATTGTAAATATTTTCTTCCCCTGCTGGGCACAAAATATCCTTTTCATTCTTGCTCATCCCAGCATATTTATGCAACAGACAGATTAATAAATTAAACAGTGCCTCCCTAATCTCCAGTCTATCCCCAGCACGGATAGGATGAATTTTAGAATTAGAATTAAAAGAAAAACCTCTAATGAGGATGAGGAAGTTTATCATCCACATAGCCAATATCGACCAAACCATGTCAATTTAAATCTGATGGTTTTATTGGAGGACCTGATTTGACCCACAACTCATTGCCAGATGCCCTGTCATGTCTCTAGGGAATCAATGCTTTGGGTGGCCAGGAAGGTCCACTGGCCTGGAAAGTCAGGGTGCTGGAGCAATGCTGGGTGTCTTCCCAGAACACTCCACACAAGCCTGGGGCCAGAGTTTGAAAAAAGAAATTCAATAAAGGGAAGTCAAGTCTCACCTCTCTTGCACCTTGAATTTCAGAACCTACGTTTTATGTGTCAAAGTTTCAGATTACAAGCGCCTTACTGTCAGACTTTGGCATCTGACATAATATGCCTACTGGGCATGTTTTTCAGACTCCAGAAACTCACTGGGCAAATGAAGAATAATTTGTTTAACCATCCACACTATTCCTTTGATGCGGGTATAATGAAAATGTCAACTTCACAACAGAGAAAACTGAGGAATGGAAAAAATATCACCTACCTAAGGTGAGGAAACCAGCATCACAGACAATGCTAGAATGCAGATCCTCTAATTATTGGACTGTGTTCTTCTAATTGCCAAACAAACCCACAACCCTAGCACTGGAATGATTATGCCGTCATCACCATCCTGTTTACTCAACAATCCAGTAATAGAGCAATGACTGGGAGAAAATACACTTTGGTTTTGAAAAATTATCTCAGAGGTTTGACAAGTCCTCACACAGAGACCTGAAACGAGTTCAAACCACTCTTAAAACTAAAATCTGAAACAAGCTTCTGAAAAGGAATCTGTGTCACTTTCTGAAATGAACTGTTCATTTACATTCCTTTAATGATCTGACTATTGAACCCAATGCACTGAGCAACCCATGCAAGAAAGCTCATTTACACTTCCAACTTTGTTTTTCCAAGGGAGCTGTATTATTTACCTCCTCTTTTCCTTTGGAGCATTTACGACGGGAGCTATAAGCTAAATGTTTCGAGCAATACATGGAAGATGAAAGGTGACCAAATATATTCAAGCGGATAATAAACAGAGAGCATTTGTAGGTGAAAACAACCAGCTTGGCATGAGAGAGTGGGAAAGAGGGGGAGAGGGAGAGGGAGAGAGAGAGAGGGAGAGAGAGAGAGGGAAAGAGAGAGAGAGAGAGAGAGAGAGAGAGAGAGAGAAGTGGGTTTAATAGGAGGCTTTTAACGTTTCCTGTTCGGGATTGGCTGGCTTATTAATGATTTAAGCACAAATTGAATTAACCAAATATTGAACATATGTTCTTTTAAACTCTCTTAAATCTACCAGAGCCTTGCACGAGAGAGCTATGCGGCCATGCTGTTCAAGAGGGGGGAGGATGACAAGGGGGTATTGAGGGTGACTGGGTAAGTAAAACATAACCTGAAGGTGGTCAATTTAATGCTGTGTTAGTGGCCTGAACTTTCAGTTCCCAAAGGGAAAGGATGATTAATGCCACTACCAAATGTATACCCATACCTGACCCTGATCTCATCAAATCCTGCTGCCACCATCTGCTGTTTTTAATACCTCTGCAATATTTGTATTTGCTACCTCCCTCCTACAAAGAGAGGGAGAAAAAAAAAATGTTCCC
Organism: Gymnorhina tibicen; assembly: GCA_013399875.1. Lineage (NCBI taxonomy): Eukaryota > Metazoa > Chordata > Aves > Passeriformes > Artamidae > Gymnorhina > Gymnorhina tibicen. The sequence continues at coordinate 953,719 of VXAZ01009477.1, forward strand.
TGCTTATGAATGGTGTGATCTGGTTGTACTGGCTGAACGCTGGCCAGGAGGCATCTGTTGCTTATAGTCCTGACAGCATCTGCTACTATTTCTCACTTTTCCCAGCATGCTGTGAGATATGGTTTCTCCCAAAGGTGGCCTTTGTATGCACCATTGTCAATTCCATCATTGTCTGCCACAGCCTGTTCCCACGATGCAGTGGTAGTTATTACCACGCTGCAAAACCTTTTCTTGCAGGCTATCTGTAATCTAAGATATTCTGTGATTGAGTTATGCAGTTAACCCTTTTCCTATGCATCAAACCATTAAAATAAAAAGAAACAGGCTGGACCATTTTTGGTAGGAAAAGTTTCAGAGCTTGCAATGGATGGGAAAATGAAGCAGATTTTTTTTTTGTTGTTAGTTTGTTTTGGTTTGGGGTATTTTTGCTTTTAAAATAATGACAGTTTGGCATTAAGTCAAGATTTAAAAACAAACAAAGATACAAAAAGCAAAAAATGTCCCAACTAGCAGTTTTAATTCCTTTAAAAATACTATAAAGGATGCATTGTTTTTTCTCCTGATTCCTGATACGGCTATTAAGCATTGTAACCAAATGTGTGTGAATGCTATTATTTATGTGTCTGATCTTTAAATACCCTCTGCTAGTGGGATACAGACTGAGACTTCTGATGGACATAGGCGTCCCAAGCTGTCATCTTGCCTTGTCCTTCTGTCAAACAGTTAGTGTGTCAAGCGCTTCTCCTGGGAACTTTTAGAGCACGAGACTGGAGGCGCAGAACGGTCCCGTCTCCAGAGAGCCACTTTTAACTCACGACAATATCCTCGGTGTCAGCTCAGAATAGCCCACTATGGGGCAAGGAGAAAGAAAACGCAACAGATGTTACTAGTAAAACCATGTTTACAATTCTGTAAAGTTATTGCCCTTATGTACCTTCTGACCAAAACCCACTTAAAAGACCAGGTTCCTAGCAGTTGGATTTTTTAAGTCAGTTCTGTTCACATAAATCTTCACGTAGAGAACCAGTGCTATTAAAATAGACATCACACCTCTCATATGTATGCATCACTCTCATTCCCCCTGAATAATCTCTAACACTGTGGACTTTCAAATAATATAGTTATTACTTACATATGTATTTATGGCAATTTTTATATCCACATAAGCATTGTAAATATCTCTCCCTATTATACATAAATCACAAGTGATGTTTTATCTCCCCAAATGCATTCATGCATCTTTTATCCTCTTTTTTTCCTCTTCTTTTTAACTTTTCATTAATTTAGAGCTACTTACTACACATAAAATCACACCTAAATCCCCTCAGAGGTACTTTTAAAATTTCATAGTAGTTAAAGTAAGCAAGGTGCCTGACTCTGGAAGTAGTAATGATAATTAGCTGAATTTTTAAATCCATTTTAGTGCTGGCCAAAATACTGGAGAGAGGGAGGAGGAAAAAACAACTATGGAACTTGTGAAGAAGGCTTTTAAAACTAAGCCCCCCACTCCCCAAATCATCATCTCTCCTTCTGCCTAGTCTCAAGGAACTGTCAGGCAGTGCAATACAGCACATGGTGACAAAGCAAATACCAGAGAAGCATTTACAAGACTACATTTGGCTACTGTTTCTATTAGTCTCATTCATATTATATTTTGCATCACCTGTATTACATTTTTGGGGCAAAAAATACTGAGGAAAGGAAAAATTGTGGCATTTAGTATCTCTGTGATTCCTATTTTAAGTGGGGACTTGTGCTATTTCAACAGTCTTTTTACGCTGCCAGCTCCAATAAGGCCAAGAGCAGTACTAGCATGGAAGGAACATAAACAACAAATACTGTGCAGACATACTACTCTCTTTAGCACCAGTTCACCTTGCCTTCACACATTTGCAAGTTATTTAAGGTCCATTTTCAGTTTTATCATAAATTTAAATGAGGAGTTCTGATTCAAAAGTGGTTTATGTTCTCTCTGTGCATGTACAAGGTTAGGGAGAATATGGGCACTTTACAGGCTAAGCCAGGTGTGATGTTAGACAACAGATCTGCTGAGTTGCTGCGGGTCAAGACCATTTAAAACACTTTGCTGAATCCACTTTGCTGATCAAGGTCCTCTCTGCAGTCTGAAATCCTTTTTCCACATGTAGAAACAGAAGGAAAATCATGTCTGGGTAACTCACAGCTTTTCTACCGCTAAAATGAGATGAGCTTGGGGAAGCACAGACTGTCTAGAGCTGGACCTCTGGACTTAGTATCTAGTCTCCACAGTGGCTACAAAATCTGAACAGGTTCATTCACATGGAGAATTATTTTTTTTTTAAATGGAGGATGAGAAGGTGTGCATGTGAAGGAATCCACAGGTACAAAATGTGTATGATCCACTTTTATAACATTTTATATCCATACGCAGAAAGCAATACAATTATCTTAGCAGCCAGAAAACACGACTTGTGACATTGAGCAGGATTATAACATAAAAATGCTCTGAACGGCAGATTTGAAGCTACAGGTTCTTCCCAGGTTGGCTGTGAGAGCTCAGTTGCTGCAAACCTACCACCCACCATTCCTGAGGCTGTACTGTATCTTTTGCTATTGCCATTAAGATACGGGATCCTTTACTGACAGCTTTTTTTGCAAGAGGACCTGTGTGTTTATTATTTCCTGTAACAAGGTGAACCAAGGTAAGACCTATCATGAAGGGCACTATGACCTTCCCAAGATCTTCAGTAAAACACAGTAAACCCCAGATGTGATGTCAGGAGGCACGTAAGCACTGATTTCAACAGAAAGAGATTTGCACCCTAATGGCATTAGCATGGCTTCAACAAGCCTCACTGGATATTTTTTCTAGTTTCAGGCTAACCATACAGACTCTGATGCTCTTCATTCTCACCACTCTCTGCTCGTGGCCTGGCTGAAGCCAGCACATGGCTCCTGTGAGAGGTGCCAGCCAGGGGCACAAGCCCCACCTGAACTAGCGTCAGTCAGCCTGCCAGCAGCTCCCCTGAGGGAAGAGCAGCACCGGCACATTTACAGACAAGCCTGTGTATAAATGTTTTCTTGTGTCAGGAAATACTGCAGGGAGGCAGCAGTGACTTTTTTCCCCTGCTGTTGCAGCAGCAGGAACAAGTATGGACAAAATTCCTTTTAGGATGGGTGTGCAGGGTATTTAGGTGAGGAGCTGTTGTCTCTCCTCCTCCCTGCAGCATTACTGCCAGCAGATCCGTTTGCAAACTAGAAAAGCGGCCCTGCTGTGTGCAGGCAGGTTTGGATGGCGAGCAAGAGCTGCTGGCTGCCCCTGCTCACCCGCTCTCTGTTTGGTGTGGGTTTAGCCAAGCAGCTCCAGCTCCCGCCCGGCGAAACAGAACTTGAAATACAGCACAGCAGCGGCAGGAGAGGCCTGTACTAGATCGGGAAGGGATCACAGGAGGAGAAGATCGCGGGTGATCACCCACCCCACCTCAGCAGCGGTCGCCCAGGTGCTCGCCCCAGGTGTCAGGGCCATGAGCGACCTCCTCCGCATCGCCCACGAGGCGTCAGCCAGCGGCCTGCACCCGGCCACTGCACCAGCGCCCAGCGGCGGGGCCGGCTGGGATTCCATCCTACAGCCTCCTCTGGCCTTTCCGGCCTTCCCTGGCCTCTCCCCGGCCTTCCTTCCCCGGCAACAGCGGGGCGGCAGCCAATGGGGCCATGGCGGGTCAGGGCGGCACGGTGGCGGCCGCGGCGGTGGCGGCGGCGCGGGCCTTTGTGCGGGGTGGCAGGTGACCACGGCGGGGGAACAAAGCGGGGTCAGGGCGGGAGCCGGGTCCCTTTTCTCAGGCCCATGTTCTCCACTCCTCACAATCTGTCTGAATTTAACTTGCCATTGAGGGCCCTGCCTGTAGAAAACAGCTTTATGTCGACTAATCCAGGCAGAAGTAAGGGTAGACACAGAGACAGGTTTGAAGGCGGGGACGTGGCTATTCTGCTGCCTCTTTTTTTTTTTAAGTCCCCCTCCCTTCCCCACTGCCTCCAGTGAAAAGTTTTCTGAACAAAAAAAAAAAAAAAAACAGGCAAAAAAAACCCACCAAAAAAAAATGGTGACAAGATTAATCAGCCCGTGGAGCTGAAACACATGCTTGACTTAAACAACCTCTTTGCTGTTATTAACAACTGCTCCAGCATTTCTCTTGTTATGCTAATGGTACAGATTAGAGTAAAATCTATTCCTTCTTTGCTGAACAGGCCAATTGATAGAGGCTGATCTATTTTCCTCCCCCGTTTTAATTCTTTTTTTCTCCAGGCACAAGTGTTTGCAGCAGCAAGAACAACAGAACATGAAAAAAAAAACCTAAAAAGCAAAACTGCACACAAGAGTGACTAGCCCCCACATTCACTAAAATCATTAATAAATACAAATCTATATCATTCTCCAATACAGCCTGGAAATAATGTTTGAGTGTTGTAAGATACTGACCATAAAAGACAGGAAATTCAGCATCATGTCTGATGTTCTGTCTTTCATTCATTCTTTTTTTTTTAACTTCCAGACAGAGTGCCTGCTAAAGGAGATGGCTTTGATTAGTTTTAATACGTTCCTTGGATGAAAAATGAAGGAGAAGGGAGTGTTGCTGGCAAGTCCTGGAGAGGGCAGCTTGACTCAACACCACACCATGTGCTGGAGCGTCATTCGGATGGAAGGAGACAGTCCTGATGCCAGCATAAGTTGTAAGGCTATTTGCTGTATGGCATCAAGGGGAGCAGGGAGGGGCCTGCGAATCAGTCAGGGCTTGGTGGTTTGTGCCTCCTGTTTTCTTGGGCCTGACCCTAAGTGCTCTTTAGTTTTACAGTATTTCCCCCTGCAGCTTTTTCGTAATCAAAGGCTGGAATCTGTGTCACAGGTAACAGCAAAGATGACACTGCAATCTATGAGTCTACAATACGGTAAATATTTAAAAGCCTAATATGTCTGACATGTCAGAGAGGAGCGTTCAGCAGGTAATAGCTGCTGAATTAGAATGAATGCACCATCAACTTCCATTAGCAGCATGTGTATAGTATTTATATTAAACCCTTTATCACTTCCTCTGGGTTTGAATTGTTCCTATTTAAATAAGTGGAAATATCATCACCCTGGTTTGGCATAATCCTAAATCAATCAATCCTTAAATCAGTGAGAATCCTCCCACCGATCTTGCTAATATCTAGATTTGGCCTACCAGTGTATACAGTGTATCTGTATACAGTCACTGCCAAAAGGTAAACATCTGCTGCTGCCTACCTCTTACTTCAACCTCCCCAGACCCAGTCACAGCTGGTAGATCCTGTAAACTTGTTCAGTTTCAACATTCCATTACTTCAACGACTTCATCCACTTGTGATGCCTACAGTAACACCAGGCTGATCTGCCTGGGTCCAAAGATATTAAAGACACTCCTGGGCCAAGCCTAGATTTGATGGTCTGCACTTTGCTGGCACTAAATTTGATCAGACAGATTTCATAATTGCACAGAGTCAAAGACCAGAGGGATTTTTAGATCATCTGCTCTGACTTTCTGCATACCATATGCCATCATATTTTTCCCAGTTATTCCCATATTGAGCCTAATTACCTGTACTTGATTAAAACAGATCATCCATCCTGCTTTAATGAGTAGAAATTAAAAAAATTAAAAAAAAAAAAAAGGAAACTGCTACCTCCTGTGGTAGTTTGTGCCAGTATTTTAATGACTTTAAGTTTCAAAAAAGTGTACCTAATTCCTCATTTGAGTGGGCCTTGCTTCCTTGTCCATTTTTGCCTGATTTGGCCTTCCTGAACCTGACATTTTCACCTTGTAAAAGTATGTAGATTTCTTTGCAAACTTGTGTCTATATGTAATTTTTTTGACAATATAAACTGGTTGAACTCCGTAAGGTGTTCACTGAAAGCCACTTCCTTGATCTTTCTTGGCTGTTAAGTGAGGATTGACTGCTATCACTTGCAAATCCTGTGCAGGCACCCAAGGACTGCTTTGACCCCTTTGCCATAGCTCAAGCAGCTTGTCCACTGTAAGTGCAACCCCTTTCCAAAATTGGCATATTCCAGGAGGCAAACCCACTTTTTTCAGGAGTGGCCCACCTACTTTGCTCCTAAGTATGCACGATTTTGCAGTTTTAAAGAAGTTTTGTTTGTCTGACACACGATCGCATTGCTCCATATGAAATGCTGTGTCCTCAAGCATTCTACTAATCTTTTTATGTAAATTTATATTTAGAAGGGCAATTTTTACTCCAAGATGAGCAGGATGAGGCTTGCATCTGGCTGTTTTCAAGCACACTAGGAACAATCTCGTTGAAAGATAATTACCCGGGGACACCTTCTTTTCCATACAGGCCAATATCTAGCTATTAATCTGTTTATAACATGACCTATTGTGATATTTTAAAGGATTTCAGTCTTATTTAGTGTCCCATAGCATCAATGCCATATGAATTATATTATATTTCCGTAGTTATCTTTAAAAGTTGAACTTCAAATCTCATTAAAGGGGTTGGCAGTTATCTGGAAAGTTCACCTTTCTTTGGTGTCATTAATCCAAAAAATATTTCCATCGTCTAATTCTTTATTGATTAAAATCTTTACCAGTGTAAGCATTATTTCCCCTCAGATAAATGGTAGGCTAATTGGGTCACTTTTTCTTGAATCATCCTACTTGCTCTCTTTGAATATTTTGCACTCCTTACAGCTGAAGTATCTGGCTCTGAGGTGAATTTAAGCTTAATGTCAACAAACTGAAGATTTTGTCAGTCAGTGGTTTCTGAATTTCTGTGTGTAAGTTACTGATCCCTGATGTTTCATAAATGACTGTTACTGAAAGATGTTGCCTTTTTTCTCTTCCAGTAACTCAGTGTCTGAAAGGAACTTTTGTGAAAATAAGAGTACAACAAGCAAAGAAAAAAAAACGCTGTGAAATACCTATTTTTCCACATCCAAATAATTCATTTTTGTAATCTTCATCTCCTAATATTTATATCACATCAATAGAATTTCTTTTGTTCCTGCTGCAGTTGAAAAATTCCTCTTCATTGTCTTTAGCAATTCCAGATACCAATTTACTGAACTTTGGCTTTCCCTTATCAATTTTCTAAATTTCGTCCCTGATTATGTCCTTCAGAGGAAGCTATTAGGTTTTACTCAGAGTCACCACATTGTTCAGCACTAATGCCTCTTACAGCAAAAATCTGCAACCCAACACAGTATTATACAAAGGGATGAAGACAACTATTCTTGCAAATCAATGAGGAAAGAGCAAAAGTGGCTATAGTTGTATATATTAGTTATATAATAATATTTTCTATTATTAGTATTATGCATCTTTTTTTATTTTTAATGCTTCAGCCAGAGACAGTAAACTTCCTGTCACAGCAGATAGTCAGGAAAGCTGAACAAAACTACAATTTCCATTTACCAGCATTCACACAATTTGCTTTGGTCAACATACCATGCAATCCCTGGTTTACCCCAAAATAGCTTGTAGACAGAATCTGTGCCTAAAAATAAGTCAGCAAGGGAACTAAACACAATAATAAAGAGACTTTGGTGATATGTGTACATATTTCAAAGAATTGCCCAACATCTAGCAATAAACACTTTTACAAGCTTGAACTACTCCATCACTAGTTGTGTTGTGCACTGCCTCCTGTGTTGTTTATGTTTCTGTAGCATTACAGACTCCTATTTGTGGACCCATTATATTTAGGCATCAGCACTCAGCTGAACAATACCAGATTTTGTGGTCTTGCAAACCAGCTACTGGCTGGAGAAGAAGTAATGCAGAGTTGGGAGATTTTCTCAGTGTGGAAGTTATCGGGCTTTCTGGATCAGAGACCTGTGACAGGCATTCACATTTCTGTCTGTCATGAGGTAACCTTAAATATTCACCTTTTAGCTCAATGTACTCCAAAGGGAATATTGTTCCATAAACTAGCTCTTTGGACAGCTGATGGTGTACTGCACTCAGGCTGGAAAACAACTGGTTAGGCAGTATTTCATAAAAGCTCCAGGGGACAGAGATTTTGAAATGAATCAGAACATATTAAAGAAATGCCTAGACTCTGCATCACTGTCTTAGGGTTTGGCTGCAAAAACCTTTGTAGGCTGACACAAGCTCGTTCTGCCCACACTCCAGGCAAGCACAAACTCTTTCCACCATAGTCAAAACCAAGGAAACTTTGTTCTAGCAGCCATGCAGCTGTTTTAGTGCTGCATGGATCCAAGGTGGTTTCTCCCACGTCTCTCAATAGGATTGCCTAGCAAAGGCTCAGCATCCCTGTAGCCATAGATTTCACTTTGGAGCTGCCATGGGTCCAGTTACCTCACTGAACAAGCAGATTATCACACAGCACCATACAAAAAGGTATTCTGTATACTCTTGTGTGCACAAGAGATGGGCAAAAAACACTCAAAAGTCCATTGCATAAGACCTCTCAGCAAAAAATATTGCTGTAATTCAGCAATTCATAAGAAAAGATCTTTTTTCTAGAATTTGTTCTAGTTAGACAAAAACAGGTCAAAATCTCCTAATCTGGAAGTGACTTCTCCAGGAAAGAGGCAAAAATATCTTAGTCTAGCAGATTTTCAAGGGCATAATAGTGTTCTTCCCAAGAAAAACAACTGGTAAAGCCACAGGTACCGGCCCCATGCCAGGACTGTGCCAGACTGCAGTTGTTGTATGCTCTGAATGAATGATGCCACTGCTGTATTAATTTGGCTTGTATAAGAGGATAGTCTGTCTATTTTCATAAATACATGTAATTTTATAATCTTCTATGTTATACATATATATTGACTTTACAGCGGGTATTGTCAGTGTGTAACAGTCCTGTACTTAGCTCACCGTTGGTGCTCTGTGCAAATTTGTTGAAACAAGATGCATAGAAATTGCAGGAAACCCAAAGAAGATGAGAGAAGGCTGAACAATTTCAGCTGGTCACATTCAGAAAAGTCTGATTGGCACTAGGATGAGAGTCTTCAAATACGCAAAAGGTCTCCAGTAATGAAGAGAGTAACCTGCTCTCCTTAACCACAAATCAGGAGCTTATTCAGGCATAGGAAAACTTTCTGACAGTCATGACAGTGAAGCACCCAACCGGACCACTAAGAGTGGTTGCAGGATCTGTGTCACTAAAAGTCTGAAAGAAGCAGATAGAAAATATCTCTCGGGGCAGGGCGNCCTCCCAGGGTGCCTTCCAGGACTATTTTTCTGTGTTTTTAGTGTTACTACCTGAATGTAAAGGGCTCGCTGTCCATAAAAGAGAAAGAATTCTCCCGCGAAAGACCCAAAGCCTAGCATGTTAGCAAGCTCCAGCTTGTAAGTGCAAAAAGCTTCAGAATAAGGGCTAGCACCAGCAGATTTCTGTGGGTTAAATGAAAGTGTCTGCAGGAATTAACTGCTGCCCATTCCTGGTTCTCAACCATCACCCATGTGCTGGAAATGCAACTGCAGACATGACAAAGAAGCAATTATCCCAACAAAATCAGTTATTACCAGTGATTCATATGGTAATGATGGTGGTGAGGATGATGATGGTACTGCTGAACTGTAGCGAGGATGATAATAACTAGTGTTTTAGGGGACGGATTACAGGTTTAATCAAAATGAATAGTTTATCACAGATAATGAATTTTACAGGGGAACATGGCCCTAGAAAAATGCCTTGTTCTGAATGCCTGAAAATTACATTGATTTAAGTAGTGTGCTACCATATTTGCAGTATTCATTTAGGAGAAGAGGAAATGTAGCATTTTTATGTAGATATTCTTTGCCATCCTTAAAAAATGGGTATTAATGTCATGACCATGGCAAGGAGAACCGTTACAGAGTTCCACATCTTTATTGGCATCGCTTTTATCATCTCTAAAATTTTACTTGAGTCCCATTATTTGTTTTGTCCCTGACATGGAAAGAAAAAAACTATCCATATAAAACTAAGATTTGTGAGCATCTTGTGAATTTCACAAGCAACAATGCAGGAGAATGTTGAGGCTCCTATTATTACGGTGGGACTTAAGCATAGATGAGAGGGAAGCTCTCTCTGACAAAGAATAAATGGAGAAGGTCTGGAACAGTATATTGTCACAAAAAAATTTGTTAAGCATATTCATTTCCCAGCATATGTTCTTTTTTCTAACAAAAAAAGTTAGAAGCTTCATTTATATGTTGTAGGGGGAGGCTAAGGAACAAAAAATGAGAGAGAATGGTGTGATAACATAAAATTAAAGAGTTGTCCGTATTTTAAAAATTGATAGAGACATTTCAGATCCAAGAGAACATTGCTTTATTCACCAAAAGAAGCAGGTCTGGGCTACTAGCATATCTCCTGTCCTGTTCACTTAAGCTTTCCTTGTATAGTTTGCATGTTGAAGTGTCTAAGACTGATTCTTGTTCATGCTATTTTGCTGCCATGGTTGATTTCAAACCAGGCTCTGCTTTACTTCACCAAGTACCCTCCAAATTCAAACAAGCTGCAGAAATGCTGAAATCAATACATGCCTCTTGAAGGATAGATCTTTTGTAACACAAAGGGAGAATGACTAATAGATTACTGAAGTCTTAACAAAACCTCAACAGATCCCCATATGGTGCATTGCAATTAAAAGAGTAGAGGATGGATTTCTAATTTTTTGGGTGGAGAAAAGAAAAAGAAAAGAAAGCGTTTTGGACAAGAAAATGAGTGAGATGGAGACAGAAGTGATGTGTGACCATACACCAGATAGAAACCCTTCTTTCTGAGCCTTTCATCTCCGGGTCACTGGTTCCAATCGAGCCCAGGTCGATAGCGAACAAAAATCATTTTAATCTGATGGCTGTTTGCTGACCTATGTGAAGTGAACTGGTTGTGTCAGTCCACTTCCCAGCTGACAGCTCTCCCCATCATCAAGGCCATTGCTACAGGTGGCAGTAATTGGTGCTTTTTTTGAGGCCAAATCAGCTAAAAGGCTGAAGAACAGAAAAATCAGTAGGGCTGAACCACCTCCTCCTCTTGTTCAGCTGCTCCCTCCAGGTGAGTGCTGGGGGAAGCTGGCACTCCTGTTGCCTGCACCACATCTGCTCTTTGAGCCAACAAAAGACTTCAGGGCAAAGGGGAGTCCTCTGAAGTGGTAAAGACCTCTTGTCAACACAGATCTTAGGGAGGCTGAGGGGTAATAAGGCCCCAGGCCTGCAGTGCTCTGCAGGTGGATACCACTGTTTGTTGGTGGCCTCGGGAGAGTGTTGGTGTAAGCATGGGGCTCTGAAAGGACCTGTCAGGCTATCAAGCCCAGTCCCCGGGGCCTAATGGTCTACAGTTAAAATTCTGCCTGCAAAACAGGACCAAGGCCTAAGTCCAACTTTGACTGATGTCAGTGGAAGGACATCGGGGCTCACATGCGGATATGTCCAAAGAACTTTAATAAGCTTATGTGAAGGAGGACCTGACAAAGTGAGCTGAATCTAAGATGTTAAAATAATACAGGAAGAAATAAAGAGGAACTTTGAGAGCTTAATAAAGAATAATGCCCTGGAGAGGACAGCTTTAATCTTTAATTTGATCAGTGTTTCTCTAATCAACTGATACCTCCCCTGTTGTGAGGAGACAAAGTATTAAGAAGAAGATATTGTGAGGAGGACTTTCAGTTACACTGTAAGCCACAGCCACCTACTTTGTGTCGCTCCTGGGAATGGTGATTTTGCCATGGGATATCAGAGCTGCCAGGATGGTCTGGCTAACTGGGGCACCAGCAGGTGCTCCAAAGCCTCCCCACATGGTGCTGGCCAGTGATGTTTTCCACAAGGTAAATCTGTGCCTGCCCCACTGCAGATAAGAAGGAAAGCAGTGAAGGGTGTCAGAACTGCCAGCAAAGCTGTGAAACAAAACCTCAAAAAGTGGGGAAATCCACCTTGTAAGTATCTGTCTTCCCTTTCAGGGATGCCTACAGAAGTATTAAGAGGGTGAGTTCCTATCAGGCAGTCTCCAAGTGAAAGGATCCATTCTGCACGTGGATTACCTGACATCTGAATGAACTACTCCCAACATTGCATTTCACAAGAAGATTGTGTGCTAGTACAGCTATGAGACAGAAATGCATGGGATATGGACAAGGAATGAAAGAAGCCTTAAAAAATTAGGAGGAATCTGTCTTTTGCACATTGTGCCTTGTGCAAGTAAGTCTTTACCATACATGCTCCTCTCACATATACACAAATGTCCTTTTCAGCACCCACATCAAGCATCACTGTTAACTGGCAGACTAGGTACTAAGGAAAGCAGCACCTCAGTTCTCAAAGTAGATTCAAAAAAAGATATGGTTGTCCCTCATGTGAGCTCCCACAATTCCCTTTCCGTCATCAGATGGACTGTGGCTAGAGGCAATCCGTGAGGAAGGCTTGAAGTGGTCCTCACTGGCATGTATAATCTCTACTGCATTTCTCCAGTGTTGGAGAGAAAGAAGTGATACATCTGCATGGAAGATATTCCTTTACAGTTTTCATTGGTGATCCCCCAAGTTCTGTCAAGAAAAGAAAACTGGAAACTTTCAGCAACTTCAGTCTGGACGCTAATGAACATGGACCACAAGTGAAGCTGTCTGTGCACACTGAATTCCCTTGTAGTTCACAGTCTGAAGGGTGGGAATTCTCAGGATATTTCCAAATTCTAAAAGAAAGCTGTTGCTTGCCTGCTAGCTGGAAGGCCATAGGAAGAGGTAATGGTTTAGTAGGCACTGACCCCACCTGAGCCTGAGTCCATCCTCAGACACAAGGATGAAAAGCAAGCACTTAAAGGGCTGCAAGTCAGAAGTACGTGTGATGACAACTGAGCTATCTGGGCTTTGGCTGAAGTCTTTTACTTTCTAGGATCCTTTCTCTGTTTGAATGAAGTTAAGCTTACTTTGCTCAGAGGTTTACCAGTAGGGTAGGTGCAAGGTTAATTTTGCTGCCATGGGCAAGAGTTGGAATGAATGTCCTGCCATGGGCAAGGAAGTGAAATGGCAGAGCCAAGATTTTTTTTTTTTAGAGTTTGTAAGATGAGCCCGTCTCCACAGTGAGCTGTGGGCTATAAGGTCTGTAATTCACAAAAGGGTGAGGATTTATATTAAGAGGAATGTCATCCAGATATCATCAGTGAGTAAACTAAAATATGCATTGTACCTTATATGCTACTCTTCATCTTTTAGACTACAAACCAGAAAAAAATGTTCAGAGGTAGATAGAAACATCATCCAGAGGTGAATTGCACCTGCGAGGTTTCTGACTTTCCTCTGAATAATTTGATCTATTCGTATGTTAGATCCGTACTGAAATAAATAGGCTGCAAATGGCAGAATGCTGTTTCAGTTGGAAACAGAGAAATTTCCACAGTGGCTCAGACTTCTGGTCTGTTGAATTCAGTGTCCCAGTGGACACCAGTGGAGTCACCAGCACATGCTTCTTCAGAAGCTGTTACGTGCCTGTAATAGACAGTTCTGTGAAGATACACCTGTTTTGAGCTGTTTATGTCTAAATATTGCAATATTGTCAGCTCTTCAGAATTTGGGTGAGCCTCAGTGAATATTCATAACTTGTAAGCTATGGGGTTTAGGGCATTGGAGTTTTGCGGTAATTGGGAATTACATGAGACCACCTACTTCATTAAAACAAAATGAAAGACAGAGTCAAAGCCAGGCCTGCAAAGGTAAACAGTGCATGAATTCACTGCCTCCATATTTAAAGCCTTCAAAGCCTTTCAGTTAAAATCCTTTTCCGCTCTGGATCTCAGCATGAGTCTGGCTGCAGGGAGGTTTTGTGTGGTGGCCTGTCAGCTTCCATCTCCAACACAGTGAAATTCAACTAATTGTAAGTGCACGTTGCTTCAGGCGTACACTGCACACTGCCACTCGGGCCATGCACACGCGCCGTGACCCCATCCACCTACTGCAGAATGTGGTATTCTCCCCCCACACACACACACTTTTCTTTTTTGTTACTTGCAATCACTGAAAAGATGACAGGCCAGAGCAAGGAGCAGAGATCCCTATTGTGTTTCTGCAAAAACCAGTATGGAGGGATTTAGTCCCACAACTACATATGTGCCAAGAATTGCAGCAATCTTTGGATTGTGCCTCTATTAATGAAAATGGGTTGGCTGGAGAGCACAGTGTGAGGCTGTGCCTGCCTTTGGGCTTTGATCTTACCTGCTGAAGCTGACCGCACTGCCATGTCAGGCTTTCTGCATTGCAGCTGAGGATCAGAAAGCATCAAGAGAAAAAGAGGAATAGAAAAATCGGAAATACCTCACAGTTGAAAACCCTCCATGACCCAAAATAGCCTCTGTTAATGCTAATTCTGAGTTGCTCGTAAGGTTCTGCAAGGTTCATAGGAATAGTATAGTCACAGTTTACGAGCAAACTGTCCCCAGCAGGCCTTTTTTCAGCACATTCTAATTCCTCAGATTTTTCCATCTGAACTTCACAGAAGTTATCTACATTTGTTTCTATTTCTAGTTTGGATAGACCAGTCTTCTCCTCTCACTCCTTAAACAAGAATATTTTTCAGCTTTTTTATTTGGCTATCAGGTTGACCATCGCGGATTATGAGCGATGAACTGTTTGCATGAATGCCACCATCTTCAAGTGGACTCTCCTCTGGGGGGCACAACGCAGGACTATGTTTGCCTTCCTCCCCACTAAATTTCCTAATTCTCCAGCTGAGAGGATCATTTGCATCGCTTCTGCTGCTGCCAGTTTATCAGCAAACTAAGGTGTCTGCAAACCATATGTTTTATCCTTCTATGCTTGCATTTTGTCTTTCTTTGTGTGCTCAGTGAGTTAAGAAATCACCCACTCCACCCCACCTAGCATCCTTTGTACAGGCCTGCATGTCTTGGGGCGCATTAGAATCCGGACACACTGCAAGATCAGCCCCATTAAGGTTCTCAGGCAGAGCATAGATGTCTCCAAAGTTCAATAAGCTTGGCCTGGAGGCAAGTGCCTGCCCCCAGAATCATAAAGCTCCTGTAGCAGTGGGGGAATTTTAGGGAACTTTGTGATCCAAAGCTCGGAAGCTGAATTGTACCAAGCATCTCAAACCCAGCAATGGGGAACTGGGATTCTGAATTGATGCCTTTGTGCCTCAGTCTTGTTTAGCTCTTGTATAAGGTCCTGGAAGGGGTAATTTCAATCTCACCCTATGCCTTTATCATGTGTTAGTACCTAATCCTTCACTGGTGACTCAAGGTGCTACAGTTGAATGAGTCATGTACATAAGATTAATACTTGGTTATTTGTTATCACAACTTTCAGACTGATCTTCATAAAGTTAAGCTCAGTTCTGAGCAATCTTCCTGATGTGACTAGCTTTTATTTTTTCTGTTACTCTACTGCAGAAACGTTTCTTACCTGTCAGATCATCTGATACCTCTGCTCTCATATTCAACCTATGACACTGTGTAATTCAATGCTGCTTCAGTGACAATAATGTTGGAAATCAACCACACAAGATCAACAATTTAAATAAATAGTTCTGACTGCTCTAAAAGAACTCATAATCCAAAAGGCTTTCACTGCCACTCACCACTGAACCTCACCACTGATGCTCACCTAATTATGCTACACTTTTCTTCCCAAGCCATTGCACCTGAAGTGCTGATTATATTGTACTTGGAGTGCTGTATGACCTCTGAAGGGCTGTTTGCCATCTGTGTGAGGCTGCTACTTACTTCCTGATATAATCGATCCCATTGCTATTTCTACTTTGTTTTGGAGGGAATAACTGAAGTGCTAATGTTCAGGGATGCTTCTACAACACTGCAAGAAGTACAAGTGCAACAATTCCCTTTTTGGAGATGGGAAATTGTAGCACAGCAGTTAGCCCAAAATCTTGTCCTCATTTTAGTGTGAAAACTATGATCCAGAAGTACTAGACCCCTCTCCTGACTGTGAGAACACCTTTGTCCAAAGATAAACTCTAGTCGTGGGAGCTCTGAGGAAGATAATAGCTGCCACTAGTTCCATCAGAAATTCATTGAAGATAAGACAGTCTCAAAAATATTTGAAGGAACAATTCAATTTCATTAAATAAATTTTAAAATCTCTGAGGAATTCATAGAAGGAAACAGAATATGGTGATGTGTGTGGTGTATGTGTGCATGTGTCATAGAGATATGGATACAGGTAAAGATACATATGTGTAGAAAAAAAATATATATATAATCTCTCCCTAACTAAAGTATTCTCACTAGTTTTTATTGCTTCATTTCTTTATTTCTAGGTGTTTTGATAAATAAGTTTTAAAGAAAAAAGTAATTCTAAGTACTACAATCAAGAATGACTTTTCTTGAACCTTTTGATGTTGATATGGAATATACTGGATTTTTCTTATAGAGCAAAGACAGCCTCTGCACATACAGACAGAATAAATTAGTGTGCCAGTGAATTCTTGTTTTGAGGACTTAAATGCTAGGGATCTATGGCTTTTTACTGATCTTCTGCAAGACATGAGTTTCATGCACAAGGCTTCACAACGTAAAAAGTGGCACATAACAAACTGGAGACACAAGTATACCTCTTCTCACTTGGCCTGAAATGTCTCACCCATTTGAACTAACGTTTCCGAGAAGAGATTACAATTAGGAAGAAGCAGATTAGATAGAATTGAGTGGCTCAGCTGATCTTCACATGTGTTCTGATAGGTTTTGTGTTTCTGGAAGTAGCTATTCAAGAGAGTTAGGGCTCCTTCCTTTAAAGGAGACTCTAGGTCTATCATACCAAATGGGCTCTCTCAGAACACCTCACCCACCTTGTGGGCAGAGAGCCAGTTTCTAACACCAAAGTGCAGAGGGAAATGTAGGAAGCAGAGCTCAAAATAATGAAGAAAATAAATTGCGTGTCCACACATGCCCTTCTTTACACAGGTTCTCAAGAAGGGCCAGACCCACCATTCCCACAGATTTCTGGGAGTCCTGACTCTCGTCTCCTGCCTTAACACTGTTTTCTGCAAAAGACTATTAAATTTTTCCAACCAGGAAACTCTCAAAGGATGTCTTCTGACAGCTGAGCCAGTGCAGTGGAGCAAATGGCTTTCCACACTTTAAATTCACAGATCATCTGCATATTGTGAAACCTGGATTTTTCCTTGAGGATTCTGGACATGAAGGCAAAGCATTTTCTCACATCAGGGTAAATAACTTGCCTGTTGTCCCCTGCAATTGCCCTGTGGTTTCTCTGAGAAGCCAGAAGTGACTAGAGTGATTTCTAGCATGGTTGATTTTTGCCATGTTGACAGTAAATCATAGTCATTAGCAAGAAAATACTGAATTCCACGTGTTGTATCTTTTTCTTGCAGCTAAAGACATTTTTCACCTCCCTCTTTCTTGTCGTGCTTCTTTTAAGATATCCGTAGGGTACAAAGTTCACAATTAGTCTTCTACTCTTCTATTCCTAATCTTGTTAGGCAATATTTTTAAAGAGTTACTGAGAAGTAGGGAGGAACTGTTGGTTTGAGGTGCAGCAGAAAATTGTTAACCTTCAGCTAGTCAATAATCCCCAGGAAATGTCCACCCTGAAGACATTACTGCTCTGATGATGAAAAGTGTTGTATAAAAACAGAGTATAATTATGAGGTGGGAAGCAGGGGAAAAAGTTGTTTTTCTGAGAGTAAGTGCCCTCCAAATTTTATTTGGTTTTGATTTCCTTTTCCTAACAGTATTAAACGAAAGCAGAATGAGTAGTGGGTTGCTTTAAACCATTGCTTCCCTGATATGTAAGCCAGTTTGTACAGACAAGGGGGGGTTTGGGGTGGTTTTTTCTTTTTGGTTTGGGTTTTTTTTTGTGTTGGGTTTTTTTGTTTTGTTTTGTTTCTCTGAATACTGTTTATTTAAGTAATTGTTGGCTCTTTTCCTGTCCTTTGTTGACCCCAGGAAACAACTTTTTTTTTATGTGTTTCCATTCTGGGATTTCTATTATCTACTGACTTGTGCTGGGTGTACCTCAGTGAAGAGGCCCAAAAGAGCAGGAGAAAGCTGAAGTTCCTATTGAACTAAAGCCAACTTGTCCTCCAGTTTGAGGCCCAAGAAAACCATCACTTGAATCAAAGCACTTTAGAAGGTAGTTTACAAGTCTACTTCCCAAGAAGAAACCAGGATGCAGTGTTATCACCTTCATGAAGTTAAAGGAGGTGGTTTTACGATTTAGTGGAGAGAAGCCATGCTGTTAATTAGTCACATTTATTTGACAAAAAAGTGGGGGAGGGTGAAAAGGGGAAAGGAAGTTGGGAAAGAAAAACAGAACAGAAGGGAAAAAATCTTTATGATGAGGTGCTTGGCAGGATGAAGGAACAAAAGGAAGGCTTTCTGCCTGTCTCCTGATATTTTCCAACTCAGCAAAAAAATCCATTGTGTAGCTTAAGGGGAAAAAAAAAGTTAAAGTTGAAAGCTTAGTGTGTGAAAGCAACTGCTGAACCATTGTGTAATATGGGCTAATGTAATGTCACTGTTTCCCCATGATGTAAGTTGCAATTTTTGTTCCAGTTGCTGTGGTCAATGTTATCGCTTTCACTTTTCAAAAGGGGGCAAAGGGGTGCGTGGAGATGGTATTTCTCTTTACCCCCACCACCCCTTCCCCACTCCCAAACAAATACTTCTGTTAGGACATATCAGTGCTGACCAGATGTCACTGATTTTTTTTTTTTTTTNGACAAAAATTTATTGATTTTTTTTTTTTTTTTTTTTTTTTTTTGCATGTGTCCCTTAACAGCTGGCAAGAATATCAGCTCAGATTATTCACCACAAGCACACTCTTTCTGTTTGTCTCCAGATAAAGGGATTTGAAATCCTGGTTGTCAGAGAGGGATGCTGAAAACTGTGGAATGGATTTCTTTGAGGAGAGGGAATACTTCTTCAAGAACTTTAAACCACTTGGGGATGGTCATGACTAGCACGGACATCCAAAGACATCCCTTAGGGTTGGCACTTCATGTTTTCAGAAACTCTTTTTAAGCCCAGGATGTTTTCTTGGAACCACTGTGAAGTGTTCATAGCAATCAGTAATTCTAAATGTAGAGATGCTTTTTATTTCAGTCGTGTCAGCTAAAAAAAAGTCATCTTAGATGTGGTTACAGATTTCTATACAATGGGTGGATGGCAGATAGAGACCGCTGTGCAGGATGTTCTAGAATTGCTTGGGACCATATCCATGGATCTTTGCTCCAGTGACCTGCAATGTCTACATCTTGCAGGTGGTCTGAGGACACAAGACAGTGCTAGGTTTGTGGTGGGACCACACACAGCCCCGGTGTCACAGCACTCGGGAGATGGCAGTGGGGACACAGCAAGTGGCATTACACCCGGAACCACACTCGGTGGGTACCACAGTGCACAGCACACAACGGAAGCTGATTTATCCTCATAGATCATAAGCTACTGGCCCTTGTCATCCATGTCATTACCTTCTGCCTAGCCATAGCCTCCTCCTCCCCTCATATTTACAGTCATATCTGCTTTTCTCTTCAAAACTGTCACAAGTAACTAGTGTTGTATAGAATAGTATAGTGTGCTCCCACAGTTATAGCTCTGTTGCAAAATAAGTGTGTTTTCCTTACGTGAGCAAAGATAATTAAGTGGCTCAGTATATGGAAGTCATGGCTTGACAGCATTTTTAAACGTTATCTTCAGACGAGTGGAAAAGCAAGATCAGATGAAGATAACTCGGAGTGTCTGCATACTCATAGACAGTGGGGATGCAAATCAAAACTCCTGTCTCTAAACTGGAACAAATCACTGCGTTTATTTCATACTGCATCTTGTCTTTGGTGGTGTTTTTAAATAACCACTTTAAAAGAAAGAGACAAAAAATTTTAATGAACAGTAAGCACAGGAACTCACCTAGGAAGAGTACGTAACAGATGACATGCCCCAGGTACGGTAAAGTTACGCTTCACCGTGTTAAGGCTTGTATTCTATTACTTATTGTCTCTACTGTTGCCTCACTGTTGATATGAACAAGAATGCTTTTTAAAGCATGCTAAGCTCTTGAAATTGTTCTTATTGTTCTTATTTACCTACCCTTTAGTGAGGAAACTCTAACATTTTATTATGACATGGAAGCCTTTCCCTACGCCTCACCACCTCCACCAGTCCCTGACATCCATTCAGTTATGAGGCCACATGCTTTGAAATGCAGAGATGGAAATTGACTGTGGGTTCTGTCCATTTTAGGATGCAGGGAGATGTGGCTCTAGACTACTGGAAAGGCAGTCCTGGGTGACCTAGTTTTCTGTAAGAAATTCTATCTTCCCATGAGTCAATACCAGCCTTGCCACTGACTTCAAAGGGGCCAGGATAGCAGCCCCTGTGCCATTTTTGCTAAAAAAGAGATATTATGGTACTTGCCATTATTTCTGAAGTGGTTTTACATGCACATAAAATAAAATTATTAAATAAGAATTAATTCTAATTATTACTGTATTTTCCATATTATTTTCCATCAAGCTGTTTTGTTTGTTTCCCTGATGGCCCCAAGGCACAGAGCAGATGTTTTCACTGAGCTGTCCTCAGTGACTTTTAAATTACTTCATCACTGAAAAATGGCAACAGTGCCAGTCTTTCTTGTGACATTCAATCTCATCATCCTTTATATGCTTATGAAAAAACCAACTTCAGGGCCAAATATACACAGCATTGGAACCACTATCTCCAGATACCTCAGGTAAAAAGAAAGGTGTGAAGGGGAGGAGAGAAAGGGGAGGAGAGAGAGGGGAACAAAAAGAGACAGAAAACAAGAAGGAAATTGGCAGAAAAGAAATTAAAGAAAGCAAATAATTTGTGTCATTGAGAAGCATTATGGTTTGAATCCTCCTCAATTATTGATGGCCTGAAATTCAAATATTAATTTAGATTAAATCTTGAATCTGTTTAGCCTTAGAAATAATTGGGGAGCACATTATTAGAAAAAGGAAAAAACATTCCTTCAATGTCTTACAATGGAGTATTACTGAAAACTTCTGATTCCCCCAACAGAAAACCTATTTAAAAAAAGACAAGTCATTAATCAGTAACAGCTGCTCCCAGCACCTGTTATTTATTCCCATCATTAACACTTCCTTTAGCATTTCTGACAGAAATGGGTATCTTTTCTAACTGATAGAAAAGTGATCTTTGGAACATCCCCAGAACTCAGTGGCTACATTTGATCTGCAACGTGTGTTTACAGCTTATCGCAGCTTTTCTTTTTCACTTGTGGGCTCTTTCTTTTTTTAAAATGTAGATTTTAAAAGCACTGAACATACCATATCTTTTGTTGAATATTTGTGCAGCCTCTAATTTTTGGTATTCCCTGGTTAGCTGGTCATCGAGGTGGGGGCACACAGTGACTGTGCGGTGTGTACAAGTGCCAAAGGATTCCCAACCAACATGGCTCCCCCAGTGCCTAATTCTCATGGAGGTAAATGGAAATGCAGAGAGCGTACAAACTGGGGTTTCA
This sequence comes from Gymnorhina tibicen, assembly GCA_013399875.1. Lineage (NCBI taxonomy): Eukaryota > Metazoa > Chordata > Aves > Passeriformes > Artamidae > Gymnorhina > Gymnorhina tibicen. Next base: position 975,167 of record VXAZ01009477.1, read on the forward strand.
GTGCTACAGGTCTTTCTGTGTCAGTTTTGTCTTCTGTCAGTCTCCATCTCCCTGCTCAGATCAAGAATAGCCAGGGTACCCCACAGAGCCGCAGAGGAGGTTCCTCACCTGCCTTCCCCCACCCTGACACTGTCTAGAGGAGCAGGGTTCCCCAGGCAAAACCATGTCCTGCCTTACCTCTTCCTACAACAACCCTTGGCTTCCTGCTGCCCTTTCCCTTCCTAGTGCAGGAGGCATCCAAACCTGGTGAATCAGGAGAAAACAGAAAACCAAACAGCAACAAGCATCATTTAGAGGCACTTTCCTTTACGTCTGTTACCTGTAGACTTCCAGAAACAAAGCTAGTTGTGGAAAGCCCTACTATCCACACTAATCCAAAACCCTCCTGTGCATGTGCAGAAGTAAGGCCTGAAAGGCAAGCCTGGTTTAAAAACCTTATGGTAAACAGTAATTATAGTATAAAATAACATATAAAAGATGTGTAGATGTGGCATTTGGGGACATGGTTTAGTGGTGGATCTGGCAGTGCTGAGTTAACAGTTGGACTTGATGATATTAAGCGTCTTTTCCAACCTAAATGACTCTATGATTCTCTATTTCTGTGCATAGTTAAACACAGCACCAGTGAAGAAATATAAGCATAATGTAATACTGCTGCTCTTTGTCACCTTTTTCTTTTTCTAGGTCTCTCTTTTTGCTTAATAAATATCTGTCAAATCTGTTTCATGCATATGCACAGTTAAAACACTGAGATTTGTTGTGGTTTCCTACCACCTTTAGAAAATGCTTTTCATCTGAAAGCCACTGTTTTCATTTAAGACTGTTGAAGTTGTGACAACATTTCTGTTAGTCTTGGGGTTTATAATGTTGTTTTAGTAAAAAGTATGCATGGGGTTGGATTTAGGGGAACATTGTTTCTTTAATACAGATAGATAAAGAAAGCAGCGTATTGTATTTATCAAAAGGAAATGTCAGCAGAACTTTATAGTCTGGTAATTAGATAACACAGATAAGTCTGCTGAGTTTGTGTGCTCACAACTGCCATTCCAGATAACACTTCCTGAAGTCAATTAGAAGAACTTACACAACATCATACATTTTTCACGGTTCTTTTCTTTAAATTGATACAGAAAGAAAGAAGGAAAATTAAGATACAGGCTATGACAAGCACGATATGTAGTCGTTCCGTGTTAGTTTTTGCTCTGAACAATCCTGCTCGCTTTGAGTGAGAGTAACGGGCATCTGACTTTTCCAAAGACGCCCACAGTCACAGAAGCAGCAGCTGTGCCAAACCATCACCACTGCAGGGCAATGGAGAATTCCATGGGCCCTTTGATTCACGCTAAGGTAAAACCAGACTGAAGTGAGAGGCTTACATTTTTCAGACAGGTGGCCTTGGTAAACACCCCCGTTTGCATGTATGGAAAACCTTGTAAAAGAAAATCTCTTAGTGCCTTAAAAAGGAAAGCACACAACTAACAGCCAAATTATCTTGGTTGCAGAACTTGGATCAAGCAGAAAGCCTGATTCTCCTCCATACAATTTTTATCTTAAATGTAGACGAGGTATTTTCACTCCGTGCCTGTTGAAAATTTTCTGAATTATTTAGACTAAAGGTAAAGTATTATGCTAAAGTTCATACCTCATAACACTTTTTGCCTCATGTAATTAGTTGTTCTTGAGAATACCAGTTTTTCCTTATCCAGGCTACCATTAAAAGTATTTGCTGATATATGGCCAAAAATGCAGTTTGCTTATACTAAGTACAACCCTCCTCAGTACACTAAGGGCTACTTAGGGCCAGAAAATGGGATAACAGAGAGAACTTATCTTTAAAGATGCTCACATTCTAAAGCAAAATTAAAAGTAAAATATACAACTTTTTAATGAGACAAAATTCCCAGATCAGTTCTATTTTTGGGGGAAAAAAAAAAGAAAAAGGAAGTTTCCAGATAATTTGTTGTTTGCTGGGAAACACTTGTCATTTTGCTATCTTGCTTCATGAAGAAAATGAAAGTCATAAGAGGTTTTCAAGAGGGTATTTCAGTTTACCATAGCTGAAAAACAGTTTCCCCCCTGAAAATCTCCTTTGTAAAAACATTGACTTGTAAGTGTTATGGAAAAATACAGTTTTCTGGTAAAAATTCTGATTAGAAATTACCATCAGCTGCCTCCAGCATGAATATCTTGGCAATGGTGGGAGCAGAAATGGCTCTGCAGCATGTCTTCCCTGCAATAAGGGCTGGTCAGATTTGTCTATCTTTTGTGTTCTTTCCCACAGAAAATGCTGTCCTCACAAAGTTCCATTTTCATGTTACGAAAAAGAACACAGGTCAGCCCGGTTCTGATCCTTTCTCCTGCTCAGCCTTCAGCTGGGAAATGACCATGTGAAGATACACACACTAACTTGCTGTAAGCACTCAAACCTTGTCCGAACAGCCATGTATTTTTTGAATGATACTTTCTTCTTTATAGGTGCACAGCCATGCTCTGTCGAACGCAATAGTACAGACTTGCTTTTACTGGCACACTTTAGATAAATAAACAAGGGAAGGGTAGGAATCTGCACTGATGTATGTGACTTTTTTCAATACAGCTTCATCCACACCGGCCGTTCAGATGGTATAGTTTTATACCATAAAAAAAATTGCCCCGTTCATATGTAACACATGCATAAGGCAGGCTTTAAAGTAAGCAATGCCAGTTTATATAGTTGCCCTAGCAGGTGAAATGGAACTGCACTGACCCTCAGAGTTACTCCTACAGCTGATACACACCATTCCTCATCTGTGCCAAGGAGTAAGACATTCCTGAATGTGTCACTAAGATACTCTGGATGCACCTGTCCTGGAAAACTAAGCAGCTCCTGGTCTCTAAAATGCAATCCTTTGTAGAGTTGCATTGCTGTGGTGGTCCCTGCCAAGCTTTTGCCCCCACAGTTATCAGAGTCCCAGGCTGTCCCTTGGCACAAAACAGGAGCCATCCCTCACAGGCAGTGTGGATGTAAGCAGTTGATTTGATGGAGTAAGGCAGTTTAACGCTATGGGTGCAGACTGATCCACACTGACTGGCTACAGGGCCGGAGAGCAGCCCCAGTAGTGTTGAATTTATTGGTGCAGGACACGAGGCTGCAGCAGCAGGAGAAAAGACTAAGGATGTTTCTTCCCAAGATAAAGGCCAACCTGTCACGAGGATGCTGTGACCTCCAGCCCCACCTCCCATACTGCCCTGCCCCACTGACTAGGCAGCAAGCCCCCACATGGCAATGGGTCTGTCATCCACCTCTGCTTCACCAAGAGCAGTAGGACCAGCTGTCGTGTTGCCACAACAGTAGGCTCCAGGTTTCATCTGCAAATCTGCCTCGCAGTGCATGCTGGGTCTTTTCCGGCCAGGCTCTTGATTTCTCTGATTTGCATAGCAGGTAACACAGAAACAGGCAGAAGGCTGGGTCTTAACAGCTAGGTGAAAAATGCACCTCCCAAGGAGGGAAGAGAACAGAGAGGCTCCTCATTCTTCTGACACAAGTAGATGTCAGGTGTCAGAAGAGACTGCTTCTGAGGTTGGGATTTGGCCTAGGAATAGTTCTCAGGTAATTGTATTTGAAGTACCTGACTTTGGATGTTAGGCAGTAACAATAGGGAAGTTTCCCAGGGTCTGTCAGTAATAAATTCCCATCTGTATCATTTCTGCAGCTTTCCTCCTTGACCCTTGACCCTCAGTTCCAAGCTGAGTTTAATCTGTATCTCCACCTGCAAAATTGTTTTGCTGTAAGAGAGCCTACCACAGCAGAGAGATGACTACAGACCTTGATTGCAGATGCTGATCTGCAAGAGGAGGCTGATGGCACTGTGGCCATCCATGTCAACACTGTGGTGTGTGACATCCTTTCTGGGCCATGGACACACAGCTGTATCACATTCCCCCTGCACACACTGTGCACACACTTACACCACCACAGCTGCCTCCCTCCCCTTCCCAGTGTGTCTCCTTGCTGCCAGAGCAGGGTTTGCATATCCTCTCTGAGATGATGGATGTTTCAATTGTGATAGGGGTCTCTATTCCATGCGAGCTTCTGAAAGCGCTATGCAAAAATAGCTCACCACCTCACAGACAAGCAGTCTGATGTGCAGAAATAGGAAATAGCCTTACTTGCCTCGAAGGGTGTTTTAACATTCCCCACCACCACGGTATCCTCTCACAAGCACAAATGACCTTCTCCCTATTAGAACAACCAGGAGGCCCCCATTTTCCTAAGGTCCTGGAAAGATTAAGTGACACAGGTCCAAGGTTGCACAGGAAGTCTGGAGGGAGTGCTGGAAATAGAAGGGGGCCCTCCTGAGTCCCTCTGCAGTGCTTTGACCACAAGACCATCCTTCCTCTCCCAAGGTTACACATCAGGTCTGTGGTGGAGCCAGGAATAGCACCCAAGTTTCCTGACACACAAACTGTCCTGCACTGTGTACAAAGTAAGCACAAATATAAATTTAAATTGGTTTATAAAGCTGTGTCTTGCAATTAAACCTAAGACTGCTGTCTGAACTTAAAAAGTTTTCTATGTGTTGAAAGATATGACACTCTTAAGAAATCCCCATCCACAACCAGGGCAGCTAATACCTCCCAGCAACTAACCTCTCTTGCTTCTTCAGTGTTTCTAATTTCCTGATATGTCCTGTCTGTGCCAACAATGCAAATGCCACTTGCCACAGAGACACAGGTTTGCTGGCGGAGGTGTGGATGGAGGGGTGCCCTCTCTGGCCACCCTGTTGAGAACTGGCCCCAAAGAAGGAGGCCTGGCTGCTGCAGGATGGAGAGAAGGAGACGTTGCAGGTCAAGGTACGGACGTGAATTAACAGTGCCGCAGTGACAGCCTGAGGAGGGACCCTCGGGCCCCCAAAGTCCTGGCACAGTGTGTGGGCTAGCACCAGGGAGATGAGTGCCCAAGGGACAGACCTGGCTAGGCCAGCCACAGTCTTTGATAGCAAACACCCGTAGTGCCACACGCTGCATCAGTACGTGCTGCTTCCCTGGGGAGAGATGGAGATGTGCTGTGTCAGGAGGGGCACGGTGCCATGTGTCCCTGCAGTTTGCTGGAACCTTTCCATTAATTTAATGGGCTTTGGATCGGGCCCTGAATTCTCAGCTGTCCCAGCTAAATGGACTCCCCAGGCAGGCTCTCCTCTCGTTTTAGAGTGAGGAGGCCTTTCGGAGACCCTGCTGACCAGGAGGTTCCTGCCATTCTTTGGCAGCAGAGCTCCCACCCTGGAGCAAGCACAGCCCTGTCCCTGCCCCTTGGCCACAGTGCGCACCACCTGCACACACAGCTGCACACCTGCGTCTGCCATCCTCTCTCTCAAGCAAAGACATGCACCACTTCCACCCCCTGCCCAGATCATCCATTCTTTTATCCCAGTAAGGCCCAAGTACTACAGGTGAGGAGCATGGAACCAGTGCTCCACACTGCATACCTCAACCCGCTCTGGTCACTGAGAGCCACTGTATACACACATACTCAGGACTGGGGGAATTGGTAATCCTGTAGAAGAAATAAATCCTGTGTGTGACTGTAGCCCCAACCCTGCTCAAGACAGAAACAGAAGAAGCTGTTGGGCTGATCTGTATAGCCATCATTTCAGGAGGTGCTTCAGGAGGACAGGACCATGCCCTTCCCTTTGCCTACAGTTTTCTGTCACTCACCAAGCTCAGCACTGCTGATAACTAGCACATTTGGACAAACTTAGCTTTCCAAAGCTGTTTTGTTTTTAGGCAAAGATAGGTAGATGCCAATGGTCTGCATCTTCACAAGAGCAAGGAGCTGTGTGCTTTTCCAGACCTGTACCTGACAGTAAATTAAAGTACATCTTGCTGTAGCACAGAAGACCTGATGTTACAGAGGTTCTCAGCCACTGATGGCCTTCCTTTTGTTGCTGCTATTTCTGCAGAAGCAGCATTAAGAAGGCCTAGCCAAGACGGTTGCACTGACTGTGCAAAGTGCAGTGCATTGTAAGAGACGAGCCTGCTCCATAAAGATTGGGAAGAAGAGGAAATACAGAGAAATAAAGTGATTTGGACAAGGTTGAAAAACAAATGAGCAACAAAGATAGCAATAACACCTTCCAAGGCTCTCTTTTCTGGCCAATCTGTGAGATTATGTTGCACTGAGCACCTGCTGTCATACACACCATCATGCCTCATTTAATATATGATGCATTGACTGATTATTGACAGGTTGTTATGTTACTGCTCAAATTGAAACTGCTGTTCAGCCCATCACTGACAGGCTGATTTTCAATACCTCACATCACTCTCCTTATGAAAATTTTCCTTAAAAGGACAGTTTGGGATAGATGAAGAAGATAACCGTGTCAGGTCATTTCTTGAGAAGTGAGTCTGTATGGCTTGTCTAAGGTTTCGCTTAGCAAAAAGCTAAGCTTATAAACGGACAAGCCTCTGCAGTCAGTGTGAGTTTTCCACTGACCTCACACCAAAGCAGAGTTCCAGTGGTTCACGTACTTAAGCACACTAAAATAAGGGGAATACATAGAGATCACCAGCAGCAATAATTGCTTGATTATATCTGTTATCCCACTCCTTGTGTTTAGGATAGCATCCTCCTCCCCTGAGGTGAATGGGGACAGAGGATTTCCACCGTCTTCACAAGGTGCAGACAGTGGCCCACAATTATTGGGATTCAGCTTTAATGGAGTAAAAATGAGATTACTCCTTAGATTCTCCTTATTTTCCTGAAGTGGAAGAGTCCTTTGCCTGTTTCTGAAGGGTCTCTGCTGATTAACATGCAGCACAACATGAAGGCAAGCTCATTAGAGCAAACTAAATTGGGGAAATTGCCTGAGCATTCAGAGCCAAGCCAAGGGATGGGATCACACTCTGTCCCACTAAGGCAGCAGGCACCAGGGGCAGAGCAGAAACCGAAGACACAACTGGTGCTTCAGACAGGTGTCATAGCCAGGAGAGTTGTGGCCACCAGTTCACTGTTAACATTTCCTGGAGAGGGAAGTCTGGGGGAGCTCACAGCACGTGGGTGCACATCAAGGACCTGAGCTAGGGGCCCTCCCTTGCTGGTGTGTCCTAAACTCCCCCGGACTCCAGGCAAGTGTTTGAGCTTGCAAGAAATGAGGAGTTGAGTCATGACAAACCCCATGTCTGGATTGCAATGGAGCACACTCAACTCTTGCTCTTCCTCAGGAAGTGATTCCATGTGTGTTTATATAAACACACAGCCCAACATGACTGGGCAAATATTACTCAAGGTTTTGCCATTTGCCTTTGACGTAAGAGTGAGCACAGCCATGGGGTCAACAAGTCAGAAGGTTAGGAGGAGAAAGATGGAGGGTCTACACACAGCAAGTTGTTCCCCAGTCTTTGTAATAAGTGTCAGTCCTTCTCAATGTACCCATGAGTCCGCAGAAGCCTGTCAGATGCCTGGTTGCAGAGTTCAGTTGGTTCATCATCAGATGTGGAATAAACATAGCACTCTGGTTATTATTAATAATATTTATTTTGGAAAAATATTTTAAAAATGAATTTCTTCATTAACAAAACAGTAAAAAAAAATCAAATAACATTTGCACAATATTCCATAAATACATTTATATACAAAAAAATATAGTCACATAGACCCGAAGTGCCTTTGTACATATTTACCAAAAAATTTAAATTATAAAAAAATGAACATCACAAAATACTCAAGCTTTACAATTATCATGAAAATATTTTTACAGATTCAAAAAAATAACACACTTTTTCTCACCTAGTAAAAACACATTTTAGTATCAAAAAAGACAATAAAGGCAGTGTTTGTGTCTCTAATTCAAGAAAAGACTGGCTCATAATAATCCAAAATATACACTTCAGGCAGTGCATGCTTCTTATGTAGTAATTAAGTCCATTCATTTAAATATATATAGAAAAGCAACTGACCATAGTGCAATGATAAAATTCATAAAAGGCAGTGCAACAGTAATCCTTGAACACAGACCCTTGCCTGGTGTCCATCTTGTTTCTTTATTTTGCAGTCACTTTGCTAACTTCAGTAGAGAACCAGCTCAAGCCTGAATTTAGTTTCTCAGCAGCAGTCAGTGAAGGAATCTATCTCCCATTCCTCTTTCAGCAGCATTCATCGGGGCACGTCTCCTCTGAAATTGTTCTGAACAACCACCTTGCCATATCACCTCTGGTTTACACCTGGTAAGAGAAAACAAAAGCAGAGATCAGGAGAGGTGAATGAAACATATGAAGAGGGCTGTAAGGCTGCAGAGGGTCAGGACTCTGCATGATGCACACCAGGGGGTGGGTCAGCACACCTCAGCCACACTACCATTGTACCCTAGTGTACAAAACTGTGTCAAACCCACAACATCCACAGCATCAAGTCACTGAGCTTGTCTTTACAACATCCACAGCATCACAAACCCAAGCTGGCTGGATTTCAACAGGTACAAACCAGTACATGTCATCATGGAAAGGAGTTTATCAGCTCTAGCATGTATTTGATGAGAGCTGCGGACCAAGACTTTTCTCTGCTGTTCCAGCCCTACTAACCTCAGTTGCTATGATGCACTCGTCTTTCTCTTCTGATATGACATACACCGACTGGTACTTTGTGTCCTTTGAAGTGGAATATACTGAATCTGGTCGCTTTCTTTCAGAAGTATCACTATTGAAGGCAAAAAGAGAAAGAACAGGTCAGATGGCTGTTGCTTAAAGCTACCCATGAGATACACGCTCCCCTTTCAAAGTGAAGCTGCCCCCTGAACTCAGATGTGAGATACCTTTTTAGTTGTACTGCACTTTTCTCCTCTGCCTCTGAATCATACGTTTCACACTTGGCTTCACATTTGCTGTGCTCCTCCTTAACTGAGTCCTCATTCTTGAGTTCATGCACCAAATTGTAATCCACTGATGGGTATCTGACTTTGTAGCCATTTTTATCAGAGTTATCGCTGTGAAAGTCTACTTTCTTATTTGTGTTTTTAATCTGAGTGGCACCAATGACACTTATGGAAATGTCCTTCTCGCGCTGGCAGTTTGCCAGGTTATTCATAGTCTCAGTCTCACTCCTGCAGGCATCAGGCTGGTGGTGCCTCTTCTGCACTCTGAGCCTGACGCAGACGACCACAGCAGCACACCCCAGCAGCAGCATGAGGACCAGAATAATCCCAGCGCAGACAGCGATCCAGGGGAACTGGGAGTTCTGGCCTTCCGTGTACTTTTCAGTGAAGTCAACGATGACAGGTCGCGGAGGTGGCTCAGGGAGCAGAAACTGGCAGTTGAGCCCACCGTACCCCCGGGCACACTCACAGACATAGCGGTTGTTTCTTTCGTGGCAGGTGGCCCCATTGTGGCAAGGGTTGTGTTCGCATCTGCTCACCGGGGTGCTGCAGTTCTTCCCGTTGTATCCTGGGGGGCAGGTGCAGGAATAGTCATTGATGCCATCCTGGCAGGTCCCTCCGTTGACGCAGGGGAAGGAAGCGCAGTCGTCCACGTTATCATCACAGTGTCTCCCAGTAAAGCCAGCCTGGCACTGGCATATGTAGGAGTTCCCCAGATCGACGCACTGGGCTCCTGCAAGACATGAAGGGGGATGAGCTGAGTGGTGGGCAGCGAGACACAACAGCCTTCCACTCACTACTCTCGGGGCAACTGGCACAACCAGCAGCTGAAGAAAGCTTTCTTTTTGAGAGGTTAGCTCAACCTTTGCCAAGTCTGATCCAACATAAAACATACGTGTTTTTAAGAAAGATTTTTGTTAAGCAGATTTATTTTTCATTCTCAATCCTATTCTTTTTTTAAAATTTCACTCAGCTCGTACCAGAATACTAGTCCAGGTCAGGTTATCACCACATCTCATGTTACAGAGTTTGAGTGGCAATGAATAAGGAGGACTACAGTAAAGAAAGTCTTCACTAGTTGAATCAAAACAGGAAGATTTAATTACCATATTATGAGTAATAATGTTTAGCACTCATGTGGCATTTGCATCCACAGACCTCTAAGACTCTTTGCAAAGGATTTGCAAGTATAATCTTCCACATCTTCATGCATGAAGCTTCAGACCAAGTTTCTTGGACACAGCCGCCCCATCAGAAAATGCAGTCTGCAGCAGTAGCCCAAGACATGCCATTGCTTTCTTAGTACAGATCCTCCACCAAGTCAACTATTGACATGACAAGGACCTTTTCACAAGAGGATGTAGTGATAGGGCAAGGGGGAGTGGCTTTAAACTGATAGGGAGCAGATTTAGATTAAATACTATGAAAAAATTCTTTACTGTGAGGGAACAAGTTGCCCAGAGAAGTGGTGGATGTCCCATCCCTGGCAGTGTTCAAGGGCAGGTTGGATGGGGCTTTGAACAGCCTGGTCTAGTGAAAGGGGTCCTTGCCCATGGCAGGAGTTGGGAACTAGATGACCTTTAAGGTCCCTTCCAACCCAGACCATTCTATGATTCTATGATTGATCAGTGTGCCTTGATCAGAGTGCCTTGTTATGACCTCCAGACCAGAAGCCAAAGTAAGCGTATGGTTTCCTTTCAGAAGACCACTGTAGCATGTTTGGCCTTACCATTAGCACAAGGGCTGGAACTGCAGTAATCGATTTTCTTTTCACAGTTGAACCCAGAATAACCCAGTGGGCAGCGGCAGCTGTAACCCCCATCGGGGTTGTCGGTGCATCGCCCGCCATTGAAGCATGGTCCGTCAGCACAAGTCATCGCGCTCAGCTCACAGTTTTTCCCATAGAAGCCTGGGGGGCAGGTACAGGAATAGCTGTTCTCAAGATCCTGGGGGGAAGAAAAGAGAAATTATCAAAATATTTGTCTGAACTTGCTCTGAAATGCAAAAAGGGATTTTGAAAATTAGTAAAACTGACATTAACTCCTCCCTTGGAGTTCCACGTGACACAAACAATTCGAACTTACAGTGCAGCTTCCACCGTTCTTGCAAGGGTTGGCATCACATTCATTGATTTCAATCTCACAGTTGGAGCCTGTGTACCCAGGCCGGCATGAACAAGTGTAGCTCCCCTGACCAGTATTGGTGCATGTGGCACCATTCTTGCAGGGCTTGTGGTGGGTGCAGTAGTTCAGGTCTGTAAAAGATATATTTTCTTTTTTATAAAGAGAGCAGCCAAGATGCTTGCTACTTTGCAAGGCTAGCACAGGGTGGGTGAACTGAAAAGAGTTGCCTGCTTTCCGCATTTTAAAACATGCTCAGGCAAGGACTGAGAACTCACCCTGGTTACAGAAAAGACCACCCCAGCCTTCCTGGCAGTTGCACTGCCACGGCTGCTGACAGGTACCATGAAGGCAGCCTGGGTATCGGATGCACTCATCACAATATCGCCCCTGCCAGCCCACTCTGCATCTGAAAAAAAAGATGACAACAAAGTCTCATCAGATTTAGACTTCTCACAGTTGGAAACCCTATCACAAACTCTGCAAACACACTGATGCCAGGGATCAAGTTTCCTAAAAGCCCTCGGTGATCCTTCATGTGAGAAAGTCACCAAGTCCCACCATAGCATCAGCTTTCATCAGTCCTAGCTATTTCTTCCACTTCCTTAGATAGATCCATGGTTCCAGATAGTTAATTTATTTACTCTAATAACAAAGAGCCAAACCTTACACACAGCACTGTAGACCCATTAGGTTAATATTAATGGCACTGATGTTTGACCTATAGAATAATACTTTGATCTGGCATCACCTGGATTTCTCAAATTTCCACCTAATATGAAGAAAGGCCTTTAAACCAATGCTTCAACTGTGCAATGGCTTATTTAACACCAGAGCATCGACACTGAAAGACAAAGAAGGAAGCAGGAAGGGAGTGGAAAACTTACTTGCATTCCCCAGGCTTGTCGCAAAAGCCATGTTGCTCATCACATCCAGGCAAACAAATCGCTGTAAACAAACCAAGCAGGGAAAGACATCAGCACTGGTGCCAAAACAACTCTGTTTTACAAGTCTGATTCCGAGAACACCTTGCGGGTGGGGAGTGAGTCCCTTTTACTAGGTCGGGGCAGTTAAGTGCAGCTGAATTAATCTCTGGAGTCTGCAGGAGTATTGATCTTGCCCCATAACTGGGCACTTTACTTATCACCGGGGATGAGCATTCTTCTTAATACAGTTGCACACAGACAAAAGAGGGCTCACAATTGCTCCCTTCCCCACAGCCCCTCACCCCCCTTCCCTTCCCAGTGAGGGTCAGAAGTCCTTTTTTCCAATTCTATGCACACAGCTCCACCTCTTAATATCCCCCGAAAGTGTGTGTGCAGATAAGAGTGGACAGCTGGTGTGCAGGGTGCCAGTGCAAGACAGCTGCTCTATTGTCTATTCTCTCCCAGCAGCTGCCCCACTGCAACAATACCCCGGCCCCGGAGCCAATGGGGCCGGCGGCCGGCGACCGGGCAGCCTATCCCTGCCCACAGCTAATCTATGGCACGCGCGTGATTTCGCTGCAAAAAAACTTTTTTTTTCTTATTCAAATAAATAAGTCTAAAGTTCTTCCTCCCTCCTTCCCCCCTCCGCCCTGCTCCGAAAAGGGGCGGGCGGGTGGGTGCAGCCCTGGTAAAAGAGGTAAGCGGGCCAGCGGGAGGGAGGATGAGAGAAGGGGAAAAAGGGACTTCTGCTCATTACTTCGCCTGGTTATGGAACTCATTAAGCAGGCACTGCAAAGTTTTAATTCAACAAAGCCAGCCGGAGACAATGGCATGCGAGGGGAAGGAGGGGGGAAGAAAAAGAAAGAAAGAATCGGTGCTGATAATCAGATCGCCTCCAACTTGGAAAGAATGGAGCTGGGGGCAAGGCAACGGGAAGCAATCTGCAACTGGCAGCTCCACTCACTAACGGCAAAACATTCTTTTTGCATGCACACATAAACACATCTCCCCTGCCTAGTAGGTTTGTGTTAGTGTTATAAGCAGGTTTTTTTCTGAGAGGGAAAACACAGCAAAGAGTGTAAGTAATGAGTCAAGAAAGATGGACAGCCTTCTGCTTCGCTGTGGGAATTGCAGAGATGTACAGGCATTCGAAAGTGCTGACAGCCCCGAAAGAGCTCGTTATCAAAATGCTTCCTTTTTCCCCACCCCTTGACACGACTGGGCTAGGCACTTTTGATCATGGGAAAGGTTGTAGCTCTTATTTAAAACACTGTCAAAGAAAATGCGAGCCCCTCTGCCTGCTGTTTATTGTGCAACATCGTAGCATGAACTGCTAAAAGCATCCTAGCAGTCACTAACAGTGTGAATAATCAATCAGGGATCGTTTGATAGCAGCTCAGCTGAGACCACAGTGTAGGTGGCTTTAAAGAGAAACAAAAACACAACAAGAAGAAAGCTGAAAGGCTGTTTTACAGCCTGGAACTGTTTTCTTCCTGCCTGCCTGGCGCTCTGATGACTGCAGAGGAGCACTCACCCAGTACGTCATCTGCCAGCACATTTCAGATCTGTGTATTCACACAAACAGAGAATGCCATCACATGCTGCAGCAGGGGCTCTGTGTGCACGTTTGGGTGTACACCACTCTGTATCTACAAAGGGCGGAATCTTGTACAACCGGAAAGTATCTGACATCCTGGACTATCCTGTCTGTGATCTGCTTACTGTCCCAGTGTTTCCTGCTGCATCAACACACCACATTCCTCAAAAACTTCAAGCTCAGGGGTATGTTTCATGTCCCTCACTACTTTATTAGTAGCAATGATCATGGCAATGGCACAGAAGAGAGCTGGGGAAGAAGTTGAACGTTCTTGTGGCCCCGTGTGCAGCAATTTCTGTTAGTGGCAGCATATGAGTACCCCAAAAGAGAAATGTACAGTCTAGAAGCCACAGAGAATGTCTTGGACTTCCCGATATTTTTCTCAATACAAGGTTGCAGAAGATGAGACCATAGCAAGCCTACCATTAAGCCTGTCACATGGATGTTGCCAAAGCCCAGCTCCCTCCCCTGAAGCTATGTACCCTGTAAATGATGGTATCAAAGTTGTGTGGTTGGAGGGGTGGATAGGTGTAAAAAGTAGTCCTGATATATTTTAATAAATCCTCAAGCAACTGCTGAATATTTTGCTACCAGATTTGATGGACTAAAGCAAATGAGCAAGAGTGTAGTGTTGGCACTGACATTTTGTGGGCTTGAGAAGGGGCTGTCTGCATTAACTTTCTGTGGCAATGCTGAGGATCTCCCATCCCTCACACTGGTAAGGCTTGGGCACAGAACCAGACATCCACCCACCACTGCTTGGTTCTCCCTCCCCATGAGGCCTGATGTCAGAGAAACACCCCTCCACCAACCCCAAGAGCTCAGGAGACGCTGCTGCAACGGGCACCCAAGGAGACAAGGAGGTGGATACTCACGCTCAGTGCAGTACTGGCCTTTCCAGCCCGGGTTGCAGACTTTCTCTCCACGCTCTCCACAGGTGAAGTGACCAAAGGCATCATCCCGGGGGCGGCAGAAGACAGAGCAGCCTTCTCCATAGTAGTGCTCATCGCACACGAAGCGATAGGAGTACTTGAGGTCAGTGCGGCCACTGCTGTGCAGGTCCTGGGACCACTCTTCACCCACTGCCAAGTGTCTCTGGGTGGCCAGGCGGCTGATGAGGCGCTCAGGGTTTTCTGTGTGAAAGTGGAGAGGAGAAGAGTGATTAGAGAACCCAAAGCAGGCAGGGCATAGGGGGGTATCTGGTGGGAGGGGAACTGCAGAGGCAGGATGACATGGCTACATGCCAACAGGTTGGCCTCTCTTCCCACGGGTCTGCAGTACAGGAGAATGTGCTGCACACTGCAGAGAAAGGGGCCAAGTAGGGCTGCAAGGCTGGGATTATTATGGGGAAAAGTGTGTTTTGGGACACTTACCTGTGGTGAGGTCGTCAGGTGAGTCCGTATGCAGAGCCTCAATGATGAGTGAGAAGGTGCCCTGTGGAAAGAAGGAGCAGAGACAACCCACCAGGAGAGCATGAGAGCAGGTAAGGCCCAAGGGGCAGAGCCACCAGTCCCCAGGAGTTGTTGTCCCCCTCCCATCTTGACACTTCAAGGGGACTGGCGGCCTCTTGGAAAGGCACGGGACGGCACGGGACGCGATGGATATGTGCCGCCCCCTCCAGCATCGCCCCCCACTTACGGGCCAGGTGAAGCCGAAGGGGAAGCGGATGGGATTGCTGAAGGCGGGGTCGGCGCCGCCCGCGCCGTCGGGGACGCTGAAGGAGTTGGCGCCGAGGACGGGGGTGATGGCGCTGCCGTAGGTGCAGGGCGGCTCGGGAGACACGCTGGCCTGGTAGTGCTTGAGGCAGACGCGGAAGAAGGTCTTGCAATCGCACTGCTGGAGCCCGCCGGCGCCGGGGCCGCCCCCGCGGCAGCAGTTGCGGTTGCTGAGCAGCCCCTTCTTATTGACAAACTCTTGCAGCTTCAGCTCGAAGACCCCGGAGGAGCCGACCTGCAGGGCGGGGACAGCGGCCGTCAGCCCGCCGAGCAGCCCGCTCCCCAGCCCGACCCCGACCCCCACTCCGGCGGCACTGGCACCCCCTCCCCGCTCCTCAGCTGCAACAGACAGCGACAGTCCCCCGCATCCCCCGCGGGACTCCCCGGTGCAGGGACCCCCCCGGTGCAGGCATTCCTGTCCCCCACCCCGCAGGCACTTACCTGGCAGCGGCTCAGCAGCACCGAGAGGACGGCGAGCGTCAGCAGGAACCGACCTCCCATTTTGGAGGTGCAGCTCTGGTGCCCTCGCTTTCCTCCCCCTTATCTTCTCGTCAGAGGGAAAAGGGGAAAGTGTCTCTCGGGGGAAGGGAAAAACACAGCGGCCAAAGCCGCTCGTCCCAGCAGAGCTGGAAGAGTTAGTGTCACGGTCTCCTTCTTTCAGGAGAGTCTCTGACTTTTTTTCCCCTTTGTCGGTACCTCTAGATGTAGCCTGTCGGCAACTGACAGCTCTTTCGGATGGCAAAAGAAAAAGAGAGGGAAAAAGGACGGGGGAAAAAAAGTTAAGATTTATCTGTTAAACTCTTTTTCTTTCGCAATCCACGATGCTCCTCCTTTTCTCCAGGAAGAAAAAATAAAAATAATAAAAGCAACTTAATTCCCAACAGAGGCAGAGAAAAGGCTTCCCAAGGAAGATTAAAAATTGGCGATCTGGAAATCCCTGCAGAGGCAGCGGCGGAGGCAGCGGCGATAATTCCCGGTGCAGTGCGATTCGGGAGCGGCTCTGCGCGGCTGCGCTCGCCCTGCGCACGTCGGGGCTGGTGGGTGTCAAACAGCAGCGGTGGCGGGCAGGTCACGTCGGAGCCTTGATCCCCTTTTTTCTTTTTTTTTTTCGCTTTTCCTCGTTTTTTTTTTGTTATTTTGCAAATGAAGCGAAGCTCTCTTTCCTTGTTGTGGGTTTACTTTTGTTTTTAGAGGAATCCCAGCCAACAAAAATAAGCTCGTGTCTCAACAGCAGCGAACAGAGCGTGTCCGGGTGTGCTCCTACGGGGGAGGGGGTGCCTGCTCTGCTCTGCTCCGCTCCGTGCCGCGGCTCGGCTCGGCGGCTCTCTCCGAGGGTGAAGCGCTAAGGATCTGCCTCTCCTTGAGCGCCTGCCGCCCTTATATCCCGCCGGCCGACTGCATGCTTAATGAGATGCAAATGAGCAGCCCCCCAATCTGGCTAGAGCTGTCACAAAGGAGCCACTTTTCCAAACCCTCCTCTCAATGGATCGCCAAATGGTCAGTGAGCTGTAAAATGTGCAACCCTCCTCCCCCTCCCCTTCGCGCTCACAAAACGTGTTCATTTACATTCCTGCAAATTTGGTAACCGCAAGAATCCCCCTTCTGCTCCGGGGAGAGGGTAACACCCCCTGTGCACCGGGGAGAGGCAGTGCAACACGCTCCGGCCAGAGAGCAGCCCCGGGGACGGCAGGCTGTAATTGCCTCTCGGAACGTGCAGAGCAGCCGCCGTGACCCCAAAAAGTGACTCGGTGATCGTGACTACTCCAAGGGGCACCTCCGGCGTTAAAGGGACGAGGGAGGTGGGAGCCAGCGAGCCACAACGAGGGGAGTCCCATCCCATGAAATTCACACTGCATTTACCCTGGCATAACCGGGGTAAATGGGGAGGGGGGCAACGAATGTGGACGAAGTGACCCGGGGCTCGCTCTTCCCTTGGCTCCTCTCACGGCGCGCATCCCGCCGGCGGAGGCACGGGGGATCCCCGGGATTCGGCGGCGAGGGAGCGCGCGGGCGGGTTCGCGGCGGGGACTCGTGGAGGGAACCCGTTTGCGGGGCTCCGCGGGTCCCGTCCCCGCCACCACCGCTGCCGGAGAGAGCCACTAGCTGCGCCCAGGTCCCGCACCCCTCTATGATTATTATCATCATCACCAGCAACCTCTCCCTCTCTCTCTCTCCCTCTCTCTTTTTTCCTCCTTCAGCTTAGTAAAAAGTGAGTTTGGTGTGTGTCGTTCGCGTGGCTGTCATTAAGGCCGTTTGTTATTGTGTGAGGGCTGAATCAGTTAGCTCTTTGTGCTCTCAGCTGTATGGTAATGTAGACAGCACCTGCTCCCTGCACAATGCGAGGGAGAGAAAGAGCTCCCCTCGGCGCACGCTACTGCCTCTACAACAATGTCCGCATATTTTTTAAAGAAATCCCTTCCAGCACTTCCCCCCTCCGCAACACACACACACATACACACACACACACACACACGCGCACAAAATAAACTAGCCCAAATTTACACCAGTCGTCACCTTTATAATTTTTTTACATATCCGTCAGACAGTACAAGTTTTGTTTTGATCTTTAAAACATGGAAAGGAGTTTACTGGTGCAGTGAAAAAGGGATAGAGGCTATTACCATTTGAGCAGTTTCTTAATGATGGATGGAAGCAGGGGATAAAAGTTGGAGGGCGACTCTGGCATGTCACTCGAAGCAGGGTTTTCCACTTTGTTTAGGCCCTCTGTTTAAACACCTTTGGTAGGCACAGGCGGATTCATTAGGATGCAAGGTGTAACTGTCTCTGTAAATGTCATTTTAATTGTAACAGATCATTTCAGCACAGATTAAGCTTGTGTGCGAAAGGAGAGGATTTGGCTACAATAACCTCACTGTAGGTATGCCGTGCTAAAAGCCTTATTATGGCGACTTTATTGGGTTGAAACGTGCATTTGCATGGCAAAATGTGACTTCTATTGAAGCAGATGTCTTGATCACAAATTATCTTACAATGCGCTAGGAAAAAAAAACTTAAAGACTTCTTAAAGTAAAAGCATTGAGTAATACCAATTAAAAGAAAATCACTAATGAGTTCATTCAGCCCAGCTCTTCTCGACTGTTCCAGGACTGTAGCTGCCCACGTTCATTTACCAGGGGTTTGTGGCACCTACCCCAAACCTCGGAACAAGCATCCGGATCTTTGCAGTGTTTTGCCACTCAGCGTGTGTCGTTTACCTCTAATTGTAGTCGAGCGAGCCATTTACATCCAGGTGCTCTTCTTCTCCCCTCTCCCCGCCCCTCGACGCATAAGCAAAAGTTTAAATGTACAGGAATGTTTGGTTTTGATTTTTTTTTTACCCCGGGGTTGTTCTGGGCAGAGAGGGGACCAGCGATCCTGCAGGCACCGTGCGGAGACGTAGGGAAGACGGCCCAGGAGGGAGCGGGCGGCGGATCCCCGGAGGCCCGGCCGCCCGCCCCCGCCGTGCCCAGCCTCGGCAGCGGGGAGCGGGGGGGCGCATCCCGCAGCAGCGCTGGTTTTCACTGCACATTACTTTTGCCACCTAGCGTCAACATCTTTTCAAGTGGCTTGTCGCTGCTTCGCAAACTTTGCTGCGGCGTTATCCCCGGAAAAAAGAGAGAGAGGGGGAAAACATCACTTCGTATGGGGTTTACTAAGCGAGTGGGGCGAGGGGGGGCGGGGGTGAGCGGCAATATCTGTCTTGAAATTTGGGTGGTGGCCCGTCGGTGGAGGCGAGAAGTGATATATCAACGCGGATCTTTTAATCTACGAGAGATAGAAAGTTGGTCCATTAGCATCCCCTTGCTTAAAAAACTGCAAATAAAAAGTTACACGCGCAAGGGCTTTAACCTAGCGATAGGAAAAAAAAACAAAAAAAAACCAAACCGAAAAAACTTGCCCCCAAATCCTTAACAACCCCCCTTCGGTACCGGGTATTTGTTAAATTGACGTGGCACAGATTTCTCGATTACCGCTGCTGAGCGTGACTGAAAAGCGCCGTGAGAGCCGGCAGGATCCTGCCCACGGCGCTCATTCTTCTCTGGCTTAATTTATGCCACGCGATTCTGTATTGGGGAAATCAAGCAGAAAGCTCCTTTTTCTGCTTTTTTCCCCCCTCTCCCTCTCTCTTTCAGATGCTGGACTAACGGGGAGACTGTTTAACTTAAGTGTTTCTATAGGAGGCTGTTGTAGTTTAACTCCTGCCCACCAGTAGCTGAGGCGAACAAAGGAGGGACTCGAGGTCTAACTATTCATCCATTCTCTGCACTTTAATTTTCATTGATTTCGAAGACAAGGGGAGCCCTTAGGGATTCTCGCTGAAGGGGGATGACACGCCTTTAGACGCGATCAGCCCCCCAGCCAGCCATCTGCTCCCAACCAAATGGCGCTTTTTCGCTCCCAACCGCGTGTCTCCGCACCGCGCTCGCCCGCCGCCCCCCGCCGCCCCC